>CM035439.1:47982784-47987784 GCA_020310875.1 Ceratopteris richardii | reverse complement strand
TTTCTCAAGATCTACTGAATCTTTTGGAGTGATTTGACTTGGAGGAGGTGCACAATCTTTAGGCGACACCTTATGCAAAGTTTCATAAAAAACTTTACACATTTACTCAGTCAATGAGAAAGATATATGCAGCAAACTTTCCAAGTAATCTCCTTCTTCACAGATTGTTCAAGAATTTGATATTTGGTCATTGATCTTTTAAATTGGTGAAGGTTTTGACTTACTCTTGATATAGAGGTGATCTAAGTTCAAGAGTAGGTTGTTCTTTTGGAGATTGACACTCTCCATCAGTGGTATCAGAGCAGGAAACATCAAGTTTGAGAAAAGGAGGATCCCGACTGCTGCAGTTGCAAAGAATTCAACATCTGAAGGATTAAAAGGTGAAAGCCTGAAGGAAAAGCTTGAAGAAGAGATCATACGACATCAAGAAGGACGAAAGGAGTGTCATTCAAAGTAATGGTAACCTTATACTTTATAAAGATTGAAGAATTTAGTACACAGGTAAAGGAAGGATGGGAGATTCTCTTCAGATAGAGAAATTGGATAGAGAGAATTATCTTGCATGGTCAATGAGGATGGAAGCCCATCTAATGAGCAAAGATTTGATAGCCTATATTACAGGAGAAGAAGAAAAGCCTCAATTCAGAGATCCTAGTGTTCCAACTAGGGAGGAATTGTCAGATTTGAAGAATTGGATGAAGAGAGATGCTCAAGCTAGGAGCATTATCTATATGGCAGTCAATGACTACTTGCTACCTCACATTAGAGGTCTTGAAAGTGCAAGTGAAATATGGAATGCTTTGGAGGAGCATTTCCAAAACACTACAAAGTCAAGAAAGGCATCTTTATGGGCAGAGTTTACTACTTTCAAGAAGAAGGCTTCACAATCAATATCTGATTATGTGACAAAGATGAAGGACATTGCAGATGCATTAGGAGCAGTGGATGAAGACATTGAAGAAGATAAATTGGTAAGGCAAATTCTCACAGGACTAAGAGGTGATGAGAAGTGGAAGCCTTTTATTTTATCTACAGAACTTTCATTGGATCATTTCAATCCTGATTTGAATAAATTGTTAGGACATATGCTAACTTTTGAGAATGATATCAAAGGAGATGTTGACAAGAGTGCAGGTCATGCAATGTACTCTAAAGACAAGAAGAAAACTAACAAAGGAAAGCAACAAGCAAATGAAGAAGAAGGCACAACTAGTCAAGCCAACTTCCTAAGAGGAAGAGGAGGTGGCAAAGGTAGAGGAAGAGGCAGAAGTAACAAAGATGGATCCAAAGCTTGCTGGATTTGTGGTAAGACAAATCATTTAGCTAATGATTGTTGGCATAACACTCAGAGTAATGGTGGATATAATCAAAACTATAATTCAAGAGGAAGAGGTGGCAGAAATCAAAGAGGTAATTTCAGAGGTAGAGGTAGTAGGGGTTATTTTGGAAGAAATGCAGGTAGAGGTTTCCAAAGTCAACAATATAACAATACCTACTACAATTATGCTTCAGATCAAAAGGAAGATTCAACATTGATAATGAATGCAACTTGTGAAAGGCAGAGTGAAGATCAAAGAGTCTTCTACATTGACTCAGGGTGTAGCAATCACCTGAGTGGTAACATAGCATTGATGACTGATTTGGAGAATAAGGTATCTAATCATGTTGTTCAAACAGGTGACAATACAAAGCATAATGTGAAGTCAATTGGATCAGTGAAGGCCAAGGATGGTAGCACCTTATTGAGTAAGGTCTTGTATGTTCCTACAATTCCTAAGAATTTGATAAGTGTAGGACAAATTGTGGAAAAAGGTTATGAAGTGAGGTTCACTAATCAAGGAGTGTTTGTGGAAGACCCTAGCAATGGGTATAAACAAATTGTTTCAGGGAAGAAAGAAGGAAGATTGTTCACATTGAAGATTCAAGGTAATGTTGGTCATGCCTTGTTCACTTATGGAGGACATAAGATCTCTGAGTTAGATCTTTGGCATAAGAGGCTTGGACATTTCAATGAAAGAGGTATTAAAGACATGATTAATAATGGCTCAGTGCTTGGATTGCCTAATGTTGCAGGTCAACATATGACATACAGATGTGAGGCATGTCAATTAGGTAAGGCTCATAAGCAACCCTATTCTAAGCATGGGTTTATGTATTCAGAGAAACTTGAGTTGGTACACACAGATGTGTGGGGACCATCAAAGGATTTCAGTATCAATGGATCAAGGTATTATGTGATTTATGTTGATGATGCTACCAGATGGATCACTATCTATGTGATCAAAGATAAGTCAGAAGTATTCAATACTTTCAAACATTATCATATGTATGCAGAGAGAATTACAGGACATAAATTGAAGAGACTAAGGTCAGATGGAGGGGGAGAGTATTTCTCTAATGAGTTCAGTGATTACTTGTGGAATGCAGGCATAAAAAGAGAAGTTACTTGTAGGTACTCTCCTCAACAAAATGGTGTAGCAGAAAGGAGGAATAGGACTCTTGTTGAGTTTGCAAGGTCCATGATGAAGGAGAAAAATTGCCCAAATTATTTATGGGTTGAGGCTGTAAACACAGCTACTTATTTGGTCAATAGGCTGCCTTGTAAAGCCTTGCAGGCTATGACACCATATGAGGCATGGTGGGGTAAGAGACCTACATTAGACCATGTCAAAGTATTTGGATGTTTGGCCTATGCATATGTGCCATCACAATTAAGGCATAAATTGGAACCTAAAGCTGAAAAATATGTGTTTATTGGTTATGATGATAAGCAGATGGGATACAGGTTGTGGAATCTATCCACAAAAAATTTTCTTGTATCAAAAGATGTTACATTTGATGAGCAAGGTACTTGGTATGCAGGTACTATCAATATTAATACAGATGATGAAGAAATTGTGAGCCAAAGGAAAGGTAAATCAAAGATTCAGATATTTGATGAACAAGAGAATCATGAAGTGCAGGTTGAAGTGGAAGAGACACCAAGATTTGATCCAAAGTGTGAAGAACCAGAAACCTCAAGAAGTGGAGAACTCAGGAGGTCTACAAGGCACAAATGGCAACCTACAAGGTATAGCTATGATACTTCATTCTTGACTACTAAGGATTATGCTTACATGGTTAAAGCAGATGAAGACCCTTCTACATATGAAGAGGCAAAAGGTAAAGAGATTTGGGAAAAAGCTATGCAGGAAGAATATGATGCATTGATGGAGAATCAAACATGGGATTTGGTTCCAAAACCAAATAGTCAGAAGATCATTGGATGCAAGTGGGTTTATAAGACAAAGAGATTTGCAGATGGAAGTGTGTCTAGGTACAAAGCTAGACTTGTTGTTAAAGGGTTTGCTCAGACATTTGGTATTGACTATGATGAGACTTATAGTCCAGTGGCAAAGATGACAACCATTAGAACACTCATAGCAATTGCTGCATGCAAAGGTTGGAAATTGTGTCAATTAGATGTGAAGAATGCTTTTTGAATGGTTATATTTCAGATGATGTTTTCATGGAGCAACCTCAAGGATTCAGAGATGGAAGATATCCAGATTATGTGTGTAAGCTCAAGAGAGCTTTATATGGCTTGAAGCAGGCCCCAAGGGCATGGAACTATAGGCTTGTAAAGTTCTTAAAGGAACTTGGATTTCAAGTATCTAAAGCAGATAGTAGCTTGCTTGTCAAAGCAAGTGATGATTGGTTCATTTACATATGTATATATGTTGATGATATAGTTCTTACAGGTACAGATGAGAAAGGCATACAAAGCCTAAAGAAGCAAATGGAGAAAGAGTTCAAAATCAGTGACTTGGGAGATTTGTCATACTTCTTGGGCATGGAGATTTCATACACTCAACATGGAGTGTATGTGACTCAAGAAAGGTATTTGAAGAATTTGTTAACCAAGTTTAAAATGAATGATTGCAGAATAGCACCTACTCCAATGGAGGTGAATCATAAATTGAGCAGATTTGGAGGTGAAGAGTTCAAGGACATGAAACAATATCAGAGTTTGGTTGGTAGTCTTATCTATGCTACATTAACTAGACCTGATTTATCATATGCAGTTGGGGTGTTGTCTCAATTTATGCATTGTCCTAGGAAAGAGCATTGGAATGCAGGTCAAAGAGTGTTGAGGTACATTAAGGGAACACTCAAAGAGGGTTTGTATTATGGCTTTACATCAGATACAAATATCAAAATATATAGTGATGCAGATTGGGCAGGTAATCCAGATGATAGAAGGTCAACCTATGGATACATGTGTTATGTGGGAGATAAGTTAATCTCTTGGTGCTCAAAGAAGCAACATACAGTTGCTTTGCCATCTACAGAAGCAGAGTACAAAGGCATGGTTGAAGCTGCAAAAGAAGTGATATGGCTTAAGACTCTCATGAAGAGTTTTGACACTATACAGAGCATACCTATCATTTATGGAGATAACATGAGTTCATTATATCTAGCTGCTAATCCTGTTTTCATGCCAGGACCAAACACATTGAGATATAGTATCACTTTCTAAGAGAGAAGGTGATGGATAAAGAGATTGAAGTTATACATACTTCAACAAAAGATCAGATAGCTGATATGCTTACAAAGAGTTTGGATGGACCAAAGTTACAGAAGTTCAAAGATACGGCAGGTATAAAGAAGATAAGAGAAACCTCAATTGATGATTGAGGGGGAGCTGTTGGTGCAGACCAATCACCAATTGAAGCTTGGAAGACAAAAAGATGGAGATAAGATCAAGTCTTGAAGCAAAGGAGGTGGTTACATTCACAGGATGAATGATATGTACACATATGTACATTAGTGAAGACATAGATCACTTATACTTTTGTTTAGTTATAAGCTTGTACATATTTGCCTATAAATACTTTGGAAAATGTCAGGGCAATGAGAGACAATAGGAGAGTATGAGAATAGTGCATTTGTAAGGTGTAAGACTCATTAGAGTTCATAGGAATGAGAAGAAGTCTCTCTCACAACTCAATTCTAATTCT
>CM035439.1:47949544-47954544 GCA_020310875.1 Ceratopteris richardii | reverse complement strand
AATCTGCATAACTTGTTTCCATCCAATGCTTTAGTGAGTCAATCTGCACATTGCATATTAGTAGACACATATGTCAATTGAATGTCTTTACTAAGCAACTTCTCTCTCACATAGTGGTAATGAACCTCTATGTGTTTGGTTCTAGCATGATATATTGGGTTAGCTGCAAGGTGAAGAGAGCTTGTGTTATCTCCAAAGATGATTGGTGGCCTTGTATATAGGCCTAACTCTGTATATAGAAGCTTCAACCAGATAGCTTCTTGAGTGGCATTGGCAAGCCCTCTATACTCTGCTTCAGTGGATGACAATGCCACTGTAGGTTGTTTCTTGGCTGACCAAGAAATAGGCTTATCTCCTGCAAAACAAATGTATCCTGATGTGCTCCTCCTATCATCCTTGCATCCTGCCCAATCTGCATCTGAGTAAACTTTAATGTCAATATCTGATGTATAAGGAAAGTACAAACCATGACTTTGAGTTCCTTTGAGGTACTTCAAGATCTTCTTTGCTGCCTCTAGGTGAGGTACCCTTGGTTTGTGCATGAATTGACTAAGCACACTAACTCCATATGCTATGTCAATTCTTGTCAAGGTAGCATAGTTCAAACTACCTACCATGCTTTGATATCCTGTAATGTCTTGGACTTCTTCTCCTTCATGAGCACTTAGCTTTAGGTTGACCTCCATTGGAGTAGTTGAGACTTTAGCATCCTGCAAGCCAAACTTCTTGACCATATCCTGTACATACTTCTTTTGAGTGATATATATACCCGAGTTGGTGTAGACTAACTCAAGACCTAAGAAGTACTTCAATAATCCAAGATCATTAATCTTGAATTCTTTCATCATCTGACCTTTGATGTGTCTAATCCCATTGACATCATTACCTGTAATGATGATATCATCCACATAAACACACAAGTAGATTACCTCTGTACTACTTCTCTTTATGAACAGAGAAGTGTCTGCTTTGCTCATCACAAATCCTTGGTCTAGGAGGTAGGTTGTCAACCTGTAATTCCATGCTCTAGGTGCCTGCTTTAAACCATATAGAGCCTTCTTCAATTTACAAACATAGTTTACCTTCTTGGGATCTTCATAGCCAGGTGGTTGTGACATGTAGACTTCTTCAGATATCCATCCATTCAAGAAAGCATTCTTGACATCTAATTGGTACATATTCCAATTCTTGGATGCAGCTACACTCACCAAAATTCTGATAGTTGGCATCTTAGCCATAGGAGAAAATGTCTCCTCATAATCAATGCCTTGGGTTTGTGCAAAACCCTTGGCTACCAACCTAGCTTTGTACCTGTTTATTGTTCCATCTGAATTCCTCTTTAGCTTGTAGATCCATCTGGATCCTATCACCTTCATGGAGTCCTTCTTGGGTACCAAGTCCCAAGTATCACTCTCCTTGAGAGCTTCTATTTCTTCATCCATGGCTTCTTTCCACTCTGGTTTGGTGATTGCTTCTTCATAGGTACCTGGTTCTTCATTCAACAAATCCTTTGCAAGATATACAGAATGTTTAGTTACAAGTGATGTGTCATACCCAAATCTGATAGGTCTTTTGCTTTCTCTCTGAGATCTTCTAATTGCTTGAGTTGAGGATTCTGGTATATCCTCTAGCTTTTTCATCTTCATCTTTCCTTTGGATTTCCAAGCCTTGAACTCCTCAAGATTTATTGTATCATCATCATCTGAGCTTGATTCATCTTTCTGAATTGGTTCCTCCTTGGTGAGCTTTGGGAAATCTTCTTCCATGTCATAGGGTAGACTAACCTTCCTGCATTCATTCTCATACCATGAGTCATTCTCATCAAAGATTACATCTCTGCTTACCTTGAAGCCTTTGTTTGTTGGATTGTAGAATCTGTATCCCTTTTGGTTCAAATCATAACCAATGAAGATACATTTTTCAGCTTTAGGGTCTAGCTTTCCCCTTACCTGTGAGGGAATATGCACATATGCTACACAACCAAAGATTTTGCAATGATCCAAAGAGGGTCTCTTACCATGCCAAGCTTCATATGGTGTCATGCCATCAAGTGATTTGGATGGCAACCTGTTTATAAGATAGGTGGCAGTGGATACACTCTCTGCCCAAAGATAATTTGGCAACTTCTTTTCATTAAGCATAGACCTAGCTGTTTCTACTATAAGTCTATTCCTTCTTTCAGCTACCCCATTTTGTTCAGGTGAGTACCTTGTAGTAATCTCCCTTTTGATGCCTCTTTCCTGCAAGAAATCTTCAAACTCATTGGAGAAGTATTCTCCTCCACCATCTGATCTTAACCTCTTCAAGCTTCTTCCTGTTTGATTTTCAACAAGTGCAAGATACCTCTTGAAACAATTAAACACTTCATCTTTATGCTTCATAAAGTATAAAATGGTCCATCTGCTATAATCATCAATGAAGGACACATAATACCTTGAACCTGAAATGGAAGGGTCCTTGCTAGGTCCCCAAACATCTGTGTACCAAGTCTAGGTAGTCTTCATGCATGAAACCTTTCCTTGAATAGGGTAACCTGTGAGACTTACCAAATTGACATGATCCACACTTGTAAATCATGTGTTGCTTGGACACATTAGGTATCCCAAGCACACATTGATCCCTGCACATTTGCTTTAGAGTTCTTTCACCTATGTGACCTAATCTCTTGTGCCATATCTCTAACTCTGAAAGTGTTTGATCCTTGTAATTATATAAGGCAATGTTCTTGGTGTCTTCTAGCTCAAAAGTAAACAATCTACCTGATTTATCTCCCTTGGCTATCCTTCTGAATCCATGTCTTGGGTCCTCCACATATGCTCCATGTTGTGTGAATCTGACCTGCAAACCTTTCTCCACAATCTGACCAACACTCATTAGATTCTTGGTGATGGTTGGTACATAGAGTACCCTGCTCAATAGGTTCTGGTTACCATCACATGTCTTCACATTTCCAATCTTAACAACAGAGTGTTTAGTGTCATCACCTGTTTGTACCTGATGTTTTCCCTTGGGTTCTTCCAAATCAGAAAGTAGTGCCACATTGCCAGCTACATGGTTAGAACATCCTGAGTCAATATAAAATAAATGATCATCATTTGTACCTGCCTTGGAGGTCATATTCATGATCAATAGGGAGTCATCTTGCTCCTCTGTGTAATTGTTGTAGTCCCTTCTGTTTCTGAATCCACCTTGGTAGTTACCATTGTGGTTGTGGTTGTAATTGTTGTTGTATTGATTGTTGTATCCATTGTAGCTTTGATGTTGGTTGAATCTGCCTCTCCCTTGAGAGTATCCACCTCTTGAGTAGCCTCTTCCTCTCTGATTCTTGTAGTTCTTGTAGCATTCATCTGTGGTATGATTGGACAATCCACAAATGTTGCATGGTGATGAGTTGTAGGGTCTCCCCCTACCTGACTTACCTCCTCTGCCTCTTCCTCTAGATGATCTACCTCTCCCTGCATAATTAGCTTGGGAGGTAGAGCCTTCTTCATCCTGTTTCTTCCCTTTACTTTTATCTTTAACTTTCTTATCAGTATAGAGAGCAGAGGGGTTATTACCTTTTGATTGATCTCCTGCCTTTGTAAACTTTGCTTCATGTGTAAATAGTTGGCCCATGAGTGTTGTGAGATCTGGGGTATGCATGTCCATATAGAGGTCCATTGCAGTGGTGAAACTTTCCCACTTATCATCTGCCTTAAGTCCATTTGTTACTTGCCTGACTATTTGCTCTTCTTCAATCTCCTCTCCAATGCTTGCTAATTGGTCTGCCACATCTTTAATCTTAGTCACATACTCTGAGACTGGTTGTTTGGGCTGCTTCCTAAGGGTTGTGAATTCAATCCACAGTTGATTCTTCCTAGCCCTTGTGTTGGAAGAAAAGTAGTTTGACAAGGTTTCCCAAGTCTCTTGGGAATTCTTACAATTCCTTACATGAGGTAAAAGAAAATCAGATATAGAGTTTAGGAGGTAAGACCTTGCCAAAGCATCTTTTGCACACCATTGGTTGAGCCTCTCATGTTCATCCTTTGTGGGTAGTCCTCTAGTTTTAAATGAGGGCAATTCCTCATCTCCTGATATGTATCCAAATAAGCTCCTTCCTTGTAGATAGGTCTTCATCCTCAGAGACCAAGCTTGGTAGTTGTTCCTGTCCAATTTGTCAATGAATGAAGGAAAACCATCTCCCATGTTTACCTTATTTGCTCTGATACCACTGTAGGGAGTGATGGTTGGATGCACTCAAGAAATGAGTTGAAGCTGCTAGACCTGCATTGCTTCAGTACCCTTTAGCTTCAGATATGCATAGTACACTTGCTTAGCTTCCAAATGACACAAAGAAACCATATATGTACTTTGCAAATGATTTGTGTAGTGATCAAACCAAAACAGATAACTTGGTTCCTTCACAAATCCAAAAACTTGCTATTTTTGTAATGATACCTGCTCAGTGTTATGCTCAGTGTGACCAGCACACTTGCAATTGAAACAATTCCTTTTGGGAGTATTAAAGTACCTTAATAAGCTACCATTTGCAAGTGGAATGAAAGGAAATGATAAACCACATCCAGAGAAATTGATTTAGCAAACTTAGGATTACCCCCGACTTTTTAGGAGAGTTGCAGAGATAGACCAGAGGTGACTTCGAAGCCGATTTCTCGAAAATGGGTGAATGAAATCTTTTGAAATTTTGTATGCTTGTAGAAGACCTTGAGTTGGTTCCAATGAGCTAGTAAATTCTTGATTTGGTTCAGTGAGCACTGAGAAATGCTCCTTGGAAGTTGACAGACTTGAACTAGAAAACACAGAGAACCAGATATAATGAATGTGTATATATCTATTGATTGATATGATTATACAAGCTCAATAGCATGACAAGCATAGCTAATTGAGGTGTGGTGGTGTAGACTATGGAGTAGCACTAACACACACACAGTTACAACAGTAGAATGCCTCGGGGAGTGAGCTAAAGTGAGTGACACACCCGCGAGTTTTTTCTCTCCACT
>CM035439.1:47849544-47944544 GCA_020310875.1 Ceratopteris richardii | reverse complement strand
ACTGCATATGACAAATCAGGCCTAATCAATGTAGCATAGATTAGACTACCAACCAAACTTTGATACAACTTCATGTCCTTGAATTCTTCTCCTCCATATTTGCTCAGTTTATGATTCACCTTCATTGGAGTAGGTGCTACCCTACAATCTTCCATTTTAAAATTAATTAGAAAATTCTTCAAATACCTTTCTTGAGTCACATATACTCCATGTTGAATATATGAAATCTCCATTCCCAAGAAATATGACAAGTCTCCCAAGTCACTGATCTTGAACTCTTTCTCCATCTGCTTCTTAAGACTTTGTATGCCCTTCTCATCTGTACCTGTAAGAAGTATGTCATCAACATAAATGCAAATATAAATGAACCCATCATCACTTGCTTTAACAAGCAAGATACTATCTGCCTTAGACACTTGAAAACCAAGCTTTTTCAAGAACTTCACAAGTCTGTAATTCCATGCCCTTGGGGCCTGCTTCAAACCATACAAAGCTCCCTTGAGCTTACATACATACTCTGGATAACATTTCTCCTTGAAACCTTCTGGTTGCTCCATGAAAACATCATCTGAAATGTAACCATTTAGAAAAGCATTCATCACATCTAATTGACATAGCTTCCAAACTTTACATGCAACAATATCTATGAGAGTCCTTATAGTTGTCATCTTTGTTGAGATATCAAACTCGACATGTGATGATCCAGGATGACATGTACCAGCTTTTTGTTTCTCTGACATGTATAGTGGTCATTCCGATATATCTCAGGGATACTTCATTGAGCTCTATTAGATTTATCTACCGAGAGTGATGGCACATTTGTTCCTTGCCAGCTCACTAATTTGCAGACATTAGGTTTTTCCTTATGTATTGATCTTTATATATTGCACTTGTTTTATTCTTGTTTTCACATCATTCTTGTACATTCCTTTTTATGTAATAGACGAAGAGGAAGAAGATCATTCTTTTTTGCCTCAATTTGCGTGTGTGCTTCTCCTTGAGAGTGAGAGTGTGTGTGTGAGCTCTCTTCTTTATCTCGTTCCTCATGACATGGTATCAGAGCCAGCGTGGCTATAAGGAACTCGTGGAGAAGGTGATGGTGAAGGGTATGCGGCAAGGCATGGAGAAAATGGGATTCACAAACGACCTCCGTTTTGAGCCCGCAAGGTGGGGACCATAAAAAAACCAAGTCAATTTTAGAAATTGTAACTTGCGTTCTATTCGACAACACTCATATATTCCAGATCCATAATTTCAAGCAATTCCGCGTATTGTTGATACACAAAAACTGTGTTTTTCTTAGATCAAACTGTCACATCATAGTGCGATAGTATTCAAGAAGAAGTGCTGCTTGTAGTGTTTTGCAGTGTTGTGAATTGCTGCAGAATTGCAAATGCAGATGGAATGAGTCAGCTTATGAGCGATAATCTGGACAAGAACAACTCCCATGCTTGAAGATTCAAAATGATGAATTTCTTGATGGGAAAAGGCTATTGGAAGTACATCAAAGGAGAGAATGAAAATGCTCTGCAGTTACCAGAAAGGAATCAGACTGCAGATCAAGTAAGAGCATATGAGGAATGGAATCAAGGAGCACGAAAGGTAATGTATTGGCTATCTGTTAGCATACATGATAGCATGATTGGACACATACAGGATGCCAAGACTCCAAAAGAGGCTTGGAATAGTTTGGTCACATTGTCAAGAGCATGTCGGTAAGTGGCTACACCTTGAAAATCAAAAGCATATGTGAGTCACTTGCATCTATTGGCATGAATGTAGATGATGATGATAATGTGGAAGTGTGTGGTCATGGTTTAGGAGCTGCATATAAGTAGTTCATAACTTCTATACACACCACGGAAAATATTTCGAATTTTGCTCATCTGATATCTATGCTGATTATTGAAGAAAAGAACCATATCCTCATTTTGCAATTGAACATTCTAATTGAGGTATGAAATTTGTGGAACCGATTGCAATGAAATATCTATATTGATTGGTTGTCTATAGATTGTGCCCTGCATAAAATTATCTGATTGGTTTAAATTAGACTCTCCTTCTTCATTCTCAACTATATTGATGGTTTAGGTAATACTTGAGATTTTTCCACTTGAATGGATGTAAGTACCATCCATTTCAACTTGAACATTGGCTTGATAGAGTCAACTTCAATCACTTCATTTTCCAAAATTGGTGGTTGGAAGCTTTCAAACGAAATTACATGTGATTTGGATGTATTAGTAGCAAAAGCATTTGAAGGTTTTATTTTATTTTCTTTGGGTGATATTTTCATTGCCTTTATAAGAGTCTATACTATGTCTAATCCTTGTTTAATTGCTATAGCAAGTTTTTGTGCTATTCTACTATTTATTGAATGCATTTGTAAAGCATACAAATAAATTCCCATTTTTTATAACCTTATCTCTTTTATGTTTTCCATACAAGGTTGTTTTAAGACTGAATAAAATCCACTTGATCCCCTCTTTCTACAACCAATAGCATAGAGTTGAAATATATTCTAATTCAACCAACACAAGCCTTATTTATGAATCATCAAACTTGATGTCTGTGTAGGGTGTCATACATATAAGAAATCATCAAATAAACTTTGTCATTGATCACTTGGCCAAATTCTCGAGCTTTGCCTTGTCCAATGCCCTTCCAAATGAGGGTTCACCTTCAAATGATAACTTAAAAGACATTTGCAATTCGTATTTCCATAAGCCCGTAGCTATCATGGATATGTCCATCCTTAGATTGCAAAGTGCTAAGCTATTCTTTTTAAACCTTATTCTAAAGATAGAGATTCTACATCTTCTATGTAAGAAATTTTTTTAAAACGCCAATTTATTACCAAATCCATGTGTTGGCTTCTATTAATTTCATGGAAATCATGCAAAATCCGAGAGCTTAATATGTTGAATTCGTTGGACACTAGCTTCTCTGATTTATGAAAAATCATACTACATTGCTAGAAAAATAAAAACTACAGAAGAAGAGAATAGAACAAATGTGACTTCTTCCTCACCATGAAAAGTATCTAGATTGACAATGTTTGTCTTCTCGATAGCTAGAACTATTGATTTATGTGTCGACCTCCTTAATGTGCCCCATTGTCTCTTGGTGAGTGCTATTATTGGTGGTGACTCATCCTCAAATAATGTTGTTTTTGCAAAATGATTCTTGGAATTCATGTGTGCAAACGTCATTGTCTCATGATGAAAATTGTTGCTATTGTAATGAGCTTGAATATTGAAGTAATCAAAAGCTTTTGAATTTCTGATAGACAACAACTTTCAAACGAATTCCACAAAGAGTTGAGATAGGCTAGGATTTCTTAAGATAATATTTTTGAGAATATAATGAGTTAAAGTCCACCTATTGAGAGTAGTATTCTTACCAAGTTGCATACATTCAGAAACGAAAAAATCATGATAAGAACAAGCATTCATGGTGATTATTTCACATGGAAGTAAAATATTGATCACTGCCTAATTCTCATGCATGTTTTTCTTAGGCTCATGAGTGTTATAAGAATTGTATACACATTAGAATGAAAGTTGTACGATGGTGCCACCATAACAAGATGACTTGGTGCACACTTAAGACAAATATTGCATTTGTAGCAACGAGTTGCATATTAGTAATGAATGTACTTTTGTAATGTCTACATTATCACTAATGAATTGGTTTACTATACTATTGTAAAAATATTTAGACATTGGAATGTGATTGCTATTTAGATTTTCTATGCTTATTAGTGCAACTCGAATATCATCAGAATAGGACTTCATGAAATTTATTTCACTTGCAAAATACTGAGCATTTCGCTTTTCCTCGCTTTGATTGGATTGAAAAAAAATTTATATGTAGCCATTTATTGGTTTTGGAAATATTTTCCTTGAATGTCACATTGCAAGTAAGTAGAGGGTCCAACTCGTTTTGCATTCTATTAGGGACCTAGATATCCAAGTTTAAATTTCTTAGGATGTTTACCAAGTTTAGAATCATAAAGTAAAACCCAATAATTAATTTTAAAGTGTTTATACTTGAGATTTGTATTCACCCAGGCTTCTCTTCTCTTTTCTATTACATATGTTATGTAAGCCACATGTAAACAAAACTCCTTTCACTACATTAATTGATATAAGCAGTCTTTTTCATAAGAAATTTCCCTTAAATCATTGTGCATTGCCATTTTGAAGCCTTGCATTGAAAATTCTATAGGAACCACTACTTTGGTTACATAAACCACTTTAAAAAGGTTCATATGTATTGTAAACTTATAAGAAATTTTGAACGACCAAAGAGCTGAGTCCAACTTTTATTCCATTATTCTGATTAAGTTCTTCTTAGTGGATTCTGCTTGGTCATTAGCTTGTAGATAATATGTCGTTGATCTTTTATGCAAAATATGATGTGACTCAATATATTGTTGGATTATTGAGCTAATAAAGTGCATT
This sequence comes from Ceratopteris richardii, assembly GCA_020310875.1. Lineage (NCBI taxonomy): Eukaryota > Viridiplantae > Streptophyta > Polypodiopsida > Polypodiales > Pteridaceae > Ceratopteris > Ceratopteris richardii. The sequence goes on along the minus strand of CM035439.1, from coordinate 47,940,078 downwards.
CCTTGATTGATACTGATTCAATCAGTCATCCAAACCTTTTCAATATATTTTGTAAAGAGAATGTGTTACAATTTAGCATTATTATCTCACAATGCTATTTCCTTCACCCATTTGGTACAATAACAATTGGCAGATCAATTATATTTATTTGTTTGTTTTTGCAAGTGGATGTATTGGTCCCATAAAGTCCAAGCCCAAATTCATAGACAATTCAAGTTGTGAAATTGATTGCATTAAAATTTGATGATCGACTAGAGATTTACCATCTCTTTTACATATTGCACAATTTTTAACAAATTCAAAAGCATCTCTAAATAAAACAAGGCACCTTAGTATTGACTTCCATGTTGGTGCAGATTAATCACCAATTGAAGATTTGAAGAACAAAGGATGGAGATAAGATTAAGTTTTGAAGCAAAGAAGGTGGATACATTCACAGAGTGAAGGACATGTACACATATGTACATTAATGAAGACATAGGTCACTTAGATCTTTGATTAGTCATAAGCTTGTATATATTTGCCTATAAATACTTTTGAAATATGTCGGGGCAAAGAGAGTGAGACACGAGAAGACAATAGGAGATCATGAGAATACTTGTAAGTGTCATTAGACACATGAGAAGTGAGTTGAAATGTTGATCCTCACTCAATTGTAAACTTCTGAGAAATAGAAGAATTTTTGCGCCCGATATTTCTGTGTCTGCTCCGTCTGTGGTAAATCTTTTGTAAAATCCTTTTGAGGATATCTAACTCCATAGTTAATCAATCTATGGCTAAAGTTTCAGAGTTTAATTGTAATCAGGTGAGGAGAATTGTTTGTAGGAACATTTATATGTGTTGAGTGTTCACAGTCTCCTGAAACAAGCGCAGATTTTGAGTTCAATCAAATGAGTAGTGCTCAGTGCACAGTGTAAAGTTTTACACATATGATAGCTCAAAATCTAAGTTGAGAGATAAGCTATCTACTGCCAAAAGGATTTGGTCAATCGGGTTCGACATTTGGAGAACCAAAGTTAAGAAGTTAGGAGTGTCAAATCGACTTCTGAGAAGTGCAGATTTAGACATAGCTGACTTGGTAAGTAGATTTCTCAAGATCTACTAAACTTTTTGAAGTAATTTAACTTGGAGAAGGTGTGCAATCTTTAGGCGACACCTTGTGCAAAGTTTCATAAAAAACTTTACACATTTACTCAGTCAATGAGCAAGATCTATGCAGCAGACTTTCTGAGGAATTTCCTTCTTCACAATTTAGTCAAGAAATTGGTATTTGGTCATTGATCTTTTAAATTGGTGAAGGTTTTGACTTACTCTTGATATAGAGGTGTTCTAAATTCAAGAGTAGGTTGTTCTTTTGGAGATTAATACTCTCCATCAGTGGTATCAGAGCAGGAAGCATCAAAATCAAGGAAAGGAGGATCCCGACTGCTGCAGATTCAAGAAATTCAACAATTGAAGAAATAAAAGGTGAAAGCTTGAAGGCAAAGCTTGAGGAGAAGACCATACGACATCAAGAAAGACAAAAGGACTCTAATTTGAAGTAAAGGTACATATATTATTCATAAAGCTTGAAGATTTCAATACACAGGTGGACACAAGATGGGAGATTCTCTACAGATAGAGAAATTGGATAGGGAAAACTATCCTGCATGGTCAATGAGGATGGAAGCTCATCTTATGAGTAAAGATTTAATAGCTTACATCACAGGAGAAGAAGAGAAGCCACAGTTCAGAGATCCTAGTGTTCCAACTAGGGAAGAGTTAGCAGATTTGAAAAATTGGATGAAGAAAGATGCTCAAGCTAGGAGCATTATATATATGGCAGTTAATGATTACTTGTTACCTCATATTCGAGGTCTTGAAAGTGCAAGTGAGATATGGAATGCTTTGGAGGAGCATTTCCAAAACACTACAAAGTCAAGGAAGGCATCCCTATGGGCAGAATTTACAACCTTCAAGAAGAAGGCCTCTCAATCTATTTCAGACTATGTAACAAGAATGAAAGACATTGCAGATGCACTAGGAGCTGTTGATGAAGATATTGAGGAGGATAAATTGGTAAGGCAAATCCTTACAGGCTTGAGAGGTGATGACAAATGGAAGCCATTCATTTTGTCTACAGAATTATCACTTGATCATTTCACTCCTGATTTAAATCAGTTGCTAGGTCATATGCTAACATTTGAGCAGGATGTTAAGGGAGATGGTGACAAAAGTACAGGTCATGCAATGTACTCAAAGGACAAGAAGAAAGCTAACAAAGGAAAGCAACAATCAGGTGAAGATGAAGGCACAACCAGTCAAGCCAACTTCCTAAGAGGTAGAGGAGGTGGCAAAGGTAGAGGAAGAGGCAGAAACAACAAAGATGGAGGCAAAGCTTGTTGGATTTGTGGTAAGACAAATCATTTAGCTAATGATTGTTGGTATAATAATCAGAGTAATGGAGGATACAATCAGAATTATAATTCAAGAGGAAGAGGTGGCAGAAATCAAAGAGGTAATTTCAGAGGCAGAGGTAGTAGGGGCTACTTTGGAAGAAATGCAGGTAGAGGTTTCCAAAGTCAACAATATAACAACACCTACTACAATTATGCTTCAGATCAGAAGGAAGATTTAACATTGATAATGAATGCAACTTGTGAAAGGCAGAGTGAAGATCAAAGAGTCTTCTACATTGACTCAGGGTGTAGCAATCACCTGAGTGGTAATATAGCCTTGATGATTGATTTGGAGAATAAGGTATCTAATCATGTTGTTCAAACAGGTGACAACACAAAGCACAATGTGAAGTCAATTGGATCAGTGAAGGCCAAGGATGGTAGCACCTTATTGAGTAAGGTCTTGTATGTTCCTACAATTCCTAAGAATTTGATAAGTGTAGGACAAATTGTGGAAAAAGGTTATGAAGTAAGGTTCACTAATGAAGGAGTGTTTGTGGAAGACCCTAGCAATGGGTATAAACAAATTGTTTCAGGAAAGAAAGAAGGGAGATTGTTCACATTGAAGATTCAAGGTAATATTGGTCATGCCATGTTCACATATGGAGGGCATAAGATCTCTGAGTTAGATCTCTGGCACAAGAGGCTTGGACATTTCAATGAAAGAGGTATTAAAGACATGATTAACAATGGATCAGTGCTTGGTTTGCCTAATGTTGTAGGTCAACATATGACATACAGATGTGAGGCATGTCAATTAGGTAAGGCTCATAAGCAATCCTATTCCAAGCATGGTTTTATGTACTCAGAGAAGCTTGAGTTGGTACACACAGATGTGTGGGGACCATCAAAGGATTTCAGTATAAATGGGTCAAGATATTATGTGATTTATGTTGATGATGCTACCAGATGGATCACTATCTATGTGATCAAAGATAAGTCAGAAGTGTTCAATACTTTCAAACATTATCATGTGTATGCAGAAAGAATTACAGGTCATAAATTGAAGAGACTAAGGTCAGATGGAGGGGGAGAGTATTTCTCTAATGAATTCAGTAATTACTTGTGGGATGCAGGTATAAAAAGGGAAGTTACTTGCAGGTACTCTCCTCAACAAAATGGTGTAGCAGAAAGGAGAAATAGAACTCTTATTGAGTTTGCAAGGTCCATGATGAAGGAGAAAAATTGCCCTAATTATTTGTGGGCTGAGGCTGTAAATACAGCTACTTATTTGGTCAATAGGTTACCATGTAAAGCTTTGCAGGGAATGACACCTTATGAGGCATGGTGGGGTAAGAGACCTACACTAGATCATTGCAAAGTATTTGGATGTTTGGCCTATGCATATGTGCCATCACAATTGAGGCACAAATTGGAACCTAAAGCTGAAAAATATGTTTTTATTGGTTATGATGATAAGCAGATGGGATACAGGTTGTGGAATCCATCCACAAAACATTTTCTTGTATCAAAAGATGTTACATTTGATGAGCAAGGTACTTGGTATGCAGGTACTATTAATATAAATACAGATGATGAAGAAATTGTGAGCCAAAGAAAAGGTAAATCAAAAGTTCAGATATTTGATGAACAAGAAAATAATGAAGTGCAGGTTGAAGTGGAAGATACACCAAGGTTTGATCCTGAACATGAAGAACCAGAAACCTCAAGAAGTGGAGAACTTAGGAGGTCTACAAGGAACAAATGGCAACCCACAAGGTATAGCTATGATACTTCATTTCTGGCTACCAAAGATTATGCTTACATGATTAAAGCAGATGAAGACCCTTCTACATATGAAGAGGCAAAAGGTAAAGAAAATTGGGAGAAAGCTATGCAGGAAGAATATGATGCATTGATGGAGAATCAAACATGGGATTTGGTTCCAAAGCCAAGTAGTCAGAAGATCATTGGTTGTAAATGGGTATACAAAACAAAAAGGTTTGCAGATGGAAGTGTGTCTAGGTACAAAGCTAGACTTGTTGTCAAAGGGTTTGCTCAGACATATGGTGTTGATTATGATGAGACTTATAGTCCTGTGGCAAAGATGACAACCATCAGGACACTTATAGCAATTGCTGCATGCAAAGGTTGGAAGTTATGTCAACTTGATGTAAAAAATGCTTTTTTGAATGGTTACATTTCAGATGAAGTTTTCATGGAGCAACCTCAAGGATTCAGAGATGGAAGATATCCAGAACATGTGTGCAAGCTCAAGAGAGCTTTGTATGGCTTGAAGCAGGCCCCAAGGGCATGGAATTATAGACTTGTAAAGTTCTTGAAAGAACTTGGATTTCAGGTGTCTAAAGCAGATAGTAGCTTGCTTATCAAAGCAAGTGATAATGGTTTCATATACATGTGCATATATGTTGATGATATAATCCTTACGGGTACAGATGAAGAAGGAATACAAAGACTAAAGAAGCAGATGGAAAAGGAGTTCAAAATAAGTGACTTGGGAGACTTGTCATATTTTTTGGGCATGGAGATTACATATACTCAACATGGAGTATTTGTGACCCAAGAAAGGTATTTGAAGAACTTGTTAATCAAGTTTAAAATGAATGATTGCAGGGTAGCACCTACTCCAATGGAGGTGAATCACAAATTAAGCAGATTTGGAGGTGAAGAATTCAAGGACATAAGACAATATCAGAGTTTGGTTGGTAGTCTTATCTATGCTACTTTAACTAGACCTGATTTATCATATGCAGTTGGAGTTTTGTCTCAATTCATGCATTGTCCTAGGAAAGAGCATTGGATTGCAGGTCAAAGAGTGTTGAGGTACATTAAGGGTACACTCAAAGAAGGTTTGTATTATGGATTCACATCAGATACAAACATCAAGATCTATAGTGATGCAGATTGGGCAGGTAATCCAGATGACAGAAGGTCAACCTATGGATACATGTGTTATGTGGGAGATAAGTTAATCTCTTGGTGCTCAAAGAAGCAACATACAGTTGCTTTGTCATCCACAGAAGCAGAGTACAAAGGAATGGTTGAAGCTGCAAAGGAAGTGATTTGGCTTAAGACTCTCATGAAGAGTTTTGACATTATACAGAGCATACCTATCATTTATGGTGATAACATGAGTTCATTATATTTAGCAGCTAATCCTGTTTTTTATGCCAGGACTAAACACATTGAGATACAATATCACTTTCTAAGAGAGAAGGTGATGGATAAGGAGATTGAAGTGATACACACTTCAACAAAAGATCAGATAGTTGATATGCTTACAAAGAGCTTGGATGGACCAAAGCTACAGAAGTTTAAAGACATGGCAGGTATAAAGAAGATAAGAGAAACCTCAATTGATGATTGAGGGGGAGCTGTTGGTGCAGATCAATCACCAATTGAAGATTTGAAGAACAAAGGATGGAGATAAGATTAAGTTTTGAAGCAAAGAAGGTGGATACATTCACAGAGTGAAGGACATGTACACATATGTACATTAATGAAGACATAGGTCACTTAGATCTTTGATTAGTCATAAGCTTGTATATATTTGCCTATAAATACTTTTGAAATATGTCGGGGCAAAGAGAGTGAGACACGAGAAGACAATAGGAGATCATGAGAATACTTGTAAGTGTCATTAGACACATGAGAAGTGAGTTGAAATGTTGATCCTCACTCAATTGTAAACTTCTGAGAAATAGAAGAATTTTTGCGCCCGATATTTCTGTGTCTGCTCCGTCTGTGGTAAATCTTTTGTAAAATCCTTTTGAGGATATCTAAGTCCATAGTTAATCAATCTATGGCTAAAGTTTCAGAGTTTAATTGTAATCAGGTGAGGAGAATTGTTTGTAGGAACATTTATATGTGTTGAGTGTTCACAGTCTCCTGAAACAAGCACAGATTTTGAGTTCAATCAAATGAGTAGTGCTCAGTGCACAGTGTAAAGTTTTACACATATGATAGCTCAAAATCTAAGTTGAGAGATAAGCTATCTACTGCCAAAAGGATTTGGTCAAACGGGTTCGACATTTGGAGAACCAAAGTTAAGAAGTTAGGAGTGTCAAATCGACTTCTGAGAAGTGCAGATTTAGACATAGCTGACTTGGTAAGTAGATTTCTCAAGATCTACTAAACTTTTTGAAGTAATTTAACTTGGAGAAGGTGTGCAATCTTTAGGCGACACCTTGTGCAAAGTTTCATAAAAAACTTTACACATTTACTCAGTCAATGAGCAAGATCTATGCAGCAGACTTTCTGAGGAATTTCCTTCTTCACAGTTTAGTCAAGAAATTGGTATTTGGTCATTGATCTTTTAAATTGGTGAAGGTTTTGACTTACTCTTGATATAGAGGTGTTCTAAATTCAAGAGTAGGTTGTTCTTTTGGAGATTAATACTCTCCATCATTCCAGATATTCCTGGTTGTAATAGCACATGCACTTTTACTATTAATATTTTTTGTTCATGACCAAGAACACATATCCATAGGATTTGATCAATTGCATGTTTATATAGAACATTGGCTATAACTCAAAATTTATCTACTTTGTAAAGGCTATCACTTCTTGTTATCAAATTTTGCATAAGATCAAGAAATATCTATTTCTATAAATTCCATCATATCATCATACCACTTATCTATATAGTTCATAGGTTTAGAGCTAAATAGTTATGCATCTAATAGATCATCATAACATTATTGGGTAGTTCACCATTGGAGTTTGAGGTCTATCGAAGCATGCGAACATCACAAGGAAGAAGAAGAAGCTTGGAGCACAACACACAATACTGAATGTATTACCAAGAAAATGTACAAAGATAACTAACCCATAAGGGTTGTAGGCATATATACAATCTGGGGGGGGGAAACCTCCTAAAGAGGGAGAAAAGTGCCCGGTGGTCCTAGATTCTAGTCTGTCCACACACATCACTATCGAAATATATCAACAAATCCCCCTTGGGAGTGATGCAGTGAACAAGGAGCCGACACTCATGTATAAGGAAGTGCCTATCTATGTGGAACCAATCCACAAAAGGAAGAAAGCCCAAAGCTTTGCGGAAAGCTTCAAACTTCTCCTTAGGGAGGGCCTATGCGAAAAGGTCTACAACGTTCTCCTGTGTGGTTATGCCAAACTGATCCCTCCAGTAGAGAACCTCTTCCTGACATAATGATAGTGCACCTCAATGCGCTTAGTGCGAGCATGGAACACAAGGTTCCTTGCAACTAGCAATGCACTCTGATTGTCAAAAAAGATGGTGGTGTCAGAAGATTGACCAATGCCCAAATCAGCCATGAGGTGTCTAAGCCACACACATTCAACCATCACTATGAAAGCTTCCCTATACTCAGCCTCACAACTACGAGTGGCTATAGTAGGCTGTTTCTTGCTCAACCAAGATATGCATGAGCTACCAAGCATGAAGCAAAAGCCACTAGTGGAATTACGAGTGTCATAACAACCAGCCTAGTCAAAGTTAGAAAAAGCATGCAAATATGGTGGTAGTGATCACCCCTAGGCCATGCATAAACTTGATCATATGTGAGATAGCAAACGCAATATGTGGTTGAGTAATGCATAAGTAAATCAAGCATCCAACAGCCTACGGATAGAGAATAGCATCAAATGCATCTCCAACATCATGAAGACTCAACCCTAAACCTATCTCCATAGGAGCATGCAAATCAACCTTAAAATTGGCAATATGTTTCTAACTGAGTAGCAATGAGCAGCATGCCATCAACATAGACAACAATGATCAGAAGCACGTCATTTGCACACTTAACATATAAGGTTCTCAAAGTTGGACTATTCTCAAAACCATGTGCAATTAGATAGGCATGTATCCTTTCATACCAAGCATATGGTGCTTGCTTCAAACCATATAATTCACTTTTAGACATGCACACTTGGTTTTCATGCCCTTTTTTGCACAAAACCACGGTGCTGAAAAACATACACTTCTTCATGCAAGTCAACATTCACAAATGTAGTTTTAATGTCCAACTGATGTACGTTTCAACCATGATGAGCTACGAATATTGGTCATTCGGCATGTAGGAGCAAAGGTCTCACTAAAGTCAATGCCTCTTTCTTGAGCATAACTCTTGCAACAAGCCTAGCCTTATATGTATCAACTATTTCATTAGGCTTATGCTTCAGCTTGTATGCCCACTTAGTGCAAATGGTCTTCTTGCAAGGAGGAAAGTCGCATAAAGACCAAGTACCATTTTTCATAATAGCATCATATTCTGATTGCATGGTAGCCATCAAATTTTCAAAATTTTGTGCTTCATCAAACGAAACAGGCTCATTCTCATTAGAAAGACGAAGCAGCCATAGCATAGCAATCTGATGTAAAAGAAGTAGTATGAGAGCCTGAACGAATACGATATGATAGAAGTGCATCTAATTTGCTATCTCGCAAAGTTTTCACTAGCCATTTAGGCATAGTTCTTGCCTCCTCTATATCAATTCTCTCATCAATAAGTGCATCATGTAAATTTGCATCAGAAATGGAATGATATGCATCATCATGTGAAACCTGTAAAGGTTGAGAAGTTACCTCATTTGGACAAGCACTAGACTGCCCACCTATAAAAAGAGGAAGCAAGGTGTCATATACATCTTTGGAGCTAACTGATGTCTCCTTAGTACATGAAAGTAATGAGTGAATAGCATCTTCCAAAAAAACAACATCATGGCTAACCAAAATGCATTTAGTTTGTGGATGATACAGAGGATAGCATCCGACAATGTAAAAGAACTACCATCAGTAGCAGTCATAATGATCTTACCAACTCCCATGACAAGATTAGAGGAGTTATTGGTGCATGTGACAATATTCCCTGTAGGGGCAAGCTCAAGTGAAGTGCAGAAACTGCGTTGCAAGGTAATATGTTCGGTTGCCCCACTATCAAAGTACCAAACATCTGAGTCTACTGCAGATATACATTGTTCATGAGAAGCTGGGTCATAATTGCAAACAATAGTAAATTCCCATTCTTCACTCTGCACAAGATGAGTAGACTCTATTTTGGGTGTAGAGGCCTCTGCAACAACCATACGTTCCTCTTTCTTCTTTGCCTCTTTTTGTAGCCAGTTTTGGACAACTTTTTATGACATGATCATTTTCTTTATCGTATTTGCAAAACAATTTTAACTTTTATGTTTTCTTCTTGTCTCTATCATCCTTCTTTGATTGTGTGGAATTAGCAAATTTTTGCTTACTAGTAAATGAGCCCCATTTACCTTTGCCCTTCTAACTATCCAACAAAGCTTGATCTGCAACATGCATAATGGACCTATTCTACCTAGATTGATCTTCGTGCAACAGAATAGAAACGAACTCCTCAAATGTTAAGGCATTTGGATTGCCTTTCATCATCAATCGAAGAGTAGAAGCAAAACTCTGATATGAATCTAAAAGACCATTCAGAATAGTCTGCACAAGTGAACTGTCAGGCAAGAATCTTCTATTTTTGGAATTTGCACAAATCTTCTATTTTTATCAAAAAACTTTCCATGGAATCTCCTTCATGCATGTGCTCACTCTCCAACTATTTTTGGAGGTAAGAAACACGAGCCTCGTTCCTTGCTTGGTATAAAGTGATAAGTGTATCCCAAGCATCCTTTGTGAGAATGAATGTGAGGAATAATGGCACATTTGATAGACAAGGCTATGAATGCATGTTCATGAAATCCCAACAAATTTGCTATACCGTAGGTGCAACAGGAACCACAACACGAGTAGGAGTCTGAAGAATATCACTATCTTCAATGCCATCTGCATGAGCTTCAGTAACTATATTTGCAGGTGTAATAGGACGTTTTTCAACACCTTGCACAATAATCCACATTCCTTTTGCAACCAATACATGATGCATCATATAATCCCATAATGGGTAATTGGTACCATACAACTTATCCTCAATAGCCAACATAGAAAATACACCACTTCTTTCAACCATGGCCACTAGCGAAAATACCTTGATGCAAAAAAGTGATTGTATCTCAAAAAGCTAAATAGAACTACCTATCAAGTTTTGCTAAACATGTAGCAGACTTCAAGGCACTGATATTGGTGAATCAAAACATGTATATATCTTTGGAAAAAAAGATGAACTTACCTGCACAGTCACTACAATAGTGTGTTCGAAGGCCAAAACAAGCTCAAATTGCAATTTTGACACCCAATTTTGTGTGATTCTGAGATTGTGACTGAAGGGGTGTCGACAATACCCTAGATGAAGCGACAACCTACTCTGATACGAATTGTTGGGGTTTGAGATCAATGGAAGCATGTGAACAACACAAGGAAGGAGAAGAAGCTTGGAGTACAACACACAATACTGAATATATTACCAAGAGAATGTACAAAGATAACTAACCCGTAAGGGTTATAGGCATATATACAAGGGGGGGGGGAGGAAACTTCCTAAAGAGGGAAAAAAGTGCCCCGGTGGTCCTAGTGTGTTCACACACATCACTATCGAAATAAATCAACATTCACCCATTCGAAGTATACTCAAATAAACATTTACAGCATGTTTGTTGACTAGGTGGTGAATGATTACCGTCAATCAAATGACTACATTAACAAGACCCATCTTGTTGGCTTTCTAGATAAATGAGGTTTCTTTACCAATAAATGAGTGTTTGATTATCTACATGTATAACGAGTTTATTAGCCAATAACTCATGCATAAACCTTTTTAGACAAAAAACAATTGCCAAACATTCTCTTTTAGCAAATATATTGCGCAGTTTAGTATATTGCGCACCCTGCTATCATAATAAACATGTTTAAAACTTGTCGCTTTCTTGCATCAAGACAACTTCTCTTGCCATGCGAGAAGCATCAACAAAGAAGTGAAACGGTAATGATACTAGTTGATGCTGCCCCATGTAAATTCCTCATTTTTCATGGTCAATCCAATCAGTGGAGTACACGAATGAGTAAGATATTTAAAAAATATTCTATGTTTTTTAATTTTCCCAAAAAATTACATTAGTTATTTCATATTCTTTGGTGGATCCACTTTGCTTATCTTCTCTATATCAAATCCCACTTTGCTAATAATATGTCCTAACACGGTTCCCTTTTTCACACAAAAACAATTTTAATAAGGTTTAGTGCCAACATGAATTCCCTCTTTTATGAAAATAGAGCTCCAATGGATGGAAATGCTTACCAACCACACTAAAATCATTGAGAAATACTTCATGAAAGTACGTGGGGCATTTATCAATCCAAAATTAGCATAGATCCCCCATTTATAAAACACATTGTTTTATCCTTAAGTGCCATCGTGATTAGCTAAACTTGCTAAAACCATCCAAAAAATTATATTTATGCCCTTTCTATTCAATCCAAGAGTGTCACAATAAAGAAGTGTATAGTCCACACAGATTCTAAGTTTTTCATTTTTCTTTGGCACAACCACCATAGGAGATAGCCAAGAAACATTTTCTATTGGATAAATGAATCCTAATTCCTCTAATGATTATTTTTCCTTTTGGGCATAATTAGGATTCATCCTATACCATTGTTGTTTGATTGGACTCACGTCTGCTTTTAAATTTATTTTATGTTTTCATAAAACAAAATTTGCCCCCTTTAGATCTGTATAGGACCAAACAAAAACATGTTTGTACTCTAATAGTAATTAGTTCAATTTCTCTTTTAAGTTCGGCATGTAGTTCTATAGAATTTGACTATCATTGGGCCCTTTTCAATTCCTAAGTTTAATTCTTGCGATTCATCTTGCCTTACTCCTAGGTTTTTTGTTATAATGTCAAAAAAAAGAATTCTATAGACTTAATTGCCTCCTCAATTTATGTTCTTTTTTTTTCATTTTCTTATTAGATTAATGCATTTTTAACCTTTTTCCTCTTCAAGAAATATGTATGTGCACTAATTCTTATTAGGATCCACGTCCGTTTTTAAATTGATTAGAACCACGTCCGTTTTTAAATTGATTTTACGTTGAAATAAATTTAGATCCACTCCCTTTAGATATGTATAAGACTAAGCAAAAAACCCCTTGTACTTTTATAACAATTTCTTTAGTTCCTCTTTAAATTTGACATCTAATTCTACAAAATCTATGACTATCTTTGGGTCGTCTTTAGTTCCAAAGTTCAATTCATGTGATTTTTCTTGTGTGTCTTGAATTTTTTTTGTTATAATGCCACAAAACGAAATTGCTACGTCTTGAACACCTTTTTAATTTTCTATTCTGATTTTTGATCAATTTTGTTATTAATTAGATGTATTTTCTACTCTTTTTGCTCTTTAATATTTTGCGTAGAATTTCCAAAACATCTACCACCAAAACACAAAAGTATATTTGGACATTAAGATCTGATGGAGGTGAATATATATCAAATGAATTCAATAGTTTTCGTGAAATTTATGGAATTTGTAGGCATTTTTCATTCAGGTACACACCACAATAGAATGATGTTGCTAAACACAAAATCGACATATTGTAGAAATAGCAAGAGCCTTAATGGCTGATAAAAATTTGCCTCAATGTTATTGGGCAAAATTTGTGCACAGTGATGTATACATCACGAATAGACCTTTGAATACTATTGTACATCAAATTACACTTAAAAAGAAGTTTACAAGTAAAAAGCCAAATTTATCACATATGAAAGTATTCGGATGTATTACATATGTACATGTTCTAGATGAGTTGAGGATGAAACTTGATCCAAAAGCAAAAAAAAATGTATCTTCATTGGGTATTCCCTTGAGGAAAAGGGATGTAAACTTACAACCCACTCACATGATAGAAGAAGGTAAGAAGAGATACGATGTTTGATGAAATGTCAAGCTTCTATGTTGATGCCAAAGAAGGACTTAATCTTGACTCAAATGACAAAGGAAATGTTGAAAAAGCAATTGTAGAATCTCAAATTTTGAGTGGACATGATATGTCACCCAACAATATTTCCAACTCAAAACCACAAAGGGAAAGATTGCATGGAAATTTCAGTCCAATAAATTCATTAACTACGCCCAAGAAAGTTAAATCAAAGGTTTGTGTTTGTAAAAAATATATATGGGGCTTGACGACATTGATGGAGAATCAACCACTTCATAAAAGAGCCTTGATGATGAACTTGGATGGCCCTCTGTGAGGAATCCAAGAGTAAGAAAGGCATATGTAGATAATATAACAAGAAGAAGTGACCCAAGACCAAGAATATCTAGGAGGATGCAGAATTGAATGCAAGAATTAATATATGATAGCTACATGGCTCATCATTGTTCCTACATGACCAAGGTAATACAAGATGTTGAACTCTCTTTTTTGAAGATGAAGTTGGAAACCTAGATTGGGAGAAAGCTATGGATGAGGAGATTGTTGCACTTTATGAAAATGAAACATGGAAGTTGGTTTCATTGCCACAAGGGGAAACCCCATAGGTTGCAAGTGTAAAGCATAATGTTGATGGTAGCATAATGATGTATAAAGCATGATTGGTACCAAAAGGATGTGCACAAACATATGGCATTGATTATGAGTAAACTTTCAGCCCTATAGCTAAAATGACTATTTTTAGAACACTTGTTGCATTGGCTACAACTTTTGCATTAAATGGATGTGAAGAATGCTTTCTTACATGGTTAATTGTAGGAAGAAATATACATGGAACAACCACAAGGATATGAGGATTGATTCAAAGCATCTAAAATATGTTTTTAGGTTGAGAAACGCTTTTTATGGACTTAAACAAGCCCCTCATGCTTAGCATGCAAGGATAGAAGATTATTTAACCTCCATTGGATTTTCTATGTCTGATATTGATCACTCATTATAGGCAAGGAAGGGTGATGATGGCATCACAATTATGGATATTTATGTTGATGACTTGATTGTAGGTGGTGATAATGAATATATCATTAAAGAGGAAAAGAAACTCCTTATGTAGGAATTTGACATGAAAGATCTTGGTGTGTTACGTTATTTTTTGGGCATTGGGTTTATACATACAAAACAGGTATATGGCTATCCCAAAGGAAATATGCCTTAAGTATGTTGAAAAAGTATGTTATGGCTAATTTTAAGCCAATCTCTATGCCGTTAGATTAAGATTTGAATTTGGATACTACATTAGCTGAAGTATAAAAAAATGCTATTATCTATAGGAAATGTGGAAAGTTTGATACATCTCATAATTAAAGCTTGATCTAAGCTACATTGTAGGACTTGAAATTCATTTTATGCAAGTTCCTAAGAAACCACATTTACATTCCTTGAGATGCATTCTACGTTAGTGTGGTACTTTGGATTATGCACTGTTTTATAAAGTTGGTGCAGAATTGCAGGTTCATGGATCCACTTATGCAGATTGGGTCAGAAGTGTTCCACTTAGAAGATCTACTAGTGGCTTTCTATTCTCATTTAGAAGTGTTGTTGTTACATGGAGAAGTAAGAAGCAATCCATTGTTTCTTTATCGAGTACAAAGGTTGAGTATAGAGGTGTTGCAATGGTAGCATTTGGAGCATCATGGCTAGAGATGCTACTTGCAGATTTAGGTGTGGAAGTGCAAAAGCCTATTATCATTTACTATGATTATCTTAGTAGCATACAATTAAACCAAAATCTTGTTTGTCATGCTAGAACAAAGCATATCAAGGTATGTTATCATTTCATCATGGAAAACGTATTAGCATCATTGAGATATTGATCTTCTTTATGTGAGGATAGATGAGTAGGTTGTTGATATTTTCACTAAAGCGCTTGGAGCAGAGAAGCTGAAGAAGTTTGAAAATATGCATGGATTACAAGACATGATGTTGAGCTTGAGGGGGACTATTGAGATATCAAGCTCAACATGTGATGATCAAGGATGACATGTACTACTTTTTTATCTCTCTGATATGTTAGGGATGATTTTAGTGAGGCTTGCCATATTTATTTATCAAGAGTGATGGCATGATTATTTCTTGCCAACTCACTCATTTGTGTACATTAGGGTTTTGTTTATGTACTATTCTTTATATATTGTATTGGTTGTATTCTTGTATTAGGTCATTCTTGTATGTTGTCTTTATGTGATTGAAGAAGTAGAAGAAGATCATTCTTCCTTGCCTCAATATGTATGTGGTCCTCTCTTTGCGAGTGTCTCAGTGCTCTCTTCCTTATCTCATTTCACTTGACAATAAAGGAATAAATATCACACATAAATGGAAGTTTAGTATTGAAATTTCATGATTGTATGGGAAACCACATCTTAAGGTGATATTTATCCCTTTACAACTCATCATTCTATAGTTTGTCACTAAAGAAGCGAACAAAATCAATCATCAAAGCTTCAGGTTCTTTTCCAAAAAAGTTTGGAATTCCTTCAGAGGTTCATTCAAGAGGTGCAAAGAATTCAAAAATGATTCATTTGCTCATGTTGTTGATTACTAAGTTATCAAAGCTCAAGTATTGAGTCTAAAAAATTTTTGCTTCCTTAAGAAAAGTAGTTGAAGAATAGAATTTTCCACTGTAATGGGAAAGAAAAACTTCTTCATGTTAGCTAAAAAGAAATTAGTTCCCAAGAAATCCCCAAACCAACAATGGTGGTACTTAAGTCTTATGATTTCTATAACCCAAAAGTTTATGAATCTTGAAAAGATACTTAGCTTTGTAATTTGAAAAGCATTAGTAGGTGCTTAGACTTGAGTTGAGAGGAAGGTCTCTCAAAAATCCTGAGGGTAAGCCAATGAGCTTTGTAGATAGTGAAAGAGATCTTAAGTAAAAGGCTAGGTCTTTATCGTTGTTTTTTAATCAACAAGCTAAATTAATCAAACTTGGAAAAACTTGTCTAAGTATTTGGGATTGGGACTACTATAGGTTTTGCGAGAGTACTCACAATAAGCTCATGAATGACTCATGAGATAAGAAAAGAGTTACCTCTTAAAGCATAAAATATTGAGTAGGATTGAATCTTGGAAATAGAATTTTTTAAGATGAGGCATAAAGAGGTACAAGGCTCTAGAAGCAGGCTAGAATTCCAAGAATTTTTGGCCTAGATGTCCTTTTGTAAGGACTTAGATTATTACATGCACAACAGAATCCAAAGAGCCTAAGCTCAAAGGAATTAATAAGTGTATTTAGGAGGTTGTAACACCTTAATCTTTTCTCTCAAATTTTGTTCCAACAAGGATTAGATAAAGGATCACTAGAAATTATCAAGACAACATTCAAAATACATAGAAAGAAGCCGAAGAACAAGATATATTTCTATGGATTTGAGAAAGTATCCACTGTTACGAGATATTGGAATGAAAAATCCCTTTGACAAGCTTTCTTTGATGGCCAAAAAGAAAATAACTCATCATTCGTAGAAGGCAACAATCAAGGTATTCTTTTCTTGGGAAAGCACATAGAGTTAATGTACCTAAATTGAAAGAAAAGATAAAGAAATGAAGGAGAGTTTTACTCTCACATGCATACTAGAAATAAAGACTATAAGCTTCACAAAGTTTTACTAAATTTGTTCAAGTTCGAACACCCAATGGTTAGAGAAATTTGGTGAAGTGAATTTCGTAGCTCAAAGATATGCATAAAGAGTTGTATTTAAAGGAAGTTGTACTAAGATATTGTGTCAAGAAACAAATAACTTAGTCATATTTGGAGCACTAGAATTTTGAGTAAAGATAATTCATCATCAAAAATTTGATGGGTTGACACACTGATATTGATATCATGCTAGAATCTCATGGTTGGATGATGGTTAGTTTCACTCTAAGAATCTTTTTGATAATCTCGTTTACTTCTCTTAAAGATAGATAAAATGCTTCAGTACCTTTTTTGAATTTCATCTTTGGATTGATGAGCAAGTAAATCATGACTTTGAAACTTATCATATTTCTTTCATTTTGCTATAGAATTTACTTCCATTCTTCCACTTCTAGCTAAAAATTTTTAGTTCTTTTTCTAACTTTCTTGACATCTGAGAAAATAAAGTGATCCTAAAGGGTTAACTCTCAAAAATAATTTGACTTCTTCTACCTTCTCACCAAATTTCATAGCAATCTAGGATCATTTGTGAAGCTTGCATTCTCCACACCTTCTCATGTACACTTCATTGTTGGCCTTCTCCATGAACTCTCTACAGCCACACTTGCTCTCATATCATGTCAAGAGAAAGGAGATAAGGATGAGAGCTCTCACACAATCCCACACTCAAAGAGAGGAGCACACACAAATTGAAGCAAGGACGAATGATCTTCTTCTACTTATTCTATTACATAAAGAGAATATACAAGAATGACATGATACAACAATACAACTAGTACAATATATAAACAACAATACATAAAGAAAACCCTAATGCTTGCGAATGAATGAGTTGGAAAGAAAAATATGTGCCATCACTCTCAGTAGATAAATATTGTAAGCCTCACTAAAAGTGTCCCTGACATATATCGGTATAACCACTATATATGTCAGAGATAAAAAAGTAGTACATGTCATCCTCGATCATCACATGTTGAGCTTGATATCTTAACATTTATGTCATTTCTTGAGTTTGAAGCAAAGGTTATTGTCAATATAATTTACTAATACCCTGAAAGATTTCAAGGATTAAGCTTTGCAAATAGCTTTTCCAATTTTCTTTTTCAACTTACGCAAATCCAGGAATGACTTATACTTTGATTTTTATAAAGCTCAACCATACTTTAGATTCATCTATGTCGCTAAGACTTATGAAGCTTTGTATAATTATCAAGAAGATTAAATTTATACTTGACTTTGATTATTCAAGGAATGGTCTTTTGATTCCTCATGGATGACAATCCTTATCAACCTAACTCAAAGTAATACTTTGAATCAGTGAATTCTTTAGCATGATAAAAGCTAATGCCTTTCTATTCTCTTTAGGTGCACCTTGCTCAAAACAAATCATGTTTGAGCATATTTCTCCTATCCAAAGATCTGGTAATTTGGATCTTAACATACCTTAATGTTGAAACGAATCTTTAACCTTGAATGTTAAAGTATAGATGATGCTTCATTCAAAATCACTTCTTAACTGCTGACTACTTGGACCGTTATGTCTTAAGGTCTTGAATAAGAATTACCAAAAATTCCAAAGTGTTAAAATTCTTTGGAGAACTTCTTTTAGACAACTTCCAATAGTGAACTCAGGACCAATCCTTTCTTGATTGTCTCCAAATGTTTCCCTTAGTAAACCTTGGAATTCGTTGTGTAATGATCCATACTTAAATATAAACATATAATTACTTATGGAATACTTTATTAAAGAATCATGATCTTATTTTTTCTCACAATTTATGTGGAAATTATCCTTGTATATTGCCAACAAATTCTTTAGAGTTTATTTCTAAACTCTTCAAAGTTCTCCCTGTCATTCAACTTCATCATCTCATTTTCATATCCATGTATTATTATTGTAAGACTTGGATGTAGATGGTAGATGATGGACTAATGAAGTTCAAATTGTAAATCAAATTCAAGATTGTCTTGCTTTCAATCATGTTTTGAAGATCTTGTTACCTTCCAAATGAACCTCTACTCTAATTTCAAGTTTATTTATATATGCACCAACTTCAAAACTATGCATCTTTTCATCCATGCATATTCAATCCTTTCACTCTAGTGCATGCATGGTGCATGTAAAGAAGCAAACTGGTAACTTTCGCTCATAGAAATTCATGTGCTTGCATGCCAAAATTGATGCAAATCAGGGAAAAAAATAAGAGCCCCTTCTTAGTTTAGAAGTATATAAATGCGGGTGAATATCCATGATACCTTTCATTAGAACTATAGAAATATTTGGTGCATATTCATGATATCTTTCTATGGAACCATAGAAGTTTAGGCTCTTTAGAGATGGCGTCCCTTCAACCTCAACACGATCAAGAGCGATCCTAACTCTCGAAAATATGAGAATACAAAGCGATATTTAGCTCCTGTTTAATCACATATACAAGCGATTAGAGGAACTCATTGAGAACCTACCCTCGTCTCTAAAAGGTCATATGACTTAATCCAACCCTCGCACAAAATGCAAAGATAACTCTCCTTGAGGAGGGAAGGAATCTCTTTTTTATATTCCTCTTCATGCTTGAGCATAAGAGAGAGAGAGAGAGAGAGATCTCTTCATTGAGAGAGCATCTACGTTTGATGGGGATGAAAGCAGAGCGCTCCTTTTGTAGGTGAGCTCAAAAATCTCTCATATGTTGGACTTATGCCTATCAGATCTTGTATCCCTTGATGTTTTCCTTGTTGCAAATATTCTTTGTTACCAAAAAATTTTGATATGCATGATCTTAATGCATTTCTTTCCTTTAGTTTGATGCAAAATCTATAAAAACATATATCCTTGCTACAATAAAAACTTAATATAATGAAAGGAAATCTTGATATGTGCTACAAGAACTCTTTCTTTTATGTTCAAACATTCTTTTAGAAACAAATTAAATGCTTATTGATAGTGCTTGAAATGATAAATTAATCTCATCAACTTGGTCCAAACTTAACTTAATCTATTGAAATATTTATCTTGTTGCAATCCATTAAGATTAAGTGCAATATAATGAAACAATATCAAATAAGCATCAATTCAAAAATACTTAGCTATACTTTGAGCTATGTCCATCCTTTGTTTTGTTCTTCTCGTGTCTCTTAAATGGTATTGATCTCAGCCATGGAGATCCTTGGAATAGCATCATGGCTTCACGAATCTTCCATCATATCCTTCTCCAAGCAAGAATCAATGAAGTAAAGCATTGACACCATCCTCTTTTGGGTCGTCTTAAAACAATGAAATTCCATGTTTGGATCCCTTTGGAGCAAGGAAAATACTTCCTTGAGCAATTCAAGGTTTTGAAGAAGAGATTATCTCAAAATTGAAGATATTTTGCAAAGATAGTGGAGAGAAGCCTTAATTCTTTGAGCAAAAGAGTGGATGTGAAGCTTGTATAAGACTGAATTTATGGCATTGTCCTATGATCATATTGCCAAAAGGCAAGATAGAGGGACTCCCCTCCATCTCCTCATTGGGTGCAAGTACTAGTCATGCTCTCACAAGATCTCAATTAGGTGCTCGGTTCCCTCTCTATTGGTGAAAATACATACCCGTCTAGGGCTCTTAGAATTGGGTGTGCATTTGTGTGTACACTCATGAGGAGGAGACCATTAGGGGAATGTTCTCACCTACAAGGCTATAGAAGATGGCTTGAACTTTTTCTTTGCAAGGCTACAAGCTAAAAACCTCCAAAATCCATTGATAAGCACCACAAAAACACTAAGAAATCAACAAGCTCTAATACCGATTTTATGAAGTAGACCATTAGGACCACCATGTGCTCTCCTCCCAATGTCATGCATTTTTTTATAGCTCTCTCCAAGGGATTACCCTCTCTAGTAGGTTGATACTATCCATCCAATTGTCGGCCATGTAACTACATGTATGCCAAGTTTCCTAGCTAACTATAGTTAACACAAGCGGATGCTTCTAGAATAACTTAGAGCTCTTGGGGCAAAACACTTTTCCATGAATCTTGTACAACTTGAGCCGAATACCTCCTCCTTTCCATCCATATGAATTAACCACTAGGACAAGCTACCACATGAACCTATGTTGAAGTCTAGTCTCAAGACTTCATGCCTACACAAGCATGACCAAATGATGCTTGATTTTAGATATGTTAGAACAAACAGATGCTCATGTCATAATCTTACTGCATAACATGACTTGTAAAAATATCTTCATAATTATCTTTTTTGCTAACATGATTCACCTTTACATCCTTTGACAAGAACTTATCTCTAATAAAGTGATAATGTTGGACCTTGCATGGAGCACAAAGTTTTGAGCCACGTATATGTGACTTATGTTATTACAAAAGAATGGAACTTGTACAACCTAAACATCAAGATCAATAAAAAAATTATTGAGCCACATGATTCCACATGAGACTTGTACTAAGGATCTATACTCAACATCCATTGAGGATAGAGCCACTTTTGGTTGTTTATTTGACATCTATGAGATGGTCTTCTTTTTAAGTAAGATGATACATCCATTAATGCTCCTCTTATCATCCTTCAAACTTGCCCAATCAACATCACAATAATCTGGTACATATAATCAATCATCAAATGGATAAAAGATCCCTTGCTCCATTGATCCTTTGAGGTACCTAAAAACCCCTTTTGCTGAACCAAGGAGAGGAACTCTAGGTGCCTACATAAATTGAGAAAATACACCACTAACATGTGCAATATCTAGTCTTGTGATTGTAGCATACTCCTTCTGGTGGTCACTTTTGCTATTAGAATAAATGTCTCCTCTAAGTTTATGTCATAGGTTTGAGCAAAATTTTGCATACCAACCTGGATTTGTATCATTGTCTTTGTTCTTGGCCTAATGATCAAGTATCATGATAGAAAAAACATTAATGACCAAGCATCATTGTCTTCAAGTGCCTTGAATTCCTCATACATGGATTTGTTCCATTCCTTGTCCTTATTTTCCTCTTCAAAATAGTTAGGTTCTTCATAAAATATAACTTTAATCATGTAGGCATAGTACCTTGGAGTAAATGAATCATATGTTAATATTTGAATAGGGTATTTTACCCTATTGGATGACCTTACCCATCCATCAAGTGGTAGGAATCTTCTCCTCCTTGTTTTGGATGCCTCAACTCTTGGAGTTTCTAATTTCTCAACTTCTTCATCACTAGTAGATTCCATGTCTAGCCATAGATGGTCTTCATTATCTGCCCTCTTTACCTTTGTTATTTTCTTCACTTGGGTGAGCTTTTTTTTCTAATCTTTTCTTGCCAAGGTAATGTAGTTCCCTAGTCTGATGGGGTTCTTGAAGTGATTGGACTTCTTATCTCCATGCTTTGTAGTTGCACTTTGAAATTCTTCTCTGCTTCATATACATCTTCAACCTGCGACACATCTTTGTTGCCAAACAAAGGTATCAAATAATTATCATATATTACATACCTCGACAACACAATTTCCTATCTATTATGTTTTTTATATTTAATTCTATTTTGCATAGAAGAATATCCAAGAAATATACATCTATCTACCTTTGGTTCTAACTTATGTCCCAATTCTTTAGGTATGTGAAAAATAACTCACACAACCAAACACCTTCATCATCCCAATTAGCATAGCTCTAGCCACTTCTGTTATATATCTATTTTTTCTTTACAGTACCATATTTTATTGTAGTGTGTAGCTACAAGTAGACTACCTTTTGATGCCATGTTCATGAAGAAACTCCAAAAATAATAATTTCAAAAATACCCTCCATTTGATACAAGGTACACTTCCCTATCTCTTTTTCAACTAGGGTTTTGAACCTCTTGAAGTGGTATTGCACCTTTGATATTGCTTTCATGAAATAGATACATGAAAACCTTGAATGATCATTTATAAATGTAACAAGATATATATTACCTTAAATGGATGGATCCCTTGTAGTCCCCATACATCTATGTGTAAGAGATTCAACAACTTTCTCACATTTGCTCCCTTCTTGAATGAGGATATGTTTTGTTTCTCTAATTGACAATCATGGCATAAATGTAACATATTTTGAGATGTAAAATCAATTAGATCAATAAATATATATATATATATATATTGAATATCCTTCATCCTTTGTAAGTTAATGTGACCAATTCTTTTATGCCACAAATCAATATCTACAATCTGTTTATTTCCAATTGAAAAATAGATTGTGTGGTTCACGGATTTACATCCATGGTGAAGAGTTTCCCTTGCTTCTTTCCTTTTTTTTATAAGCTTGTTTTCCTTCTTGTAGTGTTTAGCAAAGCATCCTTGATCATTGAACCTCACCGCGTAACCTCTTACAACCATTTGACCTATTGAAACCAAGTTTTTGGTGATGTTTGGCACATGCAACACATCCTTCAACACCTTGGAGCTTTGAGATCCATTTAATGGAACATCTCCCATATGCATGATCTTATGCTCATTTTCATGCCCTACCTCTACATGTCCTTGAGTGGTGGGTGAGTGTAAATTAAAGAAAATTTAGTTGTTACAACTCATGTGGTTTTTAGAACCATTGTCTATGTACCATGTATAATTTGAATTGACTCTTTCATTTGGACTATACATCGTAAGAAAGTTCTAATTTTTCTAATTTGTTGAAGTAATAGCATAGTTACCTTGATTCATTTTGTATTCTTGATTCTCTCCTCCTTTGGACCAGCAATAATGGCTTAGCTTGCATAATGGTTTAGCTTTCCACAATTGTAGCATTCTCCATTAGATGCTTATCTTCTTTGTAATCTTCCTCCTCTTCCTTTGCTCCTTCCTCTTCCTTTTGATCCATAGTTTTGGTTGAAGTCTTCTTGGTTTCATGAACTTGAGTTTGACCTTCCTCTCCCTCTTTCATGGGAGTTTTGTCCACCTCTTTTGCATTTATCTCTACTTATATAGAAAGATGGGGCTTGGCTACCCTTTTATTTTGGACCCTCCTTATTTCATCTCCTCATTCACCATCATGTGGTTAGATTATCAAATTTTGGTATGGGTCCCTCACATACATTGATGTGATGAATACTCTCCACCTTTCAACTTGATGGTTCAATTTGAGCTGCCCATAAATTGCAGCTTGCTCATACTGATGTTTGTAGTCCTATGAGGACACCTTCTTTTGAAAAATACCTTTACTTCATGACTTTAATTGATGATTTCCACATGCATGCATGGGTGTATCCATTAAAAGAAAATTTTGAAGTGTTTATGTGCTTCAAACAATATTTAGTTATGGCTGAAATCTTTCAACATGTAAATTGGGCAACCTCCGTTCTGATTGGGGGGGGTACATGTCTTTTGATTTAAATGCATTTTTAGATAAGCGTGAGATAAAATATCAGTGTATATTGATGTATACACATCAAACCGATGGATTTGTAGAAAGAAAGAACATGTCTCTCATGGAGATGGCAGGGTTCATGGTCAAAAGTCAGGCTTTACCACATAGCTTCTAGCTTGAGGGTTTCATGTGTGCAAAGTATGTACTTAAAAGGTGCTCCACCAAAACACTACAATCTATCACTCTATATGAGGCTTGGCATGGTCTCAAGCCATTTGTTTCTCATCTGCATGTCTTTGGTTCTGGCATATGCATTAGTGCTTGAACAACAATGCAAATAAAGCATTGCAATGTATTTTTGTTGGGTATAGTTTTGAAAGCAAATGCTATCATCTCTATCATCCACATACTAACTACATTTGGTTATTGGTGATGTTGTTTTTGTGGAAGATGCAATTCATCCATAAATTTCATGTAGTAAGGATACATCAGTTAGCTCCAAAGATGTGTATGAACTTTGCTTCCTCTTTTTATGGGTGGATAGTCTGGTGTTGGCTAAAATGAGGTGATTCCTCAGTCTTTATAAGTTCCACATAGTGATGTAGATCATTCCATTTCTGATGCAGACTTCCATGATGCACTTGTTGATGAGAGGTTTGATATAGAGGGGGCAAAAACTATGCCTAAATAGTTGGTGCAAACTTTGAGAGATAGAAAATTAAATGCACCTCTATCATATCATACTTCTTCAGGGTCTCATAGTGCTTCCTTTGCATCAAATTGCTATGCAATGGCTGCCTCTAGTCTTTGTGATAAGAATGAGCCTGTTTCCTTTGACAAAGCACAAAATTAAAAAATTGGATGGCTGCTGTGCAATCAAAATATGATGCTATTATTAAAAATGGTACCTGATATTTATGTGATTCACCTCTGGGTAAAAATCCCATTGGCACTAAATGGGTATACAAGTTGAAGTGTAATCCCGATGGAACAGTTGACAGTTATAAGGCTAGGCTTGTTGCAAAAGATTACGCTCAAGTGAGAGCATTGATTTTGATGAGACCTTTGCACCCACTTTTCAAATGACCACTATTCATAACATCTATGCGCTTGCAACTCATCATGGTTGGAATGTGCATGAGTTGGACATTAAAACTGCATTTTTGAATGGTGATGTATTTAAAGAATTATATGTATTTCAGCCTTGTGGTTTTGTGCAAAAAAGGCATGAAAACAAAGTGTGGAGGTTGAAAAGGCATTATATGGTTTGAACTAAGCACTATGTGCTTGGTATGAAGAGATACATGCCTGCTTGATTGCACATGGTTTCCATAACATTCCAACTAAGATCATCTTATATGTTAAGAGCAGATGATGTACGTCTGATCATTGTTGTGTATGTTGATGACATGCTTCTTACTTATTCTAATGACAAGCATCGCTTAATTGAAGGATGATTTGCATGCCTCGTTTGAGATGTCAGATTTGGGGCATTTACATCATTATTTGGGCATTGAGTTTATGCAAGTTGATGGGGGAATAGCTTTGTTAATACTCATGAATGTCACCTACAAATAAACATAGATGTCTGCAAAATTTTATCCATTCCATTTATGAAACAAGTGTGCCTTTGAAAATTCAATTCATTACTCATATTATCCTCAAGGAACCATGGTCTTCTATTATATCGATGTCTTGGATATGCTTCATGGAACATTTCTTTGACAAAATTTTGAAAGGCATATAATAAGCCATACTGTCAACTAGATTCTAGAAAATTCTTTCTAAAATTCTCTAAGGGAGATAGGTTTATGGGGGAATATGATGAAGACATTTTTTGGAAAAGCCTCTAAGAATAGGGCTCCTAATTATCTCCTCATACGTTGTGAAAACATAAAAATACCCATCCTCACACATCAACAAAAAAGGATTAAACCTATTCAATGAGCTACAAAAATAGGCTTGAGTAAAGAACTTGTAGCAAACACAAAATTTTTGAGTGATTTGTTAAGTTTATAGTTAAAAATCATATGGTTGAACATAAGGTTAAGAATATAATTCATTTCTAAGAATTTTTGAATCATTAATGTTGGTTTCAAAAAATGAAATGTTTGATTTCCAAACCTTACATGTATAAGCAACCCCCTTTTTTCTTCTTATTTTTAAATGTATTGAAGGGAGGATTTGAATGTCATCAAATTAAATTGCATCATTATGTCTACAAAATCAGCACGAGCCCCTCTAAGTTGTCGGATGTGTTTTCCTTTGCTTGTAGAGGGACTAACTGGATTCCCCAAATCACCATTAGAATTAACAAAAAACTTTTGTATATATCCTCTATGACAATGGGTGATTCCCAAAATCTAGGTAACAGGCATGCATCAACATCTTCTGCAAGATTTTTTGCTTCTTTGATCATTAAATCATTAAACATATAGTAAATAATTAACCATGCTCTCACTTCATATGTTAGAATGTGTCCCATTCACATTAGAAAAAAATGAATTGACTATCATTGGTCTTTGCATTCGGAAAGAAATGTTGAGCATTCTAAAAAATAACCAAATCACATGATCTAACCACTTAATTGATGATTTGAAGCTCCCTTGGTCTTAGCATTTGACAAATGTTTCAAAAAATGTTCCATTAGTTTTCAAAAGTTTGCAAAATTTTAAACAAAGAGTTTCTATATAATGTCACACCCTAATTTATTTGTGTGGTTAAGGTACCCATATTAAAGTTCTTATCTACTTCTTTATTTTCCTTTTCAAACTTTAAATCTTCTATTGAGCAATTTGCTTGATCAAGTTTATTACTAAAAAAAACTTTGTGATATTTACCCATTAAAGATAAAACTTTGTCCTTACACTTCAGTATATTGTAGTTTAAACTTCTAACTCTAAAAGAGACTAGCATTTAATAATTGTATATTTATAATGTTGAATAATTTTCCTTCAACACATTGTAAACAATAATGTATCATATTGATATTTTACTAAAGCTTTTCAACAGTCCATTTAGATTTTGTTAAAAGAGAATATAAAACAAGTAAGAAAGGTTTCATTATGATTAAAATTCTAGGTCTTTCATATGTATATTTAATATTCATCATAATCATTTGATGTTAGGATTGACGTCACAATGTACTTTCGGATTGACAAAGAAAAATAGAAAATCATTTTTCACAAATAGATGGAATTACTATTGTATGTAAAAAACCAAATCATAAAGTTTCAAATCAAATTAAAATCAAATATAATGAATACCTATTGTATAGAAGAAGATGATTAAATTAGTATTGTATAGAAGAAGATGATTAAAACTAAATATTTTTTAATATCTATGGTATATAGAAGAAGATGGTATAAAATAAATGTAATTACTATTGTATGTTAAAAAATCAAATCATAAAGTTTCAAATCGAATTTAAATTAAATATAATCAATACCGATGGTATGGAAGAAGATGATTCTACTTAAATCACAGGGTATGGATATTTTATACATATAGGGCATGTAAACTTCTTTTTTGTTTATTTCTACTAATCTTTGTTTTTTTGTTAAAAAATAATTGAATATTGATACAAGAAAAGAAATTACTTGTCCTAAATAACAAAAATTAATTATTTCAATAACCTATTGATTGTTGATTATAGTAAAAATTACCATTATTAGGAAAGATATCAAATTTTTTAAATTTTATTCATCATTTCTTTATTAATTGGAAAACATGTTTCTTTGAAAAATATGGAAAAAATCATGCAATCACTGATTATAAAATTTTGGATGAGTTTATTATAGCATATTAACTTAAACAGTTTCTTTGCTAAAAACGATTCAAACAACTATCTCAGTTCTCAAAGAAGTTTACTACTTAAGTGTCGATAAATAGTATATTTCTAGAAAAAAAGTGTTTTGTTTATTGAATTGGAAAATACATCTTTATACTTTTTTCTATTAGTAGATATAATTACTACAGTACTCAAAGCATAAAATTAATGTATAAACAATCATTGCGTTAACTAATTCTTATAGCTTGAAATACCCTAGAAAATTTATTGCACCAAAGAATAGTTTATATAGTTTATTGTAAAATTTCAAATGCCTATGTGGTTCCTAACATGTATCTTTGTGATACAATTTAATATTTTAAAAACGCTTAGAAAAAACTTTCAATAACTAAGTTTTCTATGCATGGTAGAAATAAAGTTATATGTAAAGGAAAATATATGGGACATCTTAAAGTAATTACTGCTTATTGATCCATCATAATTACTTTTGATCTTATAGATCCATCTAGAACCAATTACCTTCATAAACTCCTTCTTTGGTACTAATTCCCAAGTATCATTCTCCTTGAATGCTTCAATTTCCTCATCCATAGCTTCCTTCCATTCTGGTTGGTCTTTGCCTCTTCATATGATGATGTCTCTTCAGATGACAAGTCTTTTGCAAGATAAACAGAGTGCTTAGTAACTAAGGAAGTGTCATACCCATATTTGATTGGCTTCTTGCTCTCCCTTTGTGATCTTATCATTTCTTGGTTGGATGATTTAGGTATATCCTCCAACTTCTTCATCTTGACTTTGCCTTTGGACTTCCATGCCTTGAATTCTTCTAAGTTGATGATGTCCTCATCATCTTAGGTGATGTCTTCAATCTGATTAGGCTCCTCCTTAGCAAGGCTTGGAAACTCCTCTTCCAAGTCATAAGGTAGCTTTACTTTTTTGCATTCACTTTCAAACCAAGAGTCATTCTCATCAAAGACAACATCTCTAGTGACCATGAATCCTTTGTTGGAAGGATTGTAGAACCTGATCCTTTCTTATTTAAGTCATACCCTATGAAGATGCACTTTTTTACCTTAGAGTCTAGCTTACCTCTTATTTGAGAAGGGATATGCACATAAGCAACACATCCAAAGATCCTGCAATGATCAAGTGAAGGTCTTCTACCATGCCATGCTTCATATGGCGCCATCCCATCAAGAGATTTGGATGGCAACCTGTTTACAAGATAAGCGGAAGTAGATACACTCTCTGCCCACAAGTAATTAGGTATTTTTTTCTCATTTAACATTGACTTAGCTGTTTCAACAATTAATCTATTTCTCCTCTCTACCACCCCATTTTGCTCAGGGGTATACCTTGTTGTGATTTCTCTCTTGATTCCTCTGTCCTGCAAGAATGCATCAAGCTCATTTGAGAAGTACTTACCTCCTCCGTCTAACGTGAATCTCTTTAGGTTTTTCCCTATTTGGTTCTCAACAAGTGCAAGATACTTTTTAAAGCAACCGAATGCTTCATCTTTGTGCTTCATAAAGTACAATATAGTCCACCTACTGTAATCATCAAGGAAAGATACATAATACCTTGATCCAAAAATTGATGGATCCTTACTTGGTCCCCATATATCTGTATGGACAAGTTCTAGGTATGCATGTAGCCTTTCCTTGAGAAGGGTAACCTGTGAGATTTTCCAAACTAACTTACACCACATTTATAAATCATGTGTTGCTTGGATACATTAGATATCCCAAGCACACATTGCTCTTTACATATTTGCTTTAAAGTTCTCTCACCAATATGCCCTAGTCTCTTATGCCAAATTTCAAGCTCTGATAGTGTTTGGTCTTTTTAGATATAAAGTGCAATATTTCATGTATCTTCAAGTTCAAAAGTGAATAATCTACCTGTATTTTCTCCTTTGGCAATTCTTTTGAATCCATGTTGGGGATCCTCCACAAATGCTCCATATTGGTTGAACCTGACCTGCAAACCTTTTTTCGCAATCTGTCCAACACTCATCAAATTCTTGGTAATTGTGGGTACATATAGAACCCGGCTCAACAGATTTCTATTTCCATCAGAGGTCTTAACATTCCCTACTTTAATCACAGAGTGCTTGGTGTCATCACCTGTTTGTACCTGATGCTTACCCTTTGGTTCCTCAAGGTCAGAGAGAACAACTACATTGCCTGCCACATGGTTTGTGCATCCTGAGTCAATGTAGAAGAGTTGGTCATCATGTATACCTGGTTTTGAAGTAATATTCATAATCAGAAGAGAATCTTCTTGCTCCTCTGTGTAGTTGTTGTAATCCTTCCTCGATCTGTAGCCTCCTTGGTAGTTTCTATTGTAGTTGTTGTAGTTGTTATTGTATCCTTGATGGTGATTGAATCTTCCTCTTGATTGTGTATATCCACCTCTTTGATATCCTCTACCTCTCTAATTATTGAAGTTACTATAACACTCATCTGTAGTATGATTTGACAATCCAAAAATATTACATGGTGAGGAGTTATAAGGCCTCCCCCTACCTTGCTTACCTCCTCTGCCCCTTCCTCTTGAGGTTCTACCTCTCCCTGCATAGTTGGCTTGGGAGGTAGTTCCTTCATCTTCAACCTTCTTGTTCTTCCCTTTCTCTTTGGTCTTACTTTTATCATTGTATAGGGCAGAAGAGCTATTACTTTTTGATGAATCTCCATTCTTGTTGAGCTTGGCTTCACGGGTAAATAGTTGCCCCATGAGAGTGGTAAGATCTGGAATCTGCATGTCCACGTACAAGTCCATGGCAGTTGTGAACCTCTCCCATTTGTCATCATCTTTAATACATTGATTACTTGTCTTATAATTTGCTCCTCTTCAATTTCTTCTCCTATGCTTGCCAATTGATCAGCTACATCTTTTACTTTGGTCACATACTCTGAGATGCCTTGCTTGGGTTGCTTTCTTTGGGTGGTAAACTCAATTCACAATTGGTTCCTCCTAGCCCTTGTGTTGGAAGAGAAATATGAAGACAATGTTTCCCAAGTTTCTTGGGATGTCTTACAATTTCTAATACGTGGAAGAAGAAAATTAGAGATTGAGTTAAGTAAGTAAGACCTTGCTAATGCATCCTTGGCACACCATGTGTTGAGTCTTTCTTGCTCCTCTCTTGTAGGTTGTCGTTTGCTTCTAAATATGGGCATCTCCTCATCTCCTTAGATGTATCCATAAAGGCTCCTTCCTTGCAAGTATGTCTTCATCTTTAAGGACCATGCTTGATAGTTGTTCATGTCCAATTTATCAATGAAAGAAGGAAAACCATCTCCCATTTTAGCTTCGCTTTGCTCTGATACCACTATTGGGAAAGATGGATGGAGACTCCAAGAAATGAGTAGGTACTATCAGATCTTGCTTTGTACCAGCCCCATGTAGCTTTAGAGTTGAGTTGTGGGCCCTTTTTAGCTTTCCAATGACACTATACAAGTGCCTATGTACTTTGGAAATGATATGAGAAATGATTGAATCAAAACAGACTACTTCCAAGTTGAAGGATTAATGAAAACCTTCTATTTTTGTTCACACACCTACTGCTTGTTATGCTCAGTGCTTCCACTATATTAGGAATTAGAAAGATTCCTTTTGGAAATATTAAATTATCCTATTAAGATAATGATTCCAAGTAGAATCACTTAAAATGATGCACTATACACAGAGCAATCAATTTAGCAATCAAATCATTACCCCCGATTTTTTAGGACCTCTGCAGAGTTTGACCGGTAGCTACTTCGATGCACTTTTCTCCAAATATTCCAAATAGATTTCGTTCAAAATTTGTCAGCATGTAGAGCACTTGGAGTTGATTCCAACAAGCTATAGAACATTAAAAATGGTAAATAAATGACTAAGATATGATCACTACAAGTTGATTGTTATGAGTGACTATGATAGAGAGACCATAGATGAGAAATGTAAATCTATTGTATTAAAACACAATGTTGTACAAGATCATAGGCTTGATAATAATAGCCTAATGATGATGAGAAGTGTAGGTTACAATGTAGACCTCACTCTCTTACAATGTGGCAATGGAGAACTCAGGAATGGAGTCACACACCCCGTGAGTTTTTTTGACATTTTTATAGATGAGATGTTTGAATTTGAATTTGAATCCTCCATTGGCTCTCACTAAAAGTAGTCCTCCAATCTAGGAGATATTCCCTCAAATGAAGTCGTGACTTTTCTAGCTAACAAGTTCATGAGTTTGGTAGTGACTACAAATATTCTCTCAATTCAAGAAATGACTTTTACAAATGGTAAAGGATAAAAAAAAACTTCCTAGCAATGGTTTCCATGGAGCTTCAATTGTTCATGAACTTCTAGCCAAATGTGTAGGCTTGAACTTTGCACCAACATTTAATTCAACAACCCTACTTTCAGTAAAAGGATTTTCATGTGCATTAAATTTATTTGTTACTTGAGCTTCCCCAAGTCTTTTATTACCACAACATATAGTTGTTTGAAAACTTATGATCATTTCTCCTCCTAATTGGCCATGAAGTTGTTAATCCCAAAGGCATTTGATGGAGAAATGGTAAAATTATTGAAGATGTTCCAAGAGTGAAGCAAACATTGGAGTGCTTGAATCAGTCATGTATCAAATGGGATATCAAATTTAAAGACTTTTTGGCACCCTCGAGTGGAATGCAAAAAAGCAACCCTCCTTTGGTGAATCCTCCACAAGGATTTTACCATGTAAAAGCTGCTAAAATATATGGTGCTATGTCGTGGTGTAAAAGATGCCATAAGGGGCATGAAGACCTTGCACACCTCTTTTTTTTGTGCCCAAGGAGTGCTTTTGTCCAGATGAGAGCCAATGCACATCTAAAGCTTGCTAGGCCAATTGACTAGAAACAAACTTTGTTAGGGGAGACAACTGGCTGCTCCTCTACCCTTTGGAACTCAATCAGAAGTGAGACCGTCTACAAAATTTGGGAGGAGAGATGTGTAGCTAACTTTGACTTCTCACATCTACGATGGTCCATTGACTCTTCCCTTCACCTTTTGGCCAGGAAATCCAAGAAATCCCCTAATTAGTCATCATATAATCTTCTTTATCGAGAACGATAATCTTAAAGCACATAAAAGAGATCAAGCCACCATAAAGATCCTTAGTTTCCCCACATAGTTCTTTTTTGTTGATTCTTTGGTTGCTTTCTTTTCTTTGTCTGCATAGCCTCTTTGTAGCAAGAAGGATCACCAGCATTTGTTATCATAAAAAAATCCAAACATGGAACATATCTATCAGGTGGATGGAAGACACGTGTAGAATGTGTCAATGGTTGCTTAATAGGAACATTTGCAGGTTGACCTGATTGGACATTCTCCTGAACATTCCTATGTTAGCATTCTTATACATGCTAATTGGAGGACTAGTATCCTCAAATGCCACTCTTCTCACTTCAACCTCCTGTTTATGCAACTTAGACTCATTGAAAATGACATCAGCACTTCTAATCACTAGCCATGTTTCAAGATCCCAAAAGCAATATACAAAAATGGCATTTTCAAATGTATCTAAGAAAAATGCATTTCTTTGACTCATGGACATTCTCCTGATTGGACATTCTCCTGATTGGACATGATTGGACATGCATTTCTTTGACCTGATTGGACATTCTCTTGAACATTCCTATGTTAGCATTCTTATGCATGCTAATTGGAGGACTAGTATCCTCAAATGCCACTCTTCTCACTTCAACCTCCTGTTTATGCAACTTAGACTCATTGAAAATGACATCAGCACTTCTAATCACTAGCCATGTTTCAACATCCCAAAAGCAATATACAAAAATGGCATTTTCAAATGTATCTAAGAAAAATGCATTTCTTTGACTCATGGTCCAGCTTTTTTCTAAGATTCTTGGGTCTTGAATAGTTATATTCATCCTTTGAGCTACACCATTTTGTATTGGGGTATAAGGAGTTGTAAACTCTCTATGAATTCCTCTAGGCTAACAAAAAAGACTAAATTCATATGAGGTATATCCCCATTATCTGAATGTAAAGCCTTCAGCTTAGTTCCTTTTTCAGTCTCAATGGAACTAAGCCATTTTTTTGAAGGTATGGAATACCTCATCCTTTGATTTGATAGATTATACCTAGAATTTTCTAGTAGCATCATGTATGAAAGTGATAAAGTATAGAAAACCACTTAATGAACGTGTGGGCATAGGACCACACACATCTATATGACGAAGATTTAAAGGTTGAATTGACTCTTGTGCACATTCTTAATTTTCTTTCCATATTGAGAAGGCTCACAAAATGAAAATTTAGAGAAAGATAATACAAGTAAGTAGTCAGAACAAGAAAGATTTTCCATTCCATTACAAGATATGTGGCCCAAACAGCCACACCAAATGCAAGCCATAGGTTGTTTAGTAACAACTAAGAAGTGTTCTTTCTATGTTACAAATAAAGGATAAAGTGAGCAACTTTGTTTCTTTTTGCAATAACCATATTTCCCTTTGATATGTGAAATGATGGGGCATGAAAAGCTACCTTGTAACCAAGGTCATCAAGTTGACAAAGTGACATCAAACTTTGTGATGATTGAGGTACATGGCATACATTATGCATAGTAAATTTTGAGCCATCAATGAATTGCACAACCAAATCTCCAATCCGAACAATATCATATTGGTAAGAGTCACCAAGTCTTACAATACCAAGAGACTTTGATGCATTAGTAAAGAACCATTCTCTATGTGGTGTCACATGGAAAGAAGCAAAAG
This sequence comes from Ceratopteris richardii, assembly GCA_020310875.1. Classification (NCBI taxonomy): domain Eukaryota; kingdom Viridiplantae; phylum Streptophyta; class Polypodiopsida; order Polypodiales; family Pteridaceae; genus Ceratopteris; species Ceratopteris richardii. The sequence continues at coordinate 47,905,269 of CM035439.1, read as the reverse complement.
AATCTAGCAGTCACCTGTGGGAAAGAGAATCAGCCACAAGAGCCTCAGTGGGCGTAATATTGTCAAGTGTCAACACATCAAGATCATGAGAAATAGGATTAATTTCTTCAATTTCATAGTCAAAGAAGATGGTGCAGGTAGTTTCTTAACATACCCATCAACATTATGTCCTTTACCATTAGCATTCCTTAACATAGAGCTATCTTTCTTCATGTGTCCTTTCTTATGCCAATAATGACATTTGATATCCCTCTTCCTTGATTTACTTCGATTGTTATTCTGTTGACCATTCTTTTCCTTGTTCTTGATCTTACCATGTTGTTGATTCTTTCCTTGGTAAGAATCATGAACATTATGTGCATCTCCACTATGAGTGCCAACCATAGATTTTCTATGAATCTCCCAACTCAAGAGTGCTCCATATGCTATCATAAACCAGTTTACTACCAGGTTCACTATTTCTAATACCTATGCAAAACATATCCCATGATGATGGCAAGGTGCATAGCAACAAGAATGCTTTCATTTCATTATCCATCTCCATTTTTTGAGAATTTAATTGAGAGAATATAGCATCAAATTCATTTACATGAGCACTAACATTATTTGTGTCGTTCATGTGAAGGTCATATAACTTTCTCATCAGATACACTTTATTTGATGTTGTTTCTTTTTCATATGTATTGCATAACTTCTTCCAAAGCTCCTCTACACTTTCACAGCCCAATACTGTAAAGTGAACATTATTTGTCAGGTACAAAAGAATGGTAGACCTATCCATTTCATCCAACTCATCCCAATCATTAGCATCCATATCAATAGGTTTCTTCGAGATTCCATTTACTCAGTTCCATCGTCTCATCTGAATCAGCACATCTTTACTCTGATTCTTCCATAAAGCAAAGTTTATGCCATCAAATTTTCGAATCTCAAAATTGTCTTCACCTTGCAAGTTATAGCTCCTCTTGGGAACACTAGGACTAGACCTAGATCCAGCAGAGGTGCCTGAGATTTCTTATGTCATGATGATAGAGAACTCACTAGAATGCAAATGGAGCTAGAATAGTCCAAACACCACTAAGGCTCAAAAAGGATGATCAAGTCTCAGATTCTAGGAAAAATTCCATAGTCTCCCCAAAAAAATGGATCAATGAAAAAAATGACCAACCAAAAGGATTATGGGAGAATGTATGTTCTCACAACAATAAGTGTGTCAAGGATTAGAATCGACCACTATTTAGTTGAAAAACAAAAATATGGAAAAATTTTGCCAGATTCTCCTCTACAAAATGAGCATATGAATAGTTTCAAAAAACATATTAAGTTATAAGTACTGACATGTAAACCTACATAGTGAATCGCTAACTCCACTACATATAAACACTTAATCAAAAGAAGCCAACTAGGGTTATTGAGCACCTATGAACAACTAAAATACATCTCCTATGGCGAGGTTATGTAAGTCTTCCACCTACACCCGACATCTGGGTGTCTCCCAATTAAGAAAACCTCACCATGACCCTCTTTATCAATGTCAAAGGCTTAATGCAAAAATGTAACCATTATATCAATGACCACATGGATGTACATAAGTAATATCCATAGAAGCTTACATAGTGTATGTGCTCAGTATATGTAGTAAAATGGCAATGAAAAGCTGAATTTATAGCCCAAATACTAGCAAACAACACATGCAAGTGTCTATCAACTATGTCCATTAGGCTCAAAAAACTTGCAATTGCTACTCCCACCACAACTAAAAACCTTTCAAGAAACATGTAGATTTAAGATTGTGGCTAAAAATAGAGACCCAAAGCTGAGCCGATGTAAAGAGAATTGTGTAAGAAAGAACTCCAAAATGGCTCCAAGAATCACCCCAAAAATGCTTCAATATGGACCTTCAAAGCAAAGAATGAAGCTTTGAGGGCCCAAACACTGTTCAAGGTAATGTGAACCTTAGTCTTTCCCCTTCCTCAAATACCAAAAGAGTGTATCTTAGTAGCAAGAGATTTCCAGTTAAGCGAGCTTTGGGGAGAATGGTACTAGGATGGGTGACCTCCCAAGAAGTATGAGGAACTCTGTCTTCCTTGATTGTTGATGTCCTCCCTTGCATGCACTCAACGATGACTTTGGTGACTTAGGTGAAAAGGTATACAAGGTCTATGCCTTGGTTGTTGCCTTAGTTGTAAGCCCTAGAGAAAGCCACATGGACATTAACAATAACACTCAATCCCTTTGAATCTAAACCACTCTTTAAAAGAGAAACTTTACTTGAGAAGCACTCTTTAGACAAGTGACTTTAGTTGAGAACCACTCTTTTCATAATCAATTCACACCATCATTTTGTGAATTGATTCTCCATCCCCCTTTATCTAAAAAGGTCCCAATGAGAAAGAATGGTCCACAACACTCGGGCTCATAAAGCTCTTGGGCAAAACCTTTCTCTTTGTAGGACTTGAACCTAAGATGTTGTCCTTGCCCCTTGAAGAATTAACCACTAGGCTAGGGGGATTCCTTGTCCTAAAGAGCATATGAACCTATACTTAAGTCCAGTCTTGAGATTTTTGGCAAAACGTACTAGAGACCAATGAGTGTCCGATTTTAGGTCTATCCAAAATGACCAGACACTGAGATCATAGACTTACTTTATAACATTCTTCCCCCCTTGGAAGGATTTTTTTCCTTGACAATATAGCTATATATATCGTTGTAGGCATTTCCTCTAGCCTCATGTTCTAACCTAGGAGAACATGATTTGTTCATCATTCACGTGATGAACTCTTTCGCTTATTGGAAGTGCAAGTATTATCTATGGTCCAACCATATTATTTGAATTTTTCAAAATTATTCTAAGTTGACTGACATGGAACACTGGATGAATCCAACTTTCTTCAAGGGGTTGTAATTCATATGCCCACATCCCAACTTTTTAATGATTGGAAAAGGATTGCAATATTTGGGTCACGCACATTTGCCGATCTTTAATTTTTTTGACCTATCTAGAACTCAAACATAAACTCAATCTCCAACTTGAAAAGAAACTTCACATCTTTTTGGATCAAGAAAATCTTTTGCTCGATCTTGAGATCTTTTCAAGTTTCCTTGGATAACTTCAGCTTAAAAATCATTTCTTGAGGGAATTCTTGAGATGCTTGAATCCTCCATTTTGAAGTCCCATTGCATATGGAGACAGGGTTGGAACCCATACATCAACATGAATGGAATGAAATCAATGGATGAGTTCTTAGCACCATTGTAGGCAAATTCATTTAAAGGAAGATAATCTTCTGAATCTGTTTGTTTTGAAGTAGCATAAGATCTTAATATGTCTTCCAAGATTTGATTGACTTTTTTAGTTTGTCCATCTGTCTAGGGATATTCAATTGTACTCAAGCTCAGTTTAGTTTCAAGTCTACTAAAGACTACTCACCAAAAATGACTTGTAAATCTAGCATCTCTATCAAGAATCTATGTCTAATGGAAGACCATAGTTGCTTTACAAACATTTTTGCCAATTCAAGAGTCTTATAAGTAGTCTAGACTAGTATAAACTGAGCTAATTTAGTTCAACCCATATGCTACAACTCAAACTGAATCATAGCCTTTTTGAGTGTGGGGTAATCCTATAATGAAATCCATGGAGATGCTTTCCCATTTTCCTTTGGGAATCTCCAAAGGATGCAACAATCCTCCAACTTTTAAGCTTTTAAACTCATTCATTTGACATATATGGCATTTAGATACATATGTTTGTACATCTCCATGTATACTAGGCTAAAAAAATGTCATTTCTTTAATTCATAGGTTCGATTAGCACCTAGATGTCATTCACCTGGGGCAACATGGCATTTGGAAAGTACTTAATTTTGTGTGTCCAATTTACTCGAGACAAAAACCTTACCTTTATAAAGAAAATATTCATCTTTGAGGAAATATATTTACTTTCCTTCATAAGTACTTGCTTCATTTTCTTGTGCTCCCTCAGTTGCTTTCCATGCTTGACTATAGCTTGGATATGTTGGATTTTGAGGTCTTCTAAAGCATGTGAACAAAACAAGGAAGAATAAGTAGCTTGGATCACAACTCAACACTGAAATGAATTACCAAGTGAATGTACAAAGAAAAGTCATATGTTAGGGTTATAGGCATATATACAAGCCGAGAGGAAAAAAACCTCCTAAAGAGGGAAAAAAGTGGTCGGGAGGTCCTAAGTGTGTTCACATACATCACTACCAAAATATATCAACAAATCCCCCCGAGAGTGATGCAATAAAAAAGGATCTTGCACTCATGTATAAGGAAGTGCCAAGCTATGTGGAAAGAGATCAACCCACAAAATGAAGTAAGCCAAAAGCTTCGTGGAAAGCTCCAAACTTGTCCCTACACAGAGCCTTTGTGAAAAGGTATGCAATGTTATCCTATGTGGGTAAACATGTCAAACTGATATCTCTAGCAAATAACCTCTCCCTAACATAATGATAGTGCACCTCAATGTGCTTTGTGCGAGCATGGAACATAGGGTTCCTCACAACTTCCAATGTGCTCTAACTATCAACTACCAATGTGTTGGAAATTTAGTAGGCCCATTACTAATACCACAGGTCCAAGTTCCATAGATCCATGATCTACAACATAGAATCCAGCAATCTTCCAATATTGATAAAACATCAACATACCACATTTAATCATACAAATGATGAGACAAAGATAGAGAAAGACTAGACAACATGTGTAAAGTGTTACGTAAGCCACTTCTTACTCACATTATCATATATACAAATGTCAAATTACAATGTGGGAGCAAAACTCTCAACCACTCTATGTGAACAGGAATAGATGGATGAGTGAATGTACAAAATTTACAAGAATATTCAGATGTAAGGACAAAAATCTGAATATGTATGAGATGTATGAGCTGATAGGTTGTAGAAGAGTGTATATGAGTGACAGAAAGAGGAAGGATCAGTCTAAATCTGATAATCAGGAAACCCTCATCTAACTTTAGGCTATGGAAGACCCTAAATTAGATACATGTGTGAAAGATCACATACTTACAAACCTAGCAAAGAATGCTAACAAGTTTGCTTCCAGAAATCCTCAAACTCATATGAACATACCTTCTCGAACACCTCTTCCAAATATGCATAAAGATGGTGGCGGCAGAAGATTGACCAACACCCAGATCAATCAAAAGGCGTTTGAACCACACACACTCAAGAATCACTAGGAAAGCTTCCCTATACTCAACCTCGCAACTAGAAGTGGCCACAATAGGTTGCTTCTTGCTCAACCAAGATATGCATGAGCTACCAAGCATGAAGAAAAAACCACTACTGGACACACGAGTGTCATAGAAACTAGCCTAGTCCAAGTCAGAAAAAGCATGTAAATTTGGTGGTAGTAATCCCTCCTAGGATAAAACGATCCAAGTATTAGGGTACCACTCAAGCAATGAAAGATGCACTTAACAGCCTACCAATGCTTGTTGATATATTTTGCTAGTGGTGTGTGAAAACACTTAGGAATGTCGGGGAACTGTTTTCCCTCTTTAGGATGTTTTTCTCCCTTGGTTTGAATATATGCCTATGACCCTAACACGTTACTTATCTTTGTACATTCACTTGGTAATACATTCAATATTGTTTGTTGTGCTCCAAGCTTCTTCTTCTTCTTCTTCTTCCTTGTGTTGTTTGCGTGCTTCCGCAAACCTCAAACTCCAACAATTGGTATCAGAGTAGGTCACCACTTCATCTAGGGCATCGTTGACAGCCCTCTGGTCATAGTCTCATAATCACATGAAAATTGGTGAGCATACTCAAGGCAATTAGGACTTCAAAATAGTTTCATTGTGTGGTGTCAAAATTTGGATCTAAGCTCGTTTTGGCCTCTGAACACACTATCGTAGCACCTGTGCAAGAAATTTTGTCCTTTTATGCCAAACATATATATAGGTTTTGGTTCTCTAGTATAAGCACCTCAACATCTATTATAAGTTTACCAGAGCTCAACAAGGTAGTTATGTTCAAGTTGTTGATATACAATCATTTTTTTGCATCAAGTTATTTTAGTCAATGGCCATGGCTAAAAGCAATGATGTATTATATATGTTGGTTGCTGAGGAAAAATTGGATGGTAACAATTACCCATTGTGGGCATATATGATGCATCATGTATTGGTTGCAAAAGGAATGCAGAATATTGTGCAGGGTGTTGAAAATTTACCTGCTACACTTCCAAATACATTATTGAAGGTGATGCAGATGGCATTGAAGATGATGATCTTCAAATTCCTATTCATGTTGCACCTATTGCATAGCAACTTTGATGGGATGGAAAAGATGCTCAGGCACATGCATTGATAGCTTTGTCTGTCAAACATGCCATTATCCCTCATATTTGCTCTTACAAAATAGCAAAGGATGCTTGGGATACACTTACCACCTTATACTAGGAAAGAAATGAGACTTGTGTTGCTTATCTCCGAGAATAGTTCGAGAGTGAGAATATGAATGAAGGAGATCCTATGGACAAATTTTTGACAAAGATCAAAGATTTGAAGGAATAATTGATTTTCACTGATGAATTCTTGTCAAACATTTCACTTATGCATGCTATTTTGATGGTCTTCCTTATTCATATCAGAGATTTGCTTCTACTCTCTGGTTGATGATGAAAGGCAATCAAATACCTAAACATTTGAGGAATTAGTATTTGTTTTGTTGTAGGAAGATCAATCCATGTAGAACAGTTCCATTATGCATGTAGCAGATCAAACTTTCTTAGCTAGTCAGAAGAGCAAAGGTAAATGGAGCTCATCTACTAGTAAGCAAAAATTTGCCAATTCTACAAGGCCAAAAAAGGAAGACAATGACAAGAAAAAAATAGAAACGCAAAAATTCTTTTGCAAATACTATAACGAAAACAAACATATCATAAAGATTTATCCAAAACTAGCTGCAAAAGAGGCAAAGAAAAAAAAGATTGTAATGGTTGTTGGAGAGGCCTCTACACCCAAAACAAAGTCTACTAATCCTGTGTAGAATGAAGAATTGGCACTCACTACTATTTGTAGTTATGAACAACCTTCTCATGAACAATGTGTGTTTGCAGTAGGCTTAGATGTTTGGTTCTTCGATAGTGGGGAGACCAAACGTATTACCTCACAATGTAGTTTCTTTAGTTCGTGTGAGCCTTCCCCTACATGAAATACTACCACATGTGCTAACAATTCCTGTGAAGAGTAGAGTTAATTATGGGTTGCTATGCAGGTATGATGAAGAACTTCAAGTAAGAGCATGGAGTGATGCAGATTGGGCAGGGAGTGTTGATGATAGAAGGTCAACTTTTGGCTATGTTTTCATGCCAGGTACAAAAGCAATTTCATGGATGAGCAAAAAGAAGCCCATAGTTGCATTGAGTTCAAAAAAGGCTGAATATAGAGCTTTCGCCCTCACTACATGTGAAGCAATGTGGCTTAAGCTTCAAAGATCTTGGTATACAACTTGGACCAATTCCAATTTATGGAGATAACATGCCAAACCTAGATCTTGCTAACAATCCCATGTATCATCCAAGGAGCAAGCACATTGAGGTGCATTACCATTGTTGCAAGTGGGAACATTAGTGTTCATTTTGTAGGTACAAAGGAACAAGTTGTAGATATCTTCACCAAAACTTGGATGTGAGCAGGTTAACAAAGTTTTCAAAGGCTATGATCTTGCTTGATATGGACAACCACCTTAAGCTTGAGAGGGAGTGTTGAAAGTGTGAATTATGTAAGCTTTGGGTGGACAAAGAGGCCAAAAGACCTTAATATGGACAAAACTCATGACTTAGATAACTTAGGGCAGTCTCAAGGTTGAGCAAGGTTAGGCAAGGCAGTCCTAAGGGAGTGGAAGAGCCATCCAAAAGCTATAAAAGTAGTTGAAGAGACATCGAGTGCATGGAACTCTTGTAGGTCATTGAAGATCAAGAGACATATACTCAAGTAGGCTCAAGGAGAGAGTCATCCAATGCTGAAGGAGCTGAAACGCAGTAGTCCAAGCTAGGAAAAATGTAGAGGAGAACATTACATGCATAGAGGAGGAGCAAGGAGGAGCTATCAAGACCACACCCCCTCTAGTCTCTTGTAGGTATGGAGGTAGTCTGCTTATAACAATTGTAAATCTTTTTGTACATATCCAATTCAAGAGATTTAAAGTGCATTATGTAGCTTATATATGTGTCTTAATTGCTCTAAAAGGGCTTCTTAAAGTCAATTTTATGTGCAGAGAAATTGGTGTATCTCTATAACCCTAATTTTTGCATATCCTACATCTCTGCATAGTCTGTTTTTTACAGAATTCTTGACCAACCTAAACAGATCCATTTGAGGTGTTCTATAGCTTCTTGAAGTCTTATGAAAAATACTAAGTGTAGCTAAAAGCTTAGGTGATTTGGATTAGTGTAAGCTAGGTGAATCAGAGTTTTGCTGCAGGGTAGCAAAAAAGGTGTATGAAGGGACCTAGGTATTGGGTTCATTTCACTTTGGGTGTGCAAATCTCATGGATTCAATTCCATCAGGTAGAAGACCATTTTGTACATGAAACCATCTTTTTAGCTAGCCCCAATAAACTTGAGTTTATTTACTTTGGTGTAGCAATCATATGCTTCATAACAAAGCTTCTTGCACCAGACATGTAAAATCAATAGGGCATTCACATTTTGTATGTCCTTGCTTATCACAGATAGTGCACCAAAGCCTAGCCATCATAATTCCTCAATGAAACTCTTGAATCCCTTGCAGGAGTTGTGCAACTTCCTCTGCTTGGACTTGCCCTTCTTTTTGAACCTTTAAGGCTTCTATTTCTCACCAAATTTGGATCATTGCACTTTCTTCTTCCTCATGTGTCTTTTGAATCTTCACACTTTCAATTTTTTTCCAAACTTGCATCATTGGGATTTGAGGCTCCATAGAGAGGGGGAGTCTAGAAGTACCAAACCCATACTATTATCATATCTACTCTAGCATTGTGGTTGCAATGACAAAATCATCCATATCGATTGTGGGGAGTGCAAACTCCTTTTAATTAGACTACATGGATATGGAGAGTGGCTTGGCTAGCCGCTTCTTAAAAAAAAAACAAAAATCATGTAGTGAATCTTGGATTTTGGCCATGAGTGCCTTGGTCCTACTATTAAGTACTACCATGTACATATAATTACAAGTAGAGTAGAATGAGCATACAACCAAAATACAACCAAGCATGAAACTTGCATATATAAGGACCCAATGAGCAACTTCTTCCTCCTTGGCTGCCAAGCTTGACTTTGTGTAATCTTGCCCTCAAGCTTCCTCCAAGTGTAGAGCAAAAACCACACCCTTGCAAAGAAGCTTGCAAATGTCTCCGTCAAGTAGTATGCAAAAATCCCACTGAGTTATCTTTTCAAGAACAAACTTGATACAATGATATAATAAAAAAATGACATAATGAAAGAGAAGAACGTATCTTTGTCCCTTTGCTTCCCTTGGTCCCTCACTTACTTTAGCTCTCAAGTCTTTGTCTATAAGTTACAGACAATAGACTACACACAAAAGTATATATTGCCCTTGCACACATTGCACACACCACACCAAAGGTACCCCTTACTCTCCTCTCTATTCTCTAACATAAGACAAAATATGTCCTATGGTCTCAAATGTCTTTACTGTGTATGCACATTGTCTATATGTCCATGTGTCTTTGTCCAAATCTTGGGCATTGGATAAATAATCAAGTCCTTGGCACTCTATCCCACTTTAAGCACAAACTGCCCAACACTTTGCATACTTCATGATGTCTTGAACCAAGTCCTTGGCACTCTATGCCACTTTGAGCACACACTGGCCAACACTTTGTATACTTCATGATGTCTTGAACTCAAGTGAATCCCAATAGAATATTCTTCCAAGTACAATTCTTCTTATTTGGAGTTATCCTCTTTTGTCCAATAGTGACTTTAGTACATGTTCTCCAAAAAACAAAATTTCAATGGGATGCCTTTACATACTCTTTTCACTTATCCCAATGTATTTGAACATATCAAATGTGCATAATTAGATCACTACAAAGCACAGTTAAACCATTGCAAAAGAGGGTTCTTGCACACTCTTTGAAGACTCTAGTACCCTTAGAAGACTCCAAAAATGTGAAAATTTGTGAACACACCTTGTGCAGTACATGTGCACCAATGCATTTTTATTCCAAGTTTTAGTGAGTTATTTTCAATAATTATAGATTTCTTTAGTACAGGTAGATCAATCATAAGATTTATTTTAGGCTTAAACAATATCCCATCTAGATTTTGAGAATATAAATTTGATAGTTGATAACTTAGATTAGACATTGAAGGACTAAAAGCACTTAAAATCTGCATTATTTAATGAAAAGGTTCTTTATCAAGTTGATGTGATAATCAAGTAACTCAACATTATTCATAAGGAAGTGCTTATTTATCATGCATCTAGAAAGAAATACATATTGCAATCCTATAGAATACAATTAAATGGGGCATCTAACATGAGTATATAATTTATGTCTAAGGAATGCATTATCATGGTGTACTGACTAACTATAGATAATTGCCCAAAGGCATGCTTAAACAAAATTCATCCAATTCAGTGTTTAAAAACCAAAGAGTTTCAAAAAGTATTATAATCAAGTAAAATTTTTACGTATTGTAAATGTCTAGGATGTTCATTTTTATCTTTTTATCAGGTGTTTTAGCCATTTTCAAGACATAATCATTATAAAAGCATCCTTATACAAGCACTTATTAGCTTTATGGAGTATATTATCAATCATGATGAAGTGTGCATTAAATATCTAGTGTAAAGTGAATGCTTAAAAATATTATAGTATTCATTTTCAAAGAAACAAAGAAACAATATGACAATTCTCCTTTAAGAGTGAATATGTGCATTCTTATCTCATGCAACAAATATTTACCTGATGCTGATTTTTAGTAAAACACTTGACATAAGTTTAATTGTGTAACTTCCTATAACATGCATACAAGACGATACATATAAAAATAAAGGTAGAAGAAGGTGATGACACCTCATCACACATAGACATTAGTTTATTCACTAAGTACTCCAATCTTTCCCTTAGAACCATACAAGTAGTGAACATATTACATCCATGCAACAATTGCATAAGAGTACACTTTTTACCATATGCCACAAACAAACAAATAGTAGCTTTTTAAGACCAATCTCCATTTTCAAGTTTCTAGATCATTGTAAAGCAAACATTAAATACCTCCATAAAATCAAATTGGTTTACCAAACCAGAAAATGTTCATTCAAATAGGGATGTAGCAAGTTTATGGAACCTATTAGAGACTGTTTTGGTTTTTTGAAGGACTTTGAACACATAAGTGTGTTGCATAACATTTTGCAACATAAATTTCACATGTATAATTCATCATTTCGAACAAGGAAGCATTTGTACTATGTATGGATGATGGGCCAAATTTGGAACTAACCATAGACATATAGGTATTATTACCTAGTAGGAAATGACTCATTACAGCAATTGGAAAGCAAACAAGGATATCGAGCTTATCGTAATGCTTCTTTTAAAGTTACGATTGTGTAGATAGGTACATAGCCATACTAGAAAGTGTATGATACTTTATTGGATAACATTATGCCAAAAAGATGACTTATGCAAACAATGAAATGTACTTCGAGTAGGTAGTTCATCCACCTATCATTCCCAAAGCTTAACAAACCCTGTGTCAAGATCAAACTAAGCCCCATATCATGTTTTAGTGGTTCGTTGGATCATAGAAAATCTTAACATGATATTATCGCTTGAAAAATATATAACCTATATAGTTATAGGTCAGTTCCATTAATTTGCAATACTTTGGGGCAAGGTTTTACATACACACAATAATAGATGCATACATAAAAACCCAACCAATGGGATAATGTTCGTAATTGAATAAAAATAATAATAAATGTATCATTTGAAAGATAAAGCTTAGTGCAAATCAAGACTCAAGAACAATACAATGGTACAATACTTTATAATGAATCAAAAACCCATGAAGACAAAATTTCAATAAACCTACACCAAAAAGAAGTAAGATATTAAATGTTGATGTATAGAACACCACAAGAACTAAGCTAAAGTGATATTAGAATTCCTCCATAACCATCGTTAGGTGAGCAACACTCTAAATCTGAAACTTTTATCACTAAACTTAGTAAAATCCAAAAATTCACTTTCCAAAAATCTGTGCCTTTTCTTCTAGCTTCAAATCCTATCTGTATTAGCTTGATTGTTGTAAATTCTTTTGATCATTTGCTAATAGAAGTTCTTGCTAAAGTTAAGCAACACATTCCAAGCAAAACTTCCAAGTAATAACTTCAAAATCTTTTGAATTCGCTTCAACATTTGAGCTATGTTTCAAATCTAAAAAATGACTTCATCGATTTGACATACCTTCACTGTTATACTCATTTCTCTGTGTACACATCCCGTTTTGCAAAGATCTTTTGGTCGATTGTAGTTGAAGATAGTAGCTTCAAAATGAGCTATCAGTTATAAAAAACTTTACACTGTACTGTGAGATCTGACCTTTGGAATATCAGGAAAAAGTGTGCTAGAAAACTTGTAACTGCCAACTAACTTTCACACTGACATGAAATCACTTAGAATTCTCTACACAAGAGGAATTAGAGATCAAATCCTTCTACCAAAACATGTGTTATCTATTAGAGAAGATGTATACAAAATGTCTTGGCTTCATCTTGCTCATAACCATGGGAAACTCTCCTACTCTAAGTAGTTCTTCCTCAACATCTCTCTCAGAAAAACCTGACATTTTTCTCTACTCATTCTAGACTTACAAATCAAGTTCTTCTATATATTTTAGCTAAAAATTGACTTATATACATATGGTCTACATACTCCTAGACTCAAACTCGTAATTCTAGAAGTTCTATATCAAGATTAGACTTTAATTTTGCACTATATTACAAGTGTGAATTTGTCCCTTCACTTAGGCTTGATTTTATGAGTGCTTTGCTTTCACTTCTCTTTGTCTTTCTTCTTCCTTCATATGCCTTCATGTCTTTATGTTTAATTAGTGAGTGAAGCCCCAATAGCTCCCCCTCAATAACTAATTAGAATTCTTTGTCTTCTTCATATATCCTTATTCTCTTTTATTCCTACCATTTCTTTGAATATACTTGTCTTCACTCCATCCAAGCTCTTTGTCATAATGTCTGCAATTTGATCTTTTGTAGAAGTGTATACCACTTCAAGCTCCTTCTCCATTACCTTTTCTCTCAGAAAATGATATTGAATCTCTATGTGCTTTGTTCTTGCATGAAATATAGGATTTGCTGCAAGATACAAGGAACTCATATTATCTCCATGTATGATAGGTATACCTTGATCAATGTCCAAGCTTTTGAACAAGGTCTGCACCCATATCACTTCTTTAGCTACTTCCACTAGTCCTTTGTACTCAGCTTCAATTGATGATAAAGCCACTGTATGTTGCTTCTTTGAACACCAACTAACAAGTCCATCTCCTATGTATATCATATATCCATGTGTTGACCTCCTATCATCTTGACTTCCTACCCAATATGAGTCACTATATGCTCTCAACCTTATATCTGATGTAAAAGGATAATATAATCCTTCCTTCAAAGTCCCTTTGATATATCTAAGAACTCTTTGACCTACAATCCAATGTGGATCCTTTGGACAATGCATGAATTGTGAAAGAACTCCCACTGCATAACTAAGATTAGGTCTTGTTAGTGTAGCATAAATCAAACTTCCCACTAAAGAGTGATACTTCCTCATATCCTTGAACTTTGCACCATCATATTTACTCAGTTTATGATTGACCTCAAGTGGTGTTGATGCTTCTTTGCAATTCTCCATGCTAAACTTGATTCCTTCATTTGAAGTACCTGTGATTATAATATCATCTACATAAATGCAAATGTAGATCATACCTTCATCTATTCTCTTGATAAGCAAACTTGCATCTGCCTTTGAACTTTGATATCCAAGATCATTAAGATACTTCACAAGTCTATAATTCCAAGCTCTTGGAGCTTGCTTTAATCCATATAGTGCTCTTCTCAATCTGCAAACATAATTTGGATACTTGTAATCTGCAAACCCTTGAGGTTGCTCCATGTAGACTTCATCTGATATATATCCATTTAAAAATGCATTCTTTATATCCAATTGACTCAATGTCCATCCTTTTGATGCTTCAATAGCAATGATTGTCCTTATGGTTGACATTTTTGCTATAGGACTGAATGTCTCATCATAATCTATGCCATGAGTTTGAGCATAGCCTTTAACCACCAATCTAGCTTTGTATATGGCTATTCTTCCATCTGCATGCTTCTTTATTTTGTAAACCCATTTATTTCCAATTACTTTCTTACCATTAGGTTCTGGAACAAGTTCCCAAGTCTTGTTCTCTTCAAGTGCTTAAACTCCTCCTTCATTGCTTCTTCCCATTGTCTCTTATCTTTTGCTTCATCATAGCTTTGAGGTTCTTCATCTTCCTTAACCATTTAAGCATAGTTTTTTTGAGTCAAAAAAGAAGTATCATAAGAATACCTTGTTGGTTGTTTTCTCAATCTGGTTGACCTTCTTGGTTCACACTCTTCATGTGTATCCGGATATACTTCTTCATCAAATCTAGGTACATCTTCATTTCTTCTATATGATCCAATCCTGGATGTGCTTTCTTGCATATAATCTTCATCTCCATCTACATGCATGTGTGATTTACCTCTTTCACTTCTTCTTACCTCTTCTTCAGATGTTTCAAGATTGCACTCTTTATCTGCATACCAACTCTTCTGTTCATCAAATGTCACATCTTTGGAAACAATAAATTGTTTTGTTAGAGGACTCCATAGCCTATAACTCATCTGCTTTTCATCATATCCAATAAACACATATTTTTCAGCCTTTGGTTCAAGCTTATGTATGAGTTGTGATGGTACATAAGCATAGGCAATTGATCCAAACACCTTACAATGATCAAGTGTTGATTTCTTACCCCACCAAGCTTCATAAGGAGTCATTCCATTTAGAGTTGCACATGGTAACCTATTCACAAGATATGTGGCTATACTTATAGCCTCTGCCCAAAGATAATTAGGGAAATTCTTTTCCTTTAACATTGCTCTAGAAAACTCAACCAAAGTTCTATTCCTCCTTTCTACCACCCCATTTTGTTGAGGTGTATACCTGCAAGTTAATTCTCTCTTGATACCTGCATTCCAAAGATAATCATTGAATTCTTGGGAGAAGTATTCTCCCCCTCCATCAGACCTTAGCCTCTTGAGCTTTTGACCTATAACTCTCTCTGCATATGCATGAAAATTTTTGAAGGCTCCAAACACTTGTGATCTTTCCTTCAAAACATAAATAGTTATCCATCTTGTAGCATCATCAATAAAAAGAACATAATACCTAGAACCATTGATTGATCCTTCTTTTGTTCGTCCCCATACATGTGTATGTATGAGTTCTAGCAAACCATCATGTTTGAAACCTTTTCTCTAAAATGATAACATGTGTGCCTTTCCCATCTGACAAGTTTCACATTTGTAGATCATATGTTGGCTCTTTACATTTGGTAGCCCTATTACAAATTGATTCTCCACCATGTTTTTAATTCCTTTTTCATTGAAATGTCCTAACCTCTTATGCCAAAGATCTAATTCTGTAAGTACTTCATCACCATGTGTGATCAAGGCTTGACCAATATTACCTTGCACTTTAAGAGTAAAAAGTCTACCTTCCTTCTTACCATAGATAAATTGATTGTATCCATTCTTTGGATCTTCAACAAATACTCCTTCATTTGTAACTCTGACTTGAAAACCTTTCTCTACTATTTGTCCCACACTAATCAGATTCTTTGGTATTGTTGGGACATACAAGACATTTGTTAGCAAATCAGCTCCACTCCTGCACTTCACTTTTCCAACTGAATGCACATTATGTTTTGTATTGTCACTTGTTTGTACTGTGTGACTTGAAATACCTTCTTCCAATTCTGATAACAATTCTATACTACCTGACAAGTGATTTGAACAAGCAGAGTCAATATAGAATACCTTGAGATCCTCCTTCTCTGATGCACTTATTGAATTCATCATCAATGTTGTATGGTTGTCATTCTGTGTATCATTTGCATAGTTGTAATAGGTAGTCTTATAAGATTGATTCTGATTCCAATTTCTTCCACCACCTCTACCAAAACTTCATCTTGAATTTTTTCTTCCTCTTTGAAATTGATTTTGAAACCTTCCACCTCTTCCTCTGCCATTATTACTTTGATTCTGATTTAATCCTTGTTGATTATGCGAACAATCATAAGCTAGATGATTGCTCAATCCACAAATCCAGCATGTCTTCTTGTTATTGTTCTGATTACCTCTACCTCTTCCATTTCCTCAACTTTAACTTTGCCAATGCTTCTTCATCTTGCATAATTTTCTTGAGTACTCAGTTCTTCTTCATCCTTTGCTTTACCTTTCTCACTTTTCTTCTTATTCTTTGCATACATAGCAGAGTTATGTCCTTTACCTCCATCTGACTTCAAATATTGCTCAAATGTAAGCATTAGTCCAAGCAATTGATTTAATTCTGGTACATAATGATTTAATGAGAGTTCAGTTGAGAGTAAAAAAGGTTTCCACCTTTCATCTCCTCTCAACCCTACAAGCAATTGTGCTATCAATCTATGATCTTCAATATCCTCATCAATAGATCCAAGGCTATCTGCCAAGTCCTTCATCTTAGTGACATAATCACTAATGCTCTGGCTTTGCTTCTTCTTAAATGTGGTAGACTCTGACCATAAGCTAGCCTTCCTAGCTTTAGTAGTGTTTTGGAAATGATCTTCCAAAGAATTCCATATGTCTTCAGCTGTTTCTAAACCTCTGATATGTGGTAACAAATGATCTTTGATAGTGTTGTATATATAAGCCCATGCACTTGCATCTCGCTTCTGCCATAACTTCAAAGCTTCTAAGTATTATTTCCTTGGTTGACTATCATCTTCAAATGTAGGCTTTTCTTCTTCACTTGTCACATATACAATTAGATCCTTACTCATAAGTAAGGCTTCGATTCTCATTACCCAAGCAGGATAATTATCTCTGTCCAATTTGTCAATAGATACATGCTCTGCCATAGTCTTCTTGCTTATGTTGCAACCTGTGAGTATAAGGTTAAAGTATGGTACCTTTTGTAGATCTTTACCCTTGAGAATAACTTCGAAGTGCTCCTCTGATGTCTTTTGTTGCTGAACACCTCAGCTTTTACCTTTTCAATGAAGGACTCTTTAACTCCTCTTGTATCTGCACCTCCTTTCACTCTTGAGGACCTTTCTGCTCTGCTACCACTTGTTGATGTATAGAACACCACAAGAACTAAGCTAAAGTGATATTGTAATTCCTCCATAACCATCACTAGCTTAGCAACACTCTAAATCTGAAACTTTTATCAATAAACTTAGTGAAATCCAAAAATTCACTTTCTAGAAATCTGCACCTTTTCTTCTAGCTTCAAATATGATCTATATTAGCTTGATTCTTGTAAATTCTTTTGATCATTTGCTAACAAAAGTTCTTGCTAAAGTTAAGCAACACATTCCAAGAAAAACTTCCATGTAATAACTTCAGAATCTTTTGAATTCACTTCAACATTTGAACTATGTTTGAAATCTGAAAAATGACTTCATCAATTCGACATACCTTCACTATTAGACTCATTTCTCTGTGTACACATCCCATTTTGCAAAGATATTTTGGTCGATTGTAGTTGAAGATAGTAGGTTCAAAATGAGCTATGACTTATAAAAAACTTTACATTGTACTGTGAGATCTGACTTTTAGAAGATCAAGAAAAAGTGCGCTAGAAAACTCGTAACTATCAACTAACTTTCATATTGATATGAAATCACTTTGAATTCTCTACACGATAGGAATTAGATCAAATCCTTCTACAAAACATTTGTTATCTATTAGAGAATATGTATACAAAATGGCTTCGCTTTATTCTGCTCATAGCCATGGAAAACTCTCATACTCTGAGTAGTTCTTCCTCAACATCTCTCTCAGAAAAACCCGATAGTTTTCTCTACTCATTCTAGACTTACAAATTGACTTATATACATATGGTCTACATACTCCTAGACTCAAACTCGTAATTCTAGAAGTTCTATATCAAGATTAGACTTTAATTTTGCACTGTATTACAAGTGTGAATTTGTCCCTTCACTTAGGCTTGATTTTCTGAGTGCTTTGCTTTCACTTCTCTTTGTCTTTCTTCTTCCTTCATATGCCTTCATGTCTTTATGTCTAATTAGTGAGTGAAGCCCCAACATTAAATACTTGTGTATATGCATATATGTGTGTGTATGTGTATGTATGTTCATGTGTATGTGCATGTGTGTATGATGTATCTATTTGTGTGTATGTGTGTGTAAGTGTGTATAATTGTGTGTGCAAATGTGTGTATGTATGTGTGTATGTGGGTGTCTATGTATATTTGTATCTCCTCTTTTCTTCTTACTCCCTCTCATTCTCTAATGAGAGAGAGAAGGAAGAAATAGAAGAGTGTGAAGGGAGAGAAGAGAGACAAGGAAGAGAAGAGAAGAGAGAGAGAGAGAGAGAGAGAGGAATAGGAAAATATGGGAATGTAAACACTAACTTTGTTGAAGATATGAGTGAGAGAGTGAAAAGAAGCATGAAAATTTAGCTCTTGGGGACTTTCAAGTGCAATACAATTTGCATAGACTCTACTAGAATGCGTTCCGAAGTTCTCTATAAGCCAAAGCTAAAAAATGCAAAGAACCATGATCTTTTTTTTTTCTTTGTGTGAATTCTCAATCAATAGGACAAAAAAATATGGTTTCCAATGGGACTTGATCAGATGGCATCAATAGCCAAGTAGGTAGTCGATCTATGGCTCAAAGAGTATGTAAAAGAAGAACCGATCCCAATGGGACCCAATTTGGTGTTGTCGAAAGCTCTATGAATAGTTTAGTCAATAGTTTAATCATCAACCTAATAGAGAGTTCAACCATTAGCTATTTTTAATAAAGTAAGTCTATGATATAAGGGTCCAGTCGGTTCAGACAGATTTGAAATAGGACACCATTTGGTCACCCGTATGTATGATCAAAGATCTTGAGACTAGACTTACTAGGAGGTCATGTGCTCATCTAAACAAGTGTTCCACTTATCCTAGTGGTTAAGTCTCAAGGGTGTGAAGGAGGAGGTCTTGGGCTCAACCCCCATGGGGTACATGGGAAGAGTGTTTTCCCCAAAGCGCTCTAGATCCTTTTAGAAGCATCCGCTATTGGTATATTTAGGTAGTGATGTGTGTGAACACTCTAGGACTGTCGGGGCACTTTTTTCCCTCTTTAGGAGGTTTTTTCCCCCGAGCTTGTATATATGCCTATTGCCCTAACGGGTTACTAATCTATGTACATTCTAGTGGTAATACATTCATTATTCTATGTTGTGCTCCAAGCTTCTCCTTCTTCCTTGTGTTGTTCACGTGCTTTTGCAGATGTCTAACTCCAACAATTGGTATTAGAGTAGGTCGCCGCTTCATGTAGGGCATCGTTGACACTCCTCCGATCACAGTCTTAGAATCACACAAAATATGGGTGAGCATACTCAAGGTGATTAGGAGATCAAAACTACTTCGCTCTGTGGTGCCAAAATTGCAATATGAGCTTGTTTTGGCCTTCGAACACACTATCATCAATTTTCTAACAAAGATCAAAGATTTGAAGGAATAGTTAATTTTTGCTTATGAAGTCTTGCCTAACAATTCACTTGTGCATATTGTTTTGAATGGTCTTCTTGATTCATACTAGAGTTTTGCTTCTACTCTTTGTTTGAGGATGAAAGTCAACCCAAATGCCTTGACATTTGAAGAGTTATTCTTTGTTATGTTGCAGGAAGATGAGTCTAGGTAGAACAGGTCCATTATGCATGTTGCAAATCAAGCTTTCTTGGCTAGTCAGAAGGGCAAAGGTAAATGGAGCTCTTCTACTAGTAAGCAAAAATTTGCTAATTCTCCACAATCAAAGAAGGATGATAGAGACGACAAGAAAATAGAAAAGTAGAAATTGTTTTGCAAATACTGTAAAGCAAATCATCATGTCATAAAGAATTGTCCAAAATTGGTTGCAAAAGAGGCAAAGAAAAAAGAGGTTGGAATGGTTGTTGTAGAGGTCTCTACACTAAAAACAGATTCTGCTAATCTAGTGTAGAGTGAAGAATGGGCATTTAATATTCACTACAAGAAAAAGGGGGGCATAGCGACACCCCCGAATCGGGAAAAAAATGGGAACCGTCGCTTATGCGACGAGGTCTGTTGGAGATAGACGTCTGCGGAAGCACGTGAACAACACAAGGAAGAAGAAGAAGCTTGGAGCACAAACACACACTACTGAATGTATTACTAGAGAATGTACAAAAGATAAGTAGCCCATTAGGGCAATAGACGTATATACAAGCCGGGGGAAAAAAACCTCCTAAAGAGGGAAAAAAGTGCCCCGGCGGTCCTAGTGTGTTCACACACATCACTACCTAAATATATCAACAAATCCCCCTGGGAGTGATGCGGTGAACAAGGAGCTGGCACTCATGTATAAGGAAGTGCCAAGCTATGTGGGAATCACTCCACAAAAGGAAGTAAGCCCAAAGCTTTGCCGAAAGCTTCAAACTTCTCCCTAGGCAGAGCCTTCGTGAAAAGGTCTGCAATGTTCTCCTGCGTGGGCACATATGCCAAGCTGATCTCCCCAGCAGAGAACCTCTCCCTGACATAGTGATAATGCACCTCAATGTGCTTAGTGCGAGCATGGAACACAGGGTTCCTGGCAACTGCCAATGCGCTCTGACTGTCAGTGAAGATGGTGGTGGCAGAAGACTGGCCAACACCCAAATCAGCCATAAGGCATCTGAGCCACACACACTCAACATTCGCTGTGAAAGCTGCCCTATACACAGCCTCACAACTGGAAGTGGCCACAGTAGGCTGCTTCTTGCTCAACCAAGATATACATGAGCTACCAAGCATGAAGCAAAAACCACTGGTGGACACACGAGTGTCATAGCAACCAGCCCAATCTCAGTCAGAAAAAGCATGCAAATCTGGTGGTAGTGATCCCCCCTTGGGATAAAACAACCCAAGTAGCCGAGTACCACTCAAGTAGCGAAAGATGCGCTTAACCGCCTTCCAATGCGTGACTCCTGGGCAATGCATAAACCTGCTCATCTATGAGACAACAAACTGAATATCTGACCGAGTAATGCATAAGTAAAACAAGCATCCAACAGCCTGCTGATAGAGAAGAGCATCAAATGCATCTCCAGCATCATGAAGACTCAATCGTAAACCTGTCTCCATAGGAGTGGCAATAGGCTTACAGTCTTCAAGGCCAAAACGCTGCAATAATGTGTCAATATGTTTCGTTTGACACAAAGCCATTCCACCATCAATGTGCATAAACTGAATGCCCAAATAGTGATGCAAATGCCCCAAATCAGACATCTCAAATGAGGCATGCAAATCAGCCTTGAAATCAGCAATATGCTTCTCAATAGGACCAGTGAGCAGCATGTCATCAACATAGACAACAATGATTAGAAGCACATCATTAGCACGCTTAACATATAAGGTGCTTTCAGTTGGACTCTTCACATAACCATGTGCAACCAGATAGGCATGTATCTTTTCATACCAAGCACGTGGTGCTTGCTTTAAACCATATAATGCCTTCTTTAACCTGCACACTTGGTTTTCATGCCCTTTCTGCACAAAGCCACAGGGCTGAAAAACATACACTTCTTCATGCAAGTCACCATTCAAAAATGCTCTTTTTATGTCCAACTGATGTACATTCCAACCATGATGGGCTACAAGTGCACAAATGCTCCGAACAGTAGTCATATGGCATGTAGGTGCAAAGGTCTCATCAAAATCAATGCCTCTTTCCTGCGCATAACCCTTTGCAACAAGCCTAGCCTTATACCTGTCAACTGTACCATCAGGTTTACGCTTCAGCTTGTATACCCACTTAGTGCCAATGGCCTTCTTGCCAGGAGGCAAGTCACATAAAGACCATGTACCATTCTTCATTATAGCATCATATTCAGATTGCATGGCAGCCATGCAATTTTTTGAATTCTGTGCTTCATCAAAAGAAACAGGCTCATTCTCATCACAGAGACTAGACGCAGCCATAGCATAGCAATCTGATGCAAAGGAGGCACTATGAGAGCCTGAACGAGTACGATATGACAAAGGTGCATCTAATTTGCAATCACGCAAAGTCTACACCAGCCATTTTGGCATAGTTTTTGCCTGCTCAATATCAGCTCTCTCATCAACAAGTGCATCATGTAAATCTGCATCAGAAATGGAATGATCTGCATCATCATATGAAACCTGCAAAGGCTGAGAAGTTGCCTCATTAGGACCAGCACTAGCCTGTCCACCTGTAAAAAGAGGCATCAAAGTATCATACATGTCCTTGGAGCTAACAGATGTCTCCTTAGTACATGAAAGCAATGGCTGAATAGCATCTTCCACAAAGACAACATCACGGCTAACCAGAATGCATTTAGTCTGTGGATGATACAGACAATAGCCTTTACTTTCAGAACTGTACCCAACAAAAATACATTTTACTGCCTTATCATCCAATTTTCTGCGATGTTGTTCAGGCACTAATGCATATGCCAAACAACCAAAAACACGCAGATGAGCACCAGATGGCTTGCGGTCATGCCAAGCCTCATATGGAGTGATAGACTCCAACGCTTTAGTGGGACACCTGTTCAGTACATATGCTGCACACATGACAGCCTCAAGCCAGAAACTATGTGGTAAAGCCTGACTTTTGACCATGCACCTCGCCATCTCCATGAGTGACCTGTTCTTTCGTTCAGCAACTCCATTCTGTTGAGGTGTATACGGCACTGTACACTCGTGTTTTATCCCACGTTCAGCCAGAAATGCATTAAAAACTGAAGATATATATTCCCTCCCTCGATCAGAACGGAGGGTGCCCATTTTACATGCTGACAGATTTTCAGTCAAAACCAAAAACTGTTTGAAGCACATGAACACTTTGGACTTTGCTTTGAGTGGATATACCCATGCATGCCTGGAAAAATCATCAATGAAAGTCACGAAGTAAAGGTAATTTCCAAAAGAGGGTGTCTGCATAGGACCACAGACATCACTATGTACAAGCTGCAATTTTTGCGTAGCCCGAACTGAACCATCTTTTGGAAAGGAAGAACGCTGCATTTTGCCCAAAATACAGCCTTCACAAACATGTTTTCCAGGAGCCTCAAGTTTGGGCAAAGAGGACACCATTTCAGATTTCTGCAGGCGTAGCAAACTAGCAAAATTCAAATGACCAAAGCGTGCATGCCAAAGCTTTGCATCTGACATAGCCTGAGAATCATGAACTGCACATGCCGAATCATTCACAGATCTTTCATAGTCTATGAGCTTATACAGCCCACGACATAAGATGCCAGAAGCAATAATCACATCACCATTTGAGAGATCATGGACTGTACACCTGTCATCAACGGATTTCACAACCAAGCCAATCTTGGCTAATGCAGAAACTGGTAACAGGTTCCTTTTTATCCCTGGCACAAATAAAGCATCTGACAAAGTGAAAGAACTACCATCAGCAGTAGTCAGAATGATCTTACCAACTCCCATAACAGGATAAGAGGAGTTATTGGCGCATGTGACAATATTCCCTGTAGGGGTAGGCTCGAGTGAAGAGAAGAAACTCTGCTGCGAGGTAATATGTTTGGTCGCCCCACTGTCAAAGTACCAAACATCTGAGTCTACTGCAGACATGCACTGATCATGAGAAGATGGGTCAAAACTGCAGACAGTAGTAAACGCCCATTCTTCTTCCTGCACAAGATTTGCAGACTCTGTTTTTGGTGTAGAGGCCTCTGCAACAACCATTCCAGCCTCTTTCTTCTTTGCCTCTTTAGCAGCCAATTTTGGACAGTTCTTTATAATATGATCATTTCCTTTACAATACTTGCAGAACAATTTCTGCTTTTCTGATTTCTTCTCATCTTTATCCTGGTTCTTCGATTGTGCAGCATTTGCAGATTTCTACCTACTAGTAGAAGAGCTCCATTTTCCTTTGCCCTTCTGACTAGCCAGGAAAGCTTGATCTGCAACACGCATAATGGACCTGTTCTGCCTAGAATGATCTTCCTGCAACAAAACAGAGACTAATTCCTCAAATGACAAGGCATTCGGATTGCCTTTCATCATCAACCAAAGAGTAGAGGCAAAACTCTGATATGAATCAGGAAGACCATTCAGAACGGTCTGCACAAGTGAGCTATCTGGTATAACCTCATCAGCAGAAATCAATTGTTCCTTCAGGTCTTTGATCTTTGTAAGAAAACTGTCCATAGAATCACCTTCATTCATGTGCTCACTCTCCAACTGTTTTCGGAGGTAAGCAACACGAGCCTCATTCCTAGCCTGGTACAAAGTGGTAAGTGTAACCCAAGCATCCTTTACTGTTCTGCAAGAGCGAATGTGAGGAATAATGGCACGTTTGACAGACAAAGCTATCAATGCATGTGCCTGGGCATCTCTGCCATCCCAATGAATCTGCTCTGCAGTAGGTGCAACAGAAACAGCAACACGAACAGGAATCTGTGGAATATCATCTTCGACGCCATCTTCATCAGCTCCAGCACCTCCAGCACCTGTATTTGTAGTACCTGTAGTCGCAAGTGTAACAGGACGTCTTTCAACACCCTACACAATGTTCCATAATCCTTTTGCAACCAGTACATGTCGCATCATATAAGCCCATAATGGGTAGTTGGTACCATCCAACTTATCCTCAACAGCCAACATACGGAATACATCACTGCTTTCAGCCATGGCCGGTGACTAAAATACCTTGATGCAGAAAATTGACTGTATCTCAAAAAGTTGAACGAAACTGCCCAGACGAGTTATGCTAGACTTGTAGCAGACTTCGAGACGCTTAAACTGGCGAACAGAAACTGGTATATACCTTTGGCACAAAAGGACGAAATAGCCTACACAAGCACTGTGATAGTGCGTTTTGAGGCCGAAACGAGCTCATATCACGATTTCGACACCACACAGCGAAGCTGTTTTGATCTCGGAAACACCCTGAGTATGCTCACCAAATTTCGTGCGACTCTGAGACTGCAAAACGGAGGAGTGTCGACGGCACCCTAGAAGAAGCGACGACCTGCTCTGATACCAATTGTTGGAGATAGACGTCTGCGGAAGCACGCGAACAGCACAAGGAAGAAGAAGAAGCTTGGAGCACAAACACACACTATTGAATGTATTACTAGAGAATGTACAAAAGATAAGTAGCCCATTAGGGCAATAGGCGTATATACAAGCCGAGGGAAAAAAACCTCCTAAAGAGGGAAAAAAGTGCCCCGGCGGTCCTAGTGAGTTCACACACATCACTACCTAAATATATCAACAAGGTCGTCGCATAAGCGACAGTAGGAATTTTGAATATTTCTTTTTGCCCGACCCTCGTCACATAAGCGACGATAGTGCGCATAAGCGACGCTACTTAAAAAGCGTTGCTATCACCGTCGCTGCCTAGCGACGAATTTAACGACGTTGGCAAACTGCAGAGCGTCGCATATGCGACGCTTTGGAATGTAAAAAAAAAAAATTTGATTTCTCCCGGCACATTTGTGCCGGGACTTGGACGCGAGCAAGAAGAGAGAGACCGAGAGAGAGAGAGAGAGAGAGAGAGAGAGAAAGAGCACGCGCGAGAGGGAGAGAGAGAGAGAGAGAGAGAGAGAGAGAGAGAGAGCGAGACCATTGGCAGGTATGCGCACACACACACACACTTACACACACATACATATGTACACACACATATACACGCATAGACACACACACACATACGCATAGACACACACACACATACACACAAATACACACACATATACACACATACACAATGCATAATGCATACACATACACACATGCACACACATATACATGCATAATTCACATGTATACATACACATACATAATGCATATGCATACATAATGCATATGCATACATAATGCACATGCATACATACACATACATAATGCATACACACACATATGCATACACACACATATGCATACATCATGCATACACACACATACACACATATGCATACATACACACATAGATACATACACACATAGACACATACAAACACATAAACACATACACACTCATAGACACACACACATACACATAGACGCGCACACACATACACACACATACACATACATACACACATACACACATAATGATGCATTCACACACATACACATGCATACACACATAGACACACATATACACACACACATCCAAACATACACACTCATAGACACACATAATGATGCATTGACACACATACACATGCATACACACATAGACACACATATACACTTACACATCCAAACATACACACTCATAGACACACATTCATACACACACACATCCAAACATACACACTCATAGACACACACACATACACATAGATGCGCACACACATACACACACATAGACGCGCACACACATACACACACATATACACACACAGACACATACACACATAATGATGCATCCACACACATACACATGCATACACACATAGACACACATATACACACACATACACACACACATATATGCATACACACACACATAGAGAGACATACACACACATACACATACATGCATACATATGCATACATAATGCATATGCATACATACACATACATAATGCATACACACACATATGCATACATAATGCATATACACACATACACAAACCTATGCATACATACATGCATACACACACATAGACACATACACACACATAGACACATACACACACATAAACACATACACACTCATAGACGCGTAGCGACACATACACATAGACACACACACATACACACACATATACACAAACACATACACACATAGAACATACACACATAGACACATACACACATAATGATGCATACACACATATACACATGCATACACATACATATGCATACATACATGCATACACATACACACATAAACACATACACACTCATATGTACACACACATACACATAGACACACACACATATAGTATATACACACACATGCACACATAGACACATACACACATATACATGCATACACACACATACACATGCATACACACATACAAACACATATACACACACATATATGCATACACACACACATAGAGAGACATACACACATACATGCATACATATGCATACATAATGCATATGCATATGCATACAATGTACATACATACTTACATGCATACATAATGCACATGCATAGATACATACACACACACAGATACATACACACATAGACACATACACACACATGAACACATACATACTCATAGATACACACACATACACATAGACACACACACATACACACATAATGATGCATACACACACATACACATGCATACACACATACAAACACATGTACACACACATTCACACACATACACATACATGCATACATATTGCATATGCATATGCATACATACATACTTACATGCATATGCATACACACACACATATGCATACATACATAATTACATGCATATGCATACACACACACACATATGCATACATAATGCATATGCATATGTATACATAATGCATATGCATATGCATACATAATGCATATGCGTACATAATGCATATGCGTACATAATGCATATGCATACATAATGCATATGCATACATAATGCATATGCATATGCATACATACTGCATATGCATATGCATACATAATGCATATGCATATGCATACATACATACTTATATGCATACATAATGCACATGCTTACATACACTGTCATAATGTATACACACACACATACACACATACACACATAATGATGCATACACACACATACATATGCATACACACACATATGCATACATACATGCATACACATACACACACATAGATACATACATACACATAAATACATACACACTCATAGACACACACACATACACATAGACACACACACATACACACATAGACACATACACGTAATGATGCATACACACATACACATGCATACATAGACACACATAATGATGCATACACACACATACATATGCATACACACACATATGCATACATACATGCATACACATTGTTAAACGTAAAAACGTACAATGTGTTACTGACTAGCCGAAATCGTTGTCGAACAAATGTTAAACGTAACACAGGAATGTTAATCGTGGAATAGTGTTTCACCGTAAAATGTATTAACTTTCAGTATCATTACCGAAAGGCGTTACCAGACCAACGTGGGTTCTTGGGAGTGGTAGGGGTCTGTTAGACAGAGGCCCTATACTTATTTCCCAAATATTCGTCATGATATCAAAACATGAATGCGCGTCTTCGCTCAGTTACTAGCATTAAACAATACTTGATTTCTATATTCCTGCGTATCGAACTTCACCAGACTAACCTGCTATTGGAACAGAGCAGTAGTCCATTTTACAGACTCACTAGTATGTAATAAAACAGCCCGATGCCAATATTATAGCTGACAGATTCACTCGTCACCATACTTCACAACGATCGCAAATAAAAGTTACGTTTACCGAAAATCAGTAGTTCGTCCTCGTCACCGAATGCAATGAGTTCAGTAAACAAACAGAACATACTCAACAGTGCATCAGGTTACCTATTCAACTCACACAGTAATATAACTACTCAGACTAATTCATGGTACTTCAACCACTGAGAAGACGCACAGCAATACAATACGATAACAGTACTCAGACACACAATCTGTCACTCAACACTCGTTACGGTGAACTTCAGTATAAGCAGATGATACAGAACTCAACACTAGCAGTACTCAGAACTTCATAACAGTGTAAACACTAATCTCACAAATGTTAAGGCGAACAATCTGGCAATTCCAGAAAAGACGTCTCTCTGACCATTCTCCTTACATTGCTTTATATAGAATTTACAAGATGCGCGTACCAACTTTTCACGCGTATTTCAAAAACTCCGTTACATCTGGCATTCGTTACATCTGTCCTACTCCGGCGGCCGACTAACACTGGGACGCATGGTGGACTCGAACCCGCAAGTTATTTTGCTTACAAAACTATGGTTCATCGATGATTCCTTCTAGATACATATTTCTGGCTAATCTAAATGTACGAGCTATTTTTTTCTTAAGAGTTTCTAATAGTTGCTTAAGGGTGTCGGGTTCTAATACTTGCGCATCTACTCTAACAGAGCTAAGAGCGATGGCTTTGGTGAGCAAAATTTCGGTCTGTGTTTGCAAAAAGGCCTCCTGTAGGTAGAAGTCGTTAGATAATGTTGTATCTCTGGCTGTCTTCATTTCCGCTACTTGCTTCTGCATATCAGTGACTCGGTCTTTCTGGTTGCGCAACTGATTATCTAGTCTTTCGAACTGTTGATTCTGGAACTGTATTGTTTTGGAAGGTTACTACGGTTCTAGATGGTAGGGAGGGGAAGATCCATTGTCGTTCAGTGATGGGGGATTGGGCGATGGCAGGGATGATCTGTGCGAAGAAGGGATGGGCTTCCACTGAGTGCCAAGGCAGCTCAGCGAAGTTGACCAACCCTCGGATGTGCAGGTATTCTCCTACCTCGGTAGGGATACCATCATGGAAGGCTGCGAAATTTGCCAACGCTTCCATGGCGCACGTGAACACGAAGACACAGCACACAGAAAACACAGATACAAAGAAAACACAAGCACAATCACAAGAACACAATAGCGTTTTTTGGCGCAACCGAAGAGATTAAGTAGAGACATTACGGTGGGGGGTAGGAAGTGATGGTAATCATTGTGCGGTGCTAGAATGATACTGCTTTCAATTTGGCGTGCATGCTTGAGTAATTGGTAAGGAGGGCGGCTTATGACAAAACGCGGCTATTAAAAAAGAAAAGAAAGAACAGAAGGAAAAGTAAAGAAAAAACTAAAAAAAAAAAAAATGCGATCCACCGCCGAATGTTTTTAATGCGGGCTAGCGGCGTGTTGATACGGCCGCAGCTTTGAACCGTTGATTGCTTTTGGAAGTGGGTTTCCGGTCAGCGTAGTCAACCGAAAAAATGCTGGACCGATTTGCTCTGAGATCTTGTAAGGGCCGAACCACCATAATTTGAATTTGCCTGCGGATCTATTTGACTTTGCATTATAGAAAAGTACAAGCTGACCCACCGATAACACTGGGGTCTTCAAGTTTCGATCGTGAGTCCTAACCTGTCTTAGTTTGACTTCGTGCATGGTTAAAAAACTGAGCCATCAGTGCTCGTCTAACTCTCTGAGTGTGTCCAACCGAAATGACAGTGAGTCTTCCGGTAGCAGTTTCTGGGTAATGGCTATACGCAGACTTGGTATAACTACTTCCATTGGTGCTATTGCTTCTAATCCATAAGCTAAGTTGAAAGGTGTCAATCATGTTGTTACCTTGTATGTAGTCCGGTTTGCCCATAACACTGCAGGTAGCAGTTGATCCCATCTTTCCGGTGCTTCCATGATCAATTTTCGAAGGATATTCAGCAGAGATTTGTTTGTACTTTCGGCCAAGCCATTAGCACGAGGATAATAAGGAGAACTAAATTTATGTGTGACCTGGAATGACTGTGTAAGTGCCTTCATTAAATTGTTTACAAAATGAGTGCCTTGATCTGAGACAATTTCCAGTGGTAAGCCAAAACGTGGAAAGACATCGGTTAGTAGACACTTTGCTACTGTAACTGCTGTAGCAGACCGTAAAGCCCAGGCTTCTGCCCATCTGGTTGCATAGTCTGTGCAAGTCAGTATGTAATGGTTGTTACTGGAGACTGCTGGAGGTGTAATCAGACCGATAAAATCTAGACCCCACTTCTGGAAAGGTTCCAATGGTAAGATGGGTTGCAGAGGAAAAAGATGACGTTGCAAAGGCTGACCAGATCTTTGACAAGTATCACATTGTTTGACAAACTGTGAGATATCTCTATACATCGTTGGCCACCAGAGACCACTCTGAGAGTATTTTCTGGTGAGTTAAGTCTACTGCAAAATGGCCACTAGAAGGAATTGAGAGCCAAAGTAATAACTGAATTAACTTCATGCGGTGGAATACAGCGAAGTAGGATTCCGGTATGATCTACATAATATAGTTCTCCAGCAATTAACCAAAATCGACGGCTAAAGACTGCAATTTTCCTTCGTACTGTCGTAGAAGTCTGAGATGGAAGGCAACCATCAGTGAGAAAGGTCAAGATCTGATCATAATATGAAAATGGGATAGGTGGGTCTGCAGAATCTTCATTAATTGGTTCTGACACATAAATCGCGGGTGTCATGTCATCTATGCCTACCGAAGCTTCACCGGAATCTAAGCGGGATAAGAAATCTGCTAATGCATGGGAACTGTCTGGCCGGTGAATGACTTCGTAGTCGAATTCCTGCAAGAGTAAGACCCATCGCGCTAATCGACCACCTAGATGTTATTGCCAAACTAGATAGACAAGTGCAGCATGATCTATATGAAATGTGAATTTACGGCCCAACAAGTAATGTCTGAATTTCTTGACAGAATATACTAGCCCAAGACATTCTCTTTCTGTTACAGAGTAATTCTTCTCAGCAGGGGCTAATCTTCGACTTGCATAATACACTGGTTTGAACCATTTATCAATTTGTTGCATCAGTACACTTCCTATTGCTATATCTGAAGCATCGACAAAGACATGAAACGGGTGATCCCAGTCCGGTGGCTGTAAGATAGGAACTTGTGTTAATAAATGTTTTAAACGATCAAATGCTATCTGGCATTCCTAGGTCCATTCAAATTGTCGAGGAGTCTTGGAAATTAGCTTGTTTAGTGGTATAGCCAGATGAGCAAGCCACCGTAAGTGTCTCCCATGCCACCGTACTTGGCCCATAAAGCGCATAACTTCTTTTGGAGTACTGGGCACCGGAGCTTCTAATACTACCGAAATTTTATCTGGATCTACTTGGATACCTTGTGCAGATACAATGTGGCCAAGTAACTTGCCACATGAAACCGCAAACACAGATTTGTTTGGGTTCAAGCAGAGTCTATACTCTCTGCATTTCTGAAAGCAGCACTATAATTGGAACAGGTGTGCTATCATCTTACCGAAAATTGAAAAATCGTCGAGATATACTTGCATAAAGGAAGTGAGGTAAGGAGAAAATATCTCTTGCATACATCTTTGAAAGGTGCTTGATGTGTTTCTCAATCCAAACCACATTACTGTACAAGCAAAGACACCCCAGTTGGTAATAAATGCAGTTTTTGGTATATCTTCTTCGGCCATTCTCACTTGGTTGTAGCCACTATATCCATCTAGGAATGAATACATCTCGTGGCCTGCTACTCTATCAAGCATGGTATCCAAAAAGGGGATTGGAAAGGGATCCGGTACGGTTGCTGCGTTTAATTTTCGGTAATCTACACAGATTCGCAATTGCTTGTTTTTCTTAGGCACAATCACAATCGGAGATATCCATTCAGCATGCTCTACTGGCACGATGAATCCAACTTTTAATAACCTATCAAGTTTTGCCTTTACCTGAGATGCATAATGGGGATTCATCCGGTAGCTGGTTTGCTTTATTGGCCTTGCTTCTGGCTTCAGCATGACCCTATGCTGGTAGATACGGGGGTCCAATCCTTTCATGTCTTTGTAGTCCCATGCAAAGACGTCGGTGAATTCTTGGAGTAGCTGGATTAAACCTGCTTGAAATGTTTCCGGTAAGTTTTGCTTTATCTTCACAGGGCGCGGATGATCTTCATCTCCTAGATTGTAAATGATCAGCTGATCTTCGGGGACATAGAACTGTTGATGTTTCTCTGTGTCGTATGTTGGTGTAAGAAGTTGTTGCAGTTCATCGTCATGTGTTGAAACAATGTCTTCCTTCTTAGCCCCTTCTGTGATGGGTATTACTGTACAAACTGAAGCGTTCCAATTATCTACAACGGACTGTAGATCAACAGTCCCTAAGGGAATTAAGTCAGCATTGCTCTTCAGAAACTCTTCTTCTTCATCATCTGACAATCCATCTAGCATATGGACTGGTTCAGCAAAATACGGTCTAGCGTGTAGCTCGCAAGGTTGTATAGCATCTAATTTTACCACATATCTACGATTGGCATCTTTGAACGTAAGCTCTTGTGCAGACCAGTCCTGTATTACCTTCGCATGCTTCAGCCAAGGTCGTCCGAAAAGAAGGTTGTAATCCAAAGTGGATTCCGGTAGATCTAGTATAACAAAGGTCATTTTAAAGGTCGTACCTTGTAAAGTGATGGGTACATTCCGCACAAGTCCTACGGGATGGACTCTTGATTGATCTGCCATTCTGACAAAAAATTGAACTGGTTCGATTTCGGTCCATCCTAACCTTTTACATAATGCCGCAGTCGCAATGTTAACACCAGAGCCTCCATCAATTAGTACCTGCGTAATCTTATGATTCTTATACCACACTATAATCAAGGGGACTGAATGATCGACCATCGAATCAGGTTCCGGTTGAACTGCTGCTGTTGCCGGAATACAAGAAGGCACCAAACTGAACTGTTGTTGGAACTGTTGTCGAATTCCAGGTACTAATGCCAATAGTTGGCCCAAAGGGAGAGTGATAGATGCTTTAGATAAGATTTCCCAGGTCTGTTGAGATTGGCTGACAGGCTCCACCAATGTTGAAGTTGATGCCTCTGGCTGCCCTTGTTCTTAGATAATTGCATTGACAGTTGCTGTTCCCTGTACTCTAGCGTTGTATGCACAGTTTTTAGTGGTGTGTCCGGTAGTGTTGCAGATAGCGCAGAATGTCTGATTAAGTGCACAATTGACACTAGTATGTCCTGAATTTTTGCATGTGATGCAGTATACTTGTCTGGTCATATCTTCGGCAACATTTTTGTTCGTTTTTAACCACTCTAGATCTTCTGTAAATCCGCCGACTTTGTTTTCTAGTTGTAGAGTCATGGCAATGACTGCATCGAGGGTCATGGCTCCGACACATCTTATGATCATAATCTGCTTAAGTTGTGGAGCCAAGCCATTGATGAACCACTGAGTGATAACGTCATCTGGTAAGTTAGCATGGGCCGGTGGTAGCTGCCTTAAGTGTGTTCTGAAAAGAGTAGCATACTCCTGTACAGTTTGATTTGCCTTCTGCCTGTTATTCTGCAGATAATCAAAAATTTCGGCTGGATTCTTTTTTAGCCTGAATCGCTGCAGAAAAGCATCTTGTACTACTTCATAGGTTCCGAAATGATTAATATCATATTCTATAAGCCATCTTGCTGCTTCATTGACAAGTGTGGATTGGAAGACAATAGATTTGTAGGCCTGATCCGGTGGATGGTTGAGAACTCCGTAGCTTATCTCGAAAGTGCGTACGTGAGCATCTGGATCATCTCCTGGGAATCCACCAAACTTTGTGTATGTCACTCCCGTTGGAGGTGGCCTTGGTGGGCCTAACTGT
This sequence comes from Ceratopteris richardii, assembly GCA_020310875.1. Lineage (NCBI taxonomy): Eukaryota > Viridiplantae > Streptophyta > Polypodiopsida > Polypodiales > Pteridaceae > Ceratopteris > Ceratopteris richardii. Next base: position 47,870,576 of record CM035439.1, on the reverse strand, counting down.
TGTTGTTGTTGTTCGTTCATCATGAGTGTATTATACTTTCCTTCTGTATCTCGAGGCTGAATATCTGAACTATCGGAATCTATATCGTCGGATGGCGTACTTTCCGGTGCAATGATCTTGCTTAATATGTTTCGAATCTCTGTTTCGAACTGCTTTCCTTCCTTCTTGATGTCCAGTGTATGGGAACTCGCTTCCAAGCGCGGTGGTTGGGCTGAAGATTCAGCAGAAAATGCTGATTCAGCAGAAAATGCTAAATCGACACAAAAAAACTGTGATTCTCTTACCGAAATTTCACCGGAATGAACCGAAATTATGCCCGAATACGGTGTTTTTTCGCCTTCGTCGATTTCTTTGCCTAGAGTGTTTCTGATCGTAGATGTATCCGAATCTTTTCCAAAGATTGTTAAACTAGTTTCCAACTGCGTCTTGGTGGGTTCTGAAATTACTATATCTTCGACAGACTGTGCCGAAATAGTACCGGAATGTACCAGAGGCGTCACACGTTCCACCGGAATATGACCGGAATCAGTTTTAACGTTCTTAACTTTCTTGACAACTGGGTTAGTCCTAGTTGTACTTCTACCTCCCAAAGTTGGCTTTAGTATATTAAGTACTCCAGACTGATGGTTCTTGGGATACGTTTCACCGGATCGAGTAACCGGCATGTGTCATCTTTTGTACTAATCGCATAGTATTACTAATGGAAAAGTTTGCAACAATCTGGTTCTGTTGCTACTGCCAATCGAACGATAATTCGGATGTGAGATTCTAACAAACGACTGGCAATCTTGATGCCACCTTCCCACAGAGGGCGCCAAGTGTTAAACGTAAAAACGTACGATGTGTTACTGACTAGCCAAAATCGTTGCCGAACAAATGTTAAACGTAACACAGGAATGTTAATCGTGGAACAGTGTTTCACCGTAAAATGTATTAACTTTCAGTATCATTACCGAAAGGCGTTACAAGACCAACGTGGGTTCTTGGGAGTGGTAGGGGTCTGTTAGACAGAGGCCCTGTACTTATTCCCCAAATATTCGTCACGATATCAAAACATGAATGCGCGTCTTCGCTCAGTTACTGGCATTAAACAATACTTGATTTCTATATTCCTGCGTATCGAACTTCACCAGACTAACCTGCTATTGGAACAGAGCAGTAGTCCATTTTACAGACTCACTAGTATGTAATAAAACAACCCGATGCCAATATTATAGCTGACAGATTCACTCGTCACCATACTTCACAGCGATCGCAAATAAAAGTTACGTTTACCGAAAAGCAGTAGTTCGTCCTCGTCACCGAATGCAATGAGTTCAGTAAACAAACAGAACATACTCAACAGTGCATCAGGTTACCTATTCAACTCACACAGTAATATAACTACTCAAACTAATTCATGGTACTTCAACCACTGAGAAGATGCACAGCAATACAATACGATAACAGTACTCAGATACACAATCCATCACTCGACACTCGTTACGGTGAACTTCAGTATAAGCATACGATACAGAACTCAACACTAGCAGTACTCAGAACTTCATAACAGTGTAAACACTAATCTCACAAATGTTAAGGCGAACAATCTGGCAATTCCAAAAAAGACGTCTCTCTGACCATTCTCCTTACATTGCTTTATATAGAATTTACAGGATGCGCGTACCAACTTTTCGCGCGTATTTCAAAAACTCCGTTACATCTGGCATTTGTTACATCTGTCCTACTCCGGCGGCCGACTAACAACATACACACATAGACACACATAGATACATACATACACATAAACACATACACACTCATAAACACACACACATACACATAGACACACACACATATACACACACATACACACATAGACACATGCACACGTAATGATGCGTACACACATACACATGCATACATAGACACACATAATGATGCATACACACACATACATATGCATACACACACATATGCATACATACATGCATACACATACACACATAGATACATACACACACATAGATACATACATATACATAAACACGTACACACTCATAGACACACACACATACACATAGACAACACACACATATACCTACACACATACACACATAGACACATACACACATAATGATGCATACACACACATACACATGCATACACACACATATGCATGCATACATGCATACACATACACACATAGACACATACACACACATAGATACATACATACACATAAACACATACACACTCATAAACACACACACATACACATAGACACACACACACACATATACACACACACAAACACACATAGACACTTACATACATAATGATGCATACACACACATACACATGCATACACACATACAAACACATATATACACACACATACACACGTAGACACATACACACGTAATGATGCATACACACATACACATGCATACATAGACACACATAATGATGCATACACACACATACATATGCATACATACATGCATACATACATGCATACACATACACACATAGACACATACACACACATAGATACATACATATACATAAACACATACACACTCATATACACACACACATACACATAGACAACACACACATATACATACACACATGCACACATAGACACATAGACACATACACACATAATGATGCATAGACACACATACACATGCATACACACACATATGCATACATACATGCATACACATACACACATAGACACATACACACACATAGATACATACATACACATAAACACATACACACTCATAAACACACACACATACACATAGACACACACACACACACAAACACACGTAGACACTTACACACATAATGATGCATACACACACATACACATGCATACACACATACAAACACATATACACACACACATACACACATAGACACATACACACGTAATGATGCATACACACATACACATGCATACATAGACACACATAATGATGCATACACACACATACATATGCATACACACACATATGCATACATACATGCATACACATACACACATAGACACATACACACACATAGATACATACATATACATAAACACATACACACTCATATACACACACACATACACATAGACAACACACACATATACATACACACATAATGATGCATACACACACATACACATGCATACACACACATATGCATACATACATGCATACACATACACACATAGACACATACACACACATAGATACATACATACACATAAACACATACACACTCATAGACACACACACATACACATAGACACACACACACACACATATACACACACACAAACACACATAGACACTTACACACATAATGATGCATACACACACATACACATGCATACACACATACAAACACATATACACACACACATACACACATAGACACATACACACGTAATGATGCATACACACATACACATGCATACATAGACACACATAATGATGCATACACACATACATATGCATACACACACATATGCATACATACATGCATACACATACACACATAGACACATACACACACATAGATACATACATATACATAAACACATACACACTCATAGACACACACACATACACATAGACAACACACACATATACATACACACATACACACATAATGATGCATATACACACATACACATGCATACACACATATATGCATACATACATGCATACACATACACACATAGACACATACACACACATAGACACATACACACACATAGATACATACATACACATAAACACATACACACTCATAGACACACACACATACACATAGACACACACACACATATACACACACACAAACACACATACACATGCATACACACATACAAACACATATACACACACACATACACACATAGACACATACACATGTAATGATGCATACACACATACACATGCATACATAGACACACATAATGATGCATACACACACATACATATGCATACACACACATATGCATACATACATGCATACACATACACACATAGACACATACACACACATAGATACATACATATACATAAACACATACACACTCATACTCACACATACACATACATGTATATATATACATACATAATGCATATGCATATGCATACATACATACATACATACATACATACATGCATACATACACACACACATATACACATACATACACACATACATATACACACACATAGACACATATACACATAATGATGCATACACACACATACACATGCATACACACATATACACACACATACATACACACACACATGCATACATACACATACTTAATGCATACACATTTACATATGTACACGTATATATATTGATTTCTAACCATTTTGTTTTATATGTTAGGTATTATGGATCCCAGTAGAGAGAGAAAGGCGAAACTCACTCTCATAAAAAGTCTTATGAGAGCAAGAGTTCCGTCTGATACTCTAGGGGCCATAATGCGGGACTACGCAGAGATGTCTGATGAGGAGCTAGATTATACGATCCAGATGCTTACGCGATCAGACGAGGGCTCTTCTGCAGCTCCACACTCAGGAAGAGAGCTATCTGCTCATAGGTATGTTTTTTTTCATAAACTTTTTTAATGATATTATAAAACATATTTTTATTTATTTCTATCTATCTATTTTCAAGACACCTATACCACCTCCAGCACGTGATAGCAGAGCAGAGACGTTGCCTATGAGGACATGCATAGGCACGTTAGGACTAGAGTGCGACATAGAGCCAGAGGGGAACATTGTATACATAGGAAATGGATTGGAGTTCAAGAGGAGAATGCGCGCACTATGCGACTCTTACCTGCGCTTTATCCACTTACCGTGGAAGTAAGTAAAAGTTTTACATATAAATTGAAGCATATATCTTATGTTTTATTTACATTATGTTTTTTATTTTTGTAGTGAGCATGATGAGAGGGATAAAAAGTACGTGCTCAGTTCACTTGAGACGGAGTTTGGGACAGGGTGGTCGCTTAAGTGGTGTTTAAAAGAGATGCGGACACTTATGGCTCATCGTCGCAACAATGCACGGTATGTATGTATATGAGAGAGAGAGAGAACACTAATATTGATATTAGGGTTTTGAAATCCCTAATTTAAAAACTCTAATTCAACCTTTTAGCCATACGTTTGAAGTATATGTACACCTCCGACGTCCTACTAGAGAGATGTCTCTCCTCCCAACCTTATGCCTCTATATATAGCTACTCGAATCAACGAGGATCATAATATATGTAAAGATATATACACATCATGTAGATAGGATACATAAATATAAAATGGAGTAGATATATTATGCATCACACATACATGCCTAAATGCACACATAAATATATATATATACATACTAACATATTTACATGTACATGCCTACATGCACACATAAACATATATATACATGCATACATATTTACACATAGACACATATACATATATACATGTACACAATTATAAACGCTTGCATATATTACGTACATGAATACATGAATATTTTACATAGATGCATATGCATATATACACATATGCATATTTAACACATGTATACATATATCACACACATGCAAACACATACATATACATGAAATACATTTATATGCATACTAACATATGTATACATATAATACACATGAATACACACACATATGCATACATACATGATAAAAATTTACTCCTCGAAGATAAAGCTATATATAAAATAATTAGGCATACCCCCGAGCTTCATGTTCTAACTTAGAAGAACATGATTTCATCTCTCTAGTAGGATTCATCGTTATTCAAGTTAATAAAAAAAACCTATTATCTGATATCCATTCAGAAGCTTCAAGTTATTGATCGATAACTAGAGTAGAATTTACTATCTAATCTGCTCATATGTTTTCATTATTGCCATCGTTTTGGTAAGACATCAATATAGTCTCATCTTCATTATCCTTATTGATTTCATTTATTTCTTCTATTGTTAAATCTATGTTCTCATGAATCACATCATCTATTGGTGGATTAATATCTATTTCTGGTAATTCCTCTTCCTCATTAGTAGAATCAGCATGTAGAGAATTATCCTCTTCATAAAAAAGATTAGTATCATTATCACGTATAATGAGTCTAATTTCTATTCCAGATGTTGATGTATCAGTATCTGATGCTGAATCATCAAGAGGACTTTCTTCAATCTCTCTAACAATAAACTGTTCAAACAATGACCTACCTCTAGGTTGCACATGAACGACTTGCCACCAAGGATGAGCATCTGGGTTTTTATAAAAAAATGCTTGTTCAATATGGCTAGGAAGAATATATGGTTCTTTAGTAGATCGCATTACCTTGGAAGAATCAATTGCCCAAAACCCAGATAATTCCTTTCTTATTGTAGAATTACTACCTTTATACTCCGCTCGATACCAGTCAACCTTCAAAATGACCTATCAAAATATATAACAACAAAAACGTCCCATTATTAGGTGCTTAAAAAAATAACTAACTCTAAAAAAAATATATAAACTTTTTTCTACCTGTTTGAATGTACGAAATGAAATTTCGTAGATACCAACAATAGTTCCTACGTAACCAAGTTCGCTATCTATAAGGTTCGTGTCTTTTGAGCTAGCATGTGATAGTTTCTTGAAACAAGCAACAATACTAGAATCCTCTGTTTTACGTAAAGAATCAATGGCTTTGATTCTAATATGCTGTCCAAAAGCCCACATATTAGTGAACATTCGAGCCTGCAAAATAAATTCAATTAGTAAATAGAAACTAACATACATATATGAAAAAAATAAAATATATATTTTAATAAAATTACCTTTCGTTCACAACCTATCATTAACTCTCTTTGCTCATCTGAGATTTCTTCATTATTTGCGTTGGCACCTTGCAAACGACTATATAGCCAATCCGTGAAAGAAGGTATATTTGTAATCTCATTATTATCGAGATTATGTCTAGATCTTTTTGTTTTTTCGCCTTTTACTTCGGAGACTTTGAAGTTCCTCGTACTCGCTAAGGAATGCTTGCATGCATTCGCTATTATATGCTACAAAAGTAGAAACATCATTTTTTTCTTGAAATGTAAATAAGAATGGAACCCCCTTACCTGATAATACCTCATCTGTTATTTTTGAAGAAGACTCGTTGGTCCATGCATGTGGAGCTTCTTCATGAACTCTTTCAAGGTACTCACTAACGTAATACATGCACTCTTCAAGCATCCAACCCTTTGCCATGGATCCTTCTGGTTTTGCTATTTGTCGCACGTAACCTTTTAGTATTCCCATAAATCGCTCGACCCAAAACATCCATCGAGTGTTGACAACACAAGCAATCTCTATCTCATCTACAAGATGGACTAATAAATGAACTTGAATATCAAAAAATGAAGTAGGAAGTTCTTTTTCCATCAAACATAGTAGCTCTTTGCATTCACGTTTTTTTTGTGGGATCGAATTTTTATCGATCTCTTTGGATCTAATCCACCTATACAAATCATAAAAACAATTATAAAGAAGTTAATTAAAAAATAAAAGATATCCAATATTCATACATATTAAATATAAAAGTATCATAATTACCTTATAAGTGATCCAAGACAATAGATCACATCTCGTACTTCTTTTGTTGTACATCCATCGATAACCAAAGGTAAAATATGTTTCAAAAAGTTATGCCAGTCATGGGTCTTTAACCCAGATAAGCTCTTATCATCCATAGTAAACATGTTTTGAAACGATGCTTCATATCCTGTAGGAGTCTTGATCAATTGAATTCTATTGTTGATAGTTTGTATCTCTTTTGTTGTAAGTACCCAAGGAGCAGATGCATTAGTCGTTTCTTGTCGATGTCTATCAAAAATTGGCCATAACTTTGGTTTGAATTTTTGATCTTTCAAATCATTCCTTGATGTTGTGGTATCTTTTAGTCCAAGAAGATGCTGCCATAGTGAATAACCAATATTTTTGAATATTTGCATAGGATCAAGAAGATGACATACTTTTAACTCTTTCCAATACTCCAAAGAATACCATATTGATATGTTCTCTGCGAGTGCCAATTTCCCTTTACCTCTGTTCACATACTCATTATCTGAATCATCACTGAAGATTTCTGCTTCTGGATCTATCAGAGGTCCATCTGTCCATTTTTTATACCAATCCATAGGTGTCATAGGTTTTGGATACTGGCCTGTTTCAAGCTTTCCATTAAAATGTATCGCTTCTCTTTTAGATCTTAATGGATGATCATCAAGCAAGAATCGTCGATGTCGAAGATAAATATTTTTGTTGAGATTCTTACTATAGATTGATCTCAACCAATCACCACAATATGGACAAGCTTTATAGCCCTTAGTAAATATTCCTTCATCATGGAAAATGATAAAAATATAATTAGATTAAATCATATTTATTTACATGCATATTGAATAAAAAAATTACATCAATACCTGAACAAACGCCATATCCAAGAAAATCGTGAATAGTCCAAGCCACAATACCACGAATCGTAATATGTCTTTCATTGATGCTTTTCGATACATCAATGACATTAATACCTCTCCATAACTCTTGAAGATCGTCAATGAGAGGAGCAAGATATACATTCATATCTTTAACTTGTCTTTTTCCTAGGATTAAAAGTGAAAGCATTAAATGTTCCTTTTTAATGCTAAGATATGGCGGAAGATTGTAGTTTATGACTACCACTGGCCATGTTGACCATTTACTGGATTTCATGAAGAATGGATTAACCCCATCTAATGCAACTCCTAACTTTACATTCTATGGATTTTGTGCAAATTCAAGCCATGTAGAATCAATATGCTGAAAAGCAACACTATCATGAGGAATTCTGATTATTCCATCAGTACTTTTGTGCTCTTGTCCCCAAGTCAAAAGCTTTGTCCCCAAGTCAAAAGATATATTAAAAAAGGTAAATAAATATATATACATATATACATGCAGGTTTTTATTCTTACTTTAGATAAGGTAAGAACAAGAACTTGAATTGAATAGATACTTTTTGTCCGCGCATCTTTTAAAACTATTAATGCATCTTTCAAAATATTTATGCAAAATTTGGATGGCAGGATACGATTGTTTGTTTTGGATGATATGAAGTATGTACCTTCATTGAATGATTTGTCAATTCACACTTTCAAACTGAACATATGTGTGAATCGACAAATCATTCATATCCTCCAAAACAAACAATCCTATCCTGCCATCCAAACAATCGTATCTTGCCATCCAAACAATTGTATCCTATCAATTCACACATATGTTCATATAATGGTGACCTGGATGAATCGCATGCACAGAGGTTACTCAAGATAGAGCAGGATTTCTCGGGTATGCAGTAAACCTCTTGCATGTCAATGATGAGCATCTGAACTTTAGGATACAAAGTGGACTACTCCATTATAATCAGATTGTTGTCTCTTGAGTAACCTCTGTGCATGCGATTCATCCAGGTCACCATTGCGAAAGATGCATTAATAGTTTTAAAAGATGCGCGGACAAAAATTTTCCATTCAATTCAAGTTCTTGTTCTTACCTTATCTAAAGTAAGTATAAAAACCTGCATGTATATATATATATATATATATATATATATATATATATATATATATATATATATATATATATATATATATATATATATATATATTTATGCATATATATATATATATAAATAGATAGAAAATTGAAATTTCTACCTTAATAGTGTCGAAACAGGTACATTACTCCATCCAAAATGATTTTGAAGGTTGAGAATAAGTAAGCTCGCACTTAGTCGTGTCAAACGACTTCCTTCATATACATGCTTTATTCTGACTTTTTTTTCTGTTTGCGATTAAATTAACAAGAGATATTGTATGGTCGAAAAAATTAAGAGGCGAGCTAACATACCACCTGAGTCGTGGCAGTTTTTTCGTAGACAGCTACGTCTTCAGGAGTCATTTCCTCAACAGAAGGTACACAAACTAATAGTTTATATTTATAATTTTTATATATTTTAGTAATTTTTTACATTTAATTTATGTATTTTTTTTCTTGAATAAACAGGCTGCTGCAAAGAAGAGAGTGGAGTCGGGCCACACATCGCACTTAGGCCAAATGGGCCATAATGGTTTTGTAGCTACATTTGTAAGTATATGTGTTATTGTGAGTATAATTTTTATTTTAGTTAAAATGCAAGCAACTAATGTTTTTTATTTGTTTCATTGCAGCGAAAGGATTATGGCCGATATCCTACGAAACACGAGATCGAGTATGCTACACATTTTGGATATCGGCGTTTGGGCGAGTATATACAAGATCATCCTGATGCCTTTGTGAGTATTTTTAAATTTTATATAATTATTTTGTTGTTATGAATGTTTTAATTATTTTATTGATTTATGTTTGTTATATGTAATACAGGAGTATTATGGGGAGACAAATATGGATGAGATGGAGAGACAAACACAGGAGGGACGATCTCGATCGTCATAGAGTGATCATGACGATGAGGATGAGGAAGATCAGGATGATCATGATATTGCTGCTGATGATGATGATCATGATGATGATCATGATCATGATGATGATGATTAGGATTTTAGTTGATTATGACATTGGATTATATGTATTTACATTGATATATATATATATATATACATATATATATATATTATCTATATATTTTTCATTTCAGTTATGTTTTGAATTGTGTGTATGGTATTAAGTAATGAAGATTTTTGTTCTATTGATTGTTATTATTGTTTATATTAAGCATGTGTTTTAATACTTTAATTATATAATTCATTCATATGTGTGTACCTAAGTGTATATGTATGTGTGTGTATATGTATGTGTGTGTATATGTATGTATGTGCATGTGTATGTGTGTGTATATGTATGTATGTGCATGTGCATGTATAAGTGTATATGTGTGTATGAGTATGTGCATGTGCATGTGTATGTGTGTGTATATGTATATGCATGTATATGTATAACTCTATGTGTATGTGTGTGTATGTGCATGTATATGTGTATATGTAGGTATGTGCATGTGTGTGTGCATGTGTATATGTGTTTTAATACTTTAATTATATAATTCATTCATATGTGTGTACCTAAGTGTATATGTATGTGTGTGTATATGTATGTATGTGCATGTGTATGTGTGTGTATATGTATGTATGTGCATGGGCATGTATAAGTGTATATGTGTGTATGAGTATGTGCATGTGCATGTGTATGTGTGTGTATATGTATATGCATGTATCTGTATAACTCTATGTGTATGTGTGTGTATGTGCATGTATATGTGTATATGTAGGTATGTGCATGTGTGTGTGCATGTGTATATGTGTTTTAATACTTTAATTATATAATTCATTCATATGTGTGTACCTAAGTGTATATGTATGTGTGTGTATATGTATGTATGTATGTGCATGTGTATGTGTGTGTATATGTATGTATGTGCATGTGCATGTATAAGTGTATATGTATGTATCAATATGTGCATGTTCTTGTGTATGTGTGTGTACATGTATATGCATGTATATGTATAACTCTATGTGTATGTGTGTGTATGTGCATGTATATGTGTATATGTAGGTATATGCATGTGTGTGTGCATCTTCATCATGTATAAGTGTATGAGTGCATATCAATAAGTGTGAGTATGGTATGTAATGAAAATAACACAATTCAAATGATCTACAAATAATAGAAATTGTACTTACAATTGTTAGCCATAGTTTTTGCTTGGTTAGCTTCTTGAATAACCTGCAATAAAGAGAAAAAGAAAAGAGAGAGAGAGAGAGACATGCTACAATTTGTCTAAACATGATTGAAGATACTCATGAAAGTGGTAACGAAACATTAATAAATATGCTTATACTACTCGTAAGCGCGACATAGATTGAAGTACCCCCCATTGCACACAATCTGTTGTTAACTTTCTTTAGAGTTCTTAACACAAGTGGTGCATGATAAAATCAAAAGGACAATGCATAATTTCACAAGAGTACTTCTCGATTTAATTTTGCTTCGACGTAGACTCGATTCTAGCAAAGGCTGCTAGAATTACGACATGGCAAAACTTCCAAGGGTGGATAAAATCCAAAGCTTCACTTTTCTATCGAGAGCACATCATGATGCTCCAAGCATGCCTTGATTTGAAGTAGCAAAGATGCCTTTCTTCATCGATCGAGAGAAATGAAAACCACAATCGGCTTTAGCTTTAAACATTGAGGGTACCATGTAGCAACGGGAAACCAACAACACTTCAAATGAGAGGAAGGAATTCAAAGATAGGTTGTTGAAAGTAGAGTAGGGCCTTGGAAATTTGTCTAGCGGCCCGACTGAGGTCATAGAGCTTTGTCAATTCTTCCACAGGGTTTAGAATCATCTTCGGGCCATTTCAGACTTAGTCGAGAAGCCCAAAGATGTAGATAAGGCTATCCTTGCTAACCATACTGATACAATAGCGACTTGCCTATGTCTATTTGTTTTGGAAAAGGATAAGGATCCATCCATTTCTAAATGGACTTGTTTCCCTTAATTGGTAGTTTGAATCACCTCAGTTTGATGACTCTTACCACTCCACTTTTTGCAAATACTTCAGGGAAATCACTAGGTGTAAGCCATCCATTGGATCTTTCTTTAGGGAAGGATCTACGTCCTCCTTACTTCTCAGGTGAAGATAAGGATCAAAATAAGGATGCAGTGTTAACATTCTTTGAAAAGTGAAACGATGTCCACCTACTCAAGAAAACCCCTGAACATGTGCAAGTGGTTGAGGTTAGTCTTTTGTCAGGCCCTAAGGCCTACACGTGGTGGATGAGTCTCTCGGAGACTCATAAAAGAACCCTCAACTTGGGATGAATTCACCCACCTGTTCAGAAAAGAGTTTTCCCCAAGAATGAGGAGAAATGCAATTGGGAGACTTGAGATCGAATTCATCAGAAAAGAAAGAAAACATCTTCTAGATATAGATGTTTATTCAAGAAAATTATCTAGAAAATAACTTTTGGCATGCTAAATTCTAGAAAAGGATTAGGATTCCTAATCCTAAAGATGGTTGTTCAACATCTACGTGGAGGAGCAAAGCATTAGCTTTCTTGACACTCTTGTATGGATGCATTAATTCAAGTGGAAAAGTCAAGAAATTCTTTCAAAAACCATTATAATAGTGCAATGGACTCCATGATGAATCATTTTCTTAGGTTATTTGATTCCTTAGAAGGAATCTCAAGTCCTTGAAGAATAAAATTCTCCCTAGTGGTGAGAATAAAATTCTTCAAACTCATTAGACAATAAGTAGTTCCCAAGAAGTCCCAAACCACCGGTAGTGGTACTTAAGTCCAATGATTGATATAACCTAAAGGCATATCAAAGATTCTTAGCTTTTAAATATGAGAGGCATTAGCATATGCTCGAACTTGATTTGAGGGAAAGATCTCTAAAATCCCATGGGTAAGTGAACAAGCTTTTGATAGTCCAAAGAGATCTTAACGATAAAGAATAAGTATTTATTCTTATCGCAAGGTCAATCAGACTTGATCAAGCTTAGCCACGATTATCCAAGAACTTGCAATTGGAACTACTCTGAAGTTTGCCCAAATATTGGCAACAAAATTCCTTTTGGAAAATTTTCACTCATGTTCCATTTGTCTAATGGAAAAGTGTGAAAAGAGTAAGCTGTTCCAAGTCTGAAAAAAGGTGAAAAAATTCCAAGTATGTAGCCTGCAATGTGATGATGGTAATTAAGTCTGTCGAAGGTATAACATAAAGTTTACCTATCCTTAAAGGGATTTTGGTAAAATCCAAAAAAGCATGAGCGGATGCTTATACTTAAGCAGTAGAGAGATTCCTGTAAAGTTTGAGCCGGGGTAGGTAATTAAAGAGTTAGTAAGAAAGGATTCTAAAAAACAAGAATTAAAAAGCTCTTGTCACTACAAGTCAAGAATAAACCAATTAGACTTGAATCTGTGAAAATTCAAGTACTTGGAATTCTAATTGGTGTTCATTTGAAAACCCTAGCAAAGAATAATAGATATTCTATCAAGAGGTTTTCAAGTTTCCAAGGCAAAGCATGAGATCATGAAACGATTGTGTGAAGGAATCAAAACTTAGAATATCAAGTTAGAGGTAATTCTTGAAACTTCAAAACTCTTTTAAAGAATTGAAGAGGGAAGGTATTCTATCAAGATATGTTTAGACTTCAGGATAAATATCACTCACACGTCAATGTGAATATAAAATAGGATGGTATGGGACACTGGATTTTATATTCAAATTGATGTAGGAAAGATGATATGGGACATCGGACCATGGGATGATAATTATCTAGTCTAGAATAGATCTTGAAGCTAGGTTGGATCCTCAACGGAATTAAAACTTCAAAGGAGAAGTTTAAATTCGAGGAGGATAAGGTAATGATCTCAAGATACTTCAAGATCAAGGAAGCAGAAGATATGAAGTAAGTAACTTCCAAGATCTTCTTTTTCGAATAAGGTACATCCTTGTTCTTATTTGAAAAACTGTCTTTGATTCAAGATAAAGTGCTGCGAATTAAAAAATATTTGATAAATTTTTGAAGAAGTAGGACTTTGACATTGAAACAATCCTTTCAACTTAGGAATAGATTGACTAAGTCAAGCACCAAATTCCTAGTGTAACTCGGTAAATTCAATCCTTCAGCCCACTCTAGAAAACAAAAGTTAGGAATTGAGTCTTTGAGAAAAGTGTCCTAAGTTGAATGATTTTAATTTTGGATTCGACTTGGTCAAGTTATAGTATGGTTGACCCAAAGTAAATGGAAAACTTTCTCTTGCAGTTTACATAGGATTTTCAAGCACATTAGGAAAAAGTAGTCCTCTTGTCGGGTGCAAAAAATCAAGTAAATGTTGGCTGGGAGTAAATCATTGTACAAATAATTGATGTTTGGGCCAACCAAACTTCAAGTTTTCAAATCAAATTCATGTGAATCAATAGTTCTCAAAGTCTTCCGAGGGATAAAAATCCCACCTTAGATAATATGTTCATACATGAGTGATGCCAAGAAATGAACTAGTACTTGGATCCACCCATTTCACATGTTTGTGCCTAGATCGCACATCGAGAAACAATGAAGTGACTAGGGATGTTTTTAGATCCACCCATATTATTCATTCACTACTTTTTACTTTGATTCTCAAAGTGCAAAGCTAGTTGATGTTTTGAATCATTTGGACATGGATCCCACCACAAAGATGAGACATGTTCTTTTGGTTTTAGAACATGAGGCTTGGGCGTTGCCTATAGTAGTTATATAGCTCTATTTTTGAGGGCAAAAATTCTTTCCAAGGGGGGAAGAATGTAATAAAGTAGGTCTATGATCTAAGGGTCCTGTCGGTTTAGACAGATCTGAAATCAAACACCGTTTGGTCACTCGTAAGTATGACCAAAGATCTTGAGACTAGACTTACTAGGAGGTCATGTGCTCTTGTAAACAAGTGATCCACTTAGCCTTGTGGTTAAGCCTCAAGGGTGTGAAGGAGGAGGTCTTGGGTTCAACCCCCATGGGGTAAATGGGGAGAGTATTTTGCCCAAAGAGCTCTAGATCCTTCTAGAAGCATCCACTATAGTTAACTACAGTTAACTGGGACACTTGGTGCACATGTAGTTACATGGTCGACACATGGATGGTTAGAATCCACTTGCCCAAGAAGGCAGTTCCCTGGAGAGAGCTATATATAGAGGCATATGGTTGGGAGGAGATTCATCTCTCTAGCACATGGTGGTGATTGTAATCCTTGTTCTCTTTCACTATTTTTCTTGCCCTTTTGATGATATTTTTGATGCTCATCTATTTCTTCATAATTTTTTGACATCAATAGGATGCAATATTTTAGTAGTGATGGATGGATGGGTTGATGGATGAACGAATGGGTTGATGGATGGATGGGTGGCTGGATAGATAGATAGATAGATGTGTATTCTTTAGGTTGATGTGTTCATATTAATCTTGTTGTTCTTTTGATCTCACACAATCATATGATGCATATGACTACATGGGCCTATTATGGGAGATCATATGTAATGTTTTAAGTTCATTAGTTGTAATTAAACATCATCATCATCATCCTTAACACCATCCTTAACATTGTTTTTGCTTCATCATCATCATCCTTAACATTGTTTGCTTACTCTTGACATGAACTCTTTGTACTCTATCTTTGTTCTACCCATGCTTACTCCTCTCTTTCTTTTTTGTTTCAATACATTTTATTGTATAATAGTTGTATTTCACATCTTTTGCTATGATAGGGTTATGAGCACTTTAATTGTCAATGCTAATAAAAATATAGTAGAAGTTTCTGAATCATCCCCATTCACATTTTATAGTAGGTTTTTCAAATCATTCCCATTCACATTTTGGGTTGCCACTAGTGATCTACAAAGTTGAGTAACTTTGCACATTAGTTTTGGTCAAAACATCGGATTTCACCTAGAGTACACCTTCAATGCTTACAACTTTCAGTGTGTAAGGTAACATATTTTTTGTAGAAGCTCATAATGGGACTTTCATATTCATTTTTTTCCTTCTTAAGTTCAGGTCCAACACATCCCCTACACCTTGTCAACACTTTTAAAATTTTTTGAAACATTAACCCCCATTCTTTTCCATTGAATCTTTGAAGTAATGCAAAAGTCTTGTAAGTTTGCTACTTTCAAGTATCATCCCATTTTTATAAGATTCTTTGAATCATAAAAAAAATATTATGACGGAGAGTAGTTTATCCTTCTTGGTATTTAGGTGTTTCATCATGGTTCTTGATTGCATTTTGTTATACACCAAGCAATCCATACCTCCATCTAACATTGCAAAAAGGATTCATGGAGGGGATATCCTTGCTTGATCTTCACAACTAAAAAATGATTAGAGATTTTTCCATTCGTGTTCAATCCACATCTTACATTACTTGTGACTATTGGGATAATGTTTGATAGAACCATTACCAAAACCATGTGGGATAGAGCTTATAAAACCTAGTCCCATTCCAACTTATCATATGCCTTCAGAAGGCCAATCTATAAGAAAATGGGCTACTCATCGTTTTCATACACATTCAACTCTCTCTTACATATTTATCACACATGGATAAATTTTCACTTAATGTCCTTATTGTTCCTTGCCGATGTATTGATTTGATTGCAACACTATTTCCGTTCCCTCTTATGTTTTCATGCTTTTTAAATCAACACGTAAACACCTTCATTTGTGTTAACAGATAAGATCTAAATCATTACGTTATGGTTCTTGCTTTCAACATCATCTTCTCTTGTCCTCAACCTTTCTCTAAAGCGCCTTCTTGAGTCTTGGAGGAGCTCTCCTTCCATGGAGTTGGAACATCGTTATTTCTGATTTTACTCAATTATTTTCTTCTCTCTAAGCTTTCGTGTGTTCTGTAGTATAAACCTTCCCGTTCTCTCTCACTCTTACTCAAATTCTTACGTGTGTTTCACTTCGAAGACATCGCGACATCGTCACGCTGTTCGCAGAGAGGTTGTTTCCCTGCGAAGAAGAAGAGTCTCCAGCAGCATGTTGAAAGGTATTGGATGGCCTCTATGCGCTCTTCTGAGTGTGCCTGAATTTTGAGCAGGGTGTAAGATCGGTTTCGCTGTCTGCAGTCAGTGTGAAATGGCAGAAGGAATTGTTCCCCTCCGTCGAGATAGATACAAGCCAGCCGCCTTATGTGTTCAAGTGTCAACTTTTCGATCTTACAGGGGTACCTCCCGAACGGCAAAAGATAATGATAAAAGGTGGCATTCTCAAGGTGCGCTCTTTCTGCTATGTTTATACGCCCTCTTCTTTTGTGTCTATTTCCCCACTCTTCCGATTCCAGTAAAGCTTGTACACTGTCACGTTCACAACACTGTAAGACTATCATACTTTTAGAACCTTTCAAAATTCATGTAGTGATACAATGAAGGACACACATATGTAAGGCCAGACAGGCATTTGATATGGGCGAGGCAGTAATACGATTTGTCACTTGCAGAGGTTAAGCTGTACATACATGTGCAGACCAATTCAATAGCAGCTCCCCTGATCCCTGACAGTGAATCTTCATTCAATATGATGCTGAACCAATCCTGACTCCATGATGAAACGCTTTTAATCCACCATCTTGAAATACTGGCATTTGTGATCTTTGGATAATATGATGCTGAAGTCAATCCTGACTATACCATAGTGAAATGCTTCTAATCCACTATCTTGAAATACTGGCGTTTCCGATCTTTGGACAATATGATGCCGAAGTCAATCCTGACTATGCCATAGTGAAATGCTTCCATCCACTATCTTGAAATGCTGGCATGCACATTCATCTCGATGCCAGAAGGATAGAGAAGCTATGAATTTAACGTGCATTAATTTAGAGGGACATTAATAATTGAATCATTATATGGGTTGAAATTAATGGGCAATTCGGAGTTCTTTTTGTCTAGATTGGGAAACTGAGTTTAGGCTCATAAGGATCTTTGATTTTTATGAGCCTAGGAAAAGTGAAGTGGTTCCATCCCCAGACTGTCTGCTTTTCTGTTGCAGAAGGTTAAAGATGTGGGAAAATGAATGAACTTTTACTCTTCTCATATACTTTTTTCAATGTGAGTACCTCCTTAAAAAAAAAGAAAATGGAGCTGGAAACAGTTCTATGAAGTTATTAGTGCACCTAAAATTTGCATCTAGATCCTTTCTGATATGGATGTTTATTGAAATTTCCTTGAGTTTCATGCACGTGGTGTGTGTGTTGTGGGGTGTGTGTGAGCATGTATTCATTCTGACTTCTATAGCTACTATTGGAATTGATGATGTTAGTGGGGATGTCATAGTATTGAGTGGATACTGTGCATGATGGAGCTGATATGCTGTATATTCTTGTGGTTGACTACCATGAGCTTATAGTTGCACTTTCATTTGAGGGTGAATTGGGTTTGCCTGGATTCATTCTAGTATATATATGTTAGAATAGTGCTTGCATTGATCATGAATGGTGAGATCAAGGTAGAATAAATGAAGATATATATATTAGGTATATATATGTTAGAATAGTGCTTGCTAAGTTCCAAAGTTTGAAATCTCTAATGGTGTCCAAGTTACCAGTGTTAGAATGGTGCTTGCACTTATCATGAATGGTGTATCAATTGTATGCTTTGAACACTTCATCCATATTAAACACATAGTTTATGATTGGTGCAGATTACATAATTACTAAATAGTAAATACATAAAGATTACATACCTAATAATACATACTTCATTTATACATGCATATTCGATGTTGCATTCATACATACATACATACTTATATGTATACACACATACACATATACATGCATTCATGTATATGTATCCATACACACACATACATAATTACGGACATACATGAGTCATACATACATACATGTATGTGCATGTAGACACACACACACACATAAATATATCATATGTATGTATATGTGTGTAAGAAAATTCGCAATTGTTACATATTCTTTAATTTAATTGTTTCTATTAAACAACACATGCATCAAACCTCAGGTTTTGTTTAATACATGTTAAATTTCTCCAAGATTTATCTTTCAAAACAAGGAAAGCTGCAAACCATAGAGGCAACCCATAGGAATTGGATGTCTGACTGGCATTCCAACCATAGGGCCTATAATTCCCCCCCCCCCCCTCCCCCCCCCCAAAAAAAAAAAAAAAAAAGAAAAAAAAAGAAAAAAAGCGTAGGAGCTTGCAAACATACTTGAAGCTAGTGGCCACCACCTCAAGAATCTGTCCCAGGTAACCACACTCACACAAGGTGTATGGATGGCTCTCCCCACAAGCTTCTAGTCCAAACGCCTACACACAAATGAGCCTCCAGATTTGAGAATCCTATTCATAAGGCTCTTAATTCACATTGGGGAGACACATAACTTATAAAAGTCATAGGCACCCATCGAGATGCCTAATGAGGTTGGAGACGTTACACTTCCCCCCTTATTCTTGAATATTATTGTTAATAATCTCCTCGATTGTAAAATCAGGACATCGATCTTATTACTGTCTTATTGACTGCCATGTTTATGTCTCCACTTGATTAGATACTCCGAATAAGAAGCCTTACGAGACGTCTTAATCCTTTGATCAAGAACCATCTCAGGCTACCTCATTTGCACCAAATTGCCCCTTGAGTTCACATCAATAGAAGAGTGAATTCAAGTGGCAAGATCCTTTGTAAATTGTGTACATCTGCCTTTCTTTCTCTATATCTATCTCTCTCTCTCTCTCCATTATTCATACCTTCTCTCTACTCTCTTTTTCTCTTGTGCACTTTTTCCCTCTCTTATTGACTCTCACTATGATCTATCTAAAATCTCTTCCCTTAATCCAAAGACATGCTTCCTCTTATTTCAAGGCTCAAGCTGTCTCCTCACACTAATAGTGATATCTCACGACAATTCTTGCTAGTTGTGGAGTTCCCTCTCTTCAACTTGTACCCGAGCAAGACTTAATCACATATTTGGAACTTGCAACAATGTTTTATTGCAAGTTGCTTCCTTCACAAGGTGATTTTTTCATATATTGAAGGCCATTTCAACTTCAAAGGGCTGTTGCAACCACTCTATTTGGTGTTTCCAGCCTTTTGTTCTCTCTTTTCGTAAGTAGAAATTGTCCGATCAAATCTTTTCATCTTCCTCTATTGATTTCGTACATGTTCTGTTTATTTTCATGAAGGCTTGGGCTGAAAATTAGACTTGTTACAGAAATTACAGCAAGCTGTAATCCAAGCTGGTTCGGTGCGTTTGGGCGATACATTGGGTGTGTGTAAAGGTCGCAACCCTCCAATTGGAATCATGGAGTGCCTCTTCCACCTTTGTTGGTTCCTTTGCTTGTTCTTGAATAAGCTCAACAATCAAGGTGGTTAAAAATATGGGCACTTGCCCATCTCTGC
>CM035439.1:47817044-47839544 GCA_020310875.1 Ceratopteris richardii | reverse complement strand
GACTCTATGTCGAGATTGGAATTTGGATACTGCCAACATTTATTTCATTTCTGTGTGTTATTTTTAGATGATGTATCATTACCTTCTACTAGCCGGAGGGCTTCTCATATGCGGCAGCGGAAGTGTGCTTCGAGGCGAGGTGGAAGTGGTCATGGAAGGCATGGTGAGGCTTCCACTTCTTGAGTTGATCCAGAGGAATGGGAAGAGGCATCAACCTCCTCTTCAAGTGGAGATGGTGATTTGGGGGGAGATGTTGCCATACTTGCAGCAGAGTTTGGTCATTCAGAGTCCGATAGTACATCGTCATGGGCTAGTACATTTGATGCAGATGATGATACCATAGATGATGAGTTTAAAATTTGACATTGGAGAGTCTTCTTAATCTTTAGACTTCACCTAGTCTTGGATCATGGATGATGGACTGATATATATGTTCAGATGGATTGTGGACATTATATTTTGATGCTTGTTTACTATTTAGTATCTACATGTTTGTTTTGTATGCAGTATGATCACTGATCATTGGCATTGCTGGCTGTTGTATTATGTATATCATGACTCATTGACTCACTGGTAGTTGATTATGTGACATGTCTATAGTTCCATTGTTCACTTTCATGTATCATGTATGTTGAGTGTTTACATTTTTGTATTTACTATTGACTCTTTTATTTAAAATGCATTTGAAAGTTGAGATTTGAAAGTTAAAAGTAATGTGGTCACTGGTGACTGGTCACGACTCACTAGTGACTAGTGAATCGTGATTATAGACTATAAGGTGATTTTATATGTTATTCATGTTAGGTATATCAAAAAGGTGTTAGATATGCATTGGTACATAGCCTTATGTTTCAGAAAATAAAAATCTCTCACAGTGAATAAAAACTCTGATTTTTATTTTGCATTTTAAAAACCTCTACGATTTAAATTTCGATTTAAATCTCGTTTCTAAACCTCTTGTTGTACTATGCGTGTAAGGTGCAAGGGCTGAATGGTATCCAAAGGTAAGGTGTGTAAGGTGCATTGTTACAAATACACATATATTCATAAGAATCTAAGATCTAGTATATACATTTATATTATGCATGTCGAAACTTACAGATAACAAATTTACAACCATTACTAAACCACGTGGCATGATTTAAAGTTTAATCTACACTATATATCAAGATTTAGAATCAATAATCATGATTCAGAATATATGTTATAGTTAATCAATTATCACTCGATCTTTAGGAATCAATTTTCAAAACACAATATAGTCGAGGAGGAGTTATAGAAATCTGATAAATATGAAATCAATAACATACATATGTACTAGTCCCTGGATACATCATGGGCCATAGCATATAAGTGTCATAAGTGACACTCTAGCCTGTCACGTGTATACTGTCAAAAGGTCTATATACCTCTCTCTCCCCCTCCCCCCCTCTCTCTCTCTCTCCCCCTCTCTCTCTCATATGTCAAAAATAAGGCTCAACAAACTCTCTTTCTCTCTCTCTCTCTCTCTCTCCCCCCCCCCCCCCCCCCCCCCCCACGCAACGTGGATACTTACATGCCTCATAGCTCGAGGGAAGCGATTGGCCAATTGAGGGTCTCATCACACCAACGAGAGATTGAGACAGACAGAGTCACAGACATTCCCAGAGAGGAGCAGATATGCAGGATATGTAAAGTAGAGATGGAGGATGAGGAGCACTTTGTATGCAGATGTAGTGCATATGATGACATCATAGGTAGATACAACTGTCTGTTTACAAGGCAGCCCACCATCCTAGATATCATGGGTTCTAGAGATCAGTGATAGGTCGGCGATTCTTACTAGAGATACAAAGTCACATAGATTCCCTACTCCAGACTACCGAAGAAGCCCACGCAAGAGGGAGACAGAGTCAACTCACTGACTTCTTTGTTCTACAACGTGGAGCAACCCTCCCCCCTTAGCTCACACATCGAGAGGGGTGATTCTTCAACAGGCTCAGGCCTCTCGAGCTAGGAGATGACCCCATGCTATAGGATATCGGGCCTCGAGACTTCACCGACATCATATTGCAAAGATCCAAACGCGTGACCATCGCGCCATGGAGGGGAGTACGATTCGAGATGATGGTTGATCTCGTTGCAATCATGAGGGCGGCTTTCACTCCATCTCCACCTATGTACCACATCTTACACCCACCCACTAGTATAGGATGGAGCTAGTTAGTCGCTCAGATGCATTCTCATGCTTGTACTACCCTTTTGCATATAGACTATCATAGATATAGCACTCCATATACCCCTCCCCCCCCCCCTTAAAAAAAAAAAAAAAAAAAAAAAAAAAAACACTTTCATGGGCATCTCCACATGCTTACTACGGAGATCTATATCGGCTTTACCAGTTTTTTTTCAGCACTTTTATCTTTTCTGATTGACAAAAGACACCCATGTACATTGTTTGTCTCATAGGCCAAGTTCGGCCTCCTAATAGAGGTGAAAACACTTCCTTTCTTTCTTTCTTTCTATCTCTCTCTCTCTATTTCTCTCTCTCTCTCTCTCTCTCTCTTTCTTGGATGTCTTGCTCAAAGGGTTGCTCAAAAGATGAAGGCAAGGGCTCAAGGGCTTCACGCTTACTACTTAGAGAGCTCAAAGGGAAAGGATGAATGTGGAGAAGAGATTCGCAAACCGGTTTAAAATCGGGCAACTATGTCATAGGCGAATTTTTCTACTGTGTACACTGTAACGACAAAGTTAACACACCTAGATGCACCGAATGAATAGAACCTAAAAATCAATTGGTGCAGCGTACCAAATATTCCATGGTCATATGATTTAAGACTTGAATTTTCATGTTTTGTTAGGTTCAAGTTTCAACTTTCCTTTCAATAATTTTTGTTATTCATTACAACATCATGAATCAATGATCATTTGATATTTTGTTTGTTGGAAATAATGTCAAATTGTGGTATGAACCCTAATTTCCAGCAAACCCAAAGTGTAAGTCATTATTTCTTAGAAATGGAAATGGTCAAAAAGATCAAAAATGGTAAAAAATTGCAAGTGCATATTTGGAAAGTACTCTTCAAGAGCTATCTATTGATATGTAACATTGTACCACCCGAGATCATATACATCCTTACTAGTCAAACCCGAAATTCAGCTTTTCATCATAATTCTAATTTTAAATCTACGATTGAGATTTGGTATGGGAAAAGAAACTAAGTTAGTGGCTCTTAATTTATCTTTTGATATAATATTATTGAGCTAAAAAATAATAAAAAAATAATAGAAAAGCACTTTTTGAAAATTCTGTTGTAAATTGCGGCGGATTTCATGGAAGGATTTTTTTGGGGCATCTTGAGCTATAAAAAGATCCTAGGGCACATAAAAAATAGGTCTTACCTTATGCTCTAGGTAAAGATGCTACTTGGAGGGCTTTTGGAGATGCAGCTTGCAAGGAGGAGTTTAAACTGTTGCCTACTTTATCTTTACACATATATGAGTGTGTGCTTGCTGATTTTGTTAAGTTGATGCTATTTTCGGTCAAATCTTCTATACTTGTTGCTATACAAGGTTTTCAAGTCTAGTACCTCAAGTGGAGAAGCTTTCACTAGAATTTTGGTTCGATGCTATTCATACAACCAATCATAATCTTAATAGGGCTTCAACAAAAGCTTTAGAAGTAATTACACCTTATGAAGCTTATTATGGTAAGAAACCCAATGTAAATGGCTTCAAGCTTTTTGGTTCTCCCTTTTATGTTCAGATTGAAAAGAAGAATTGTGGTAAGCTTGATGAAAAGCTATCAAAGTTGTTTTTGTTGGCTATGGTATTGTAAGCAAAGATTATAGATTCTTTGTTCAAGAAAAAAAAATCAGATTTGTGATAAAAATTCAGAAGTTCTAGAGTTTATTAAAGCAAATAATTATGCATTTTTTGAGAGGAATTTTTTAGATCTTTATATTCGGCTATTCAAGGGGGGTGATCAACCTTCTCAAACCCCTACTCATATATATAAAGATAAAGGAAAGGAGAAACTACCACTACAATCTTTGCCATCTCCCATTTCTTCTCAACCTATAGAAGAAGAATCAATTCAAAAAGTTGGAGTGTCTTCTAGAATTCTAGAGGAAAGGGAGATAGCATCGTCATTTAAGAAGATTCCAAGGTAGTACTCGCAAACTTTACAAGAAAGTGGTGTACAGAATTTCAAAGAACGAAAGACAATTTAGGAAGATCAAGTAGATCAAGTAAATTATGTAGAAGTTTTAGAGATTCATAACATTCTTGCTTTTATGTTAGTTGAGAACGAACTTGCTAGTGTTCAAGAAATATTATATAATCCTATGTGGAAGAAAACAATGCAATAGAAGATTGATTCTATTCATAGGAATCAAACATGGAAGCTTCGTGAGTTATTTAAGAAAAAGAAAGCTATTGGTGTTAAGTAGATGATTAATATTCAAAATCAAAAGAAAAATTGATGATACCATTGACAACTATAAAGCAAGGTTAGTTGTCAAAGGTTATGCACAAAAGAAAGGTACAGATTATGATAAAACTTTTGCTTCTATTTTTAGAATGACCATAGTGAGAACTGTATATTCTTTAGTTGCATTCTTTGGTTGGAAAGTATACCGGTTTTGAAAAGAAACATAAAAGACATGTTGTTCGTAAGCTAATCAAACCTCTTTATGGTTTGACATAAGCACAAAGAGTCTGGTATGAAAAGGTTCATTTATATCTTACTTTTGTTGGTTTTATAAACTTAGAAGCTTCTCCCACTCTCTATGTTAAGTCATAGACACATGTTTTGATTATAATCATCATTTATGTTGATGATATGATCATGACATATCCCAAAGGTTTAGTTTTATGAATAAAGTTAGAACGTAAGAAAGTATTTGATGTTAATGATCTTGGTTCTTTACATTATCTTGGAATTGAACTCATTCATAGGGATAGTTGTATTTATATGACGAAGAAGTACGTTGATAAACTTTCAAAAAGGTTTGAAATGCACGATTCTAAACCTATGCAAACTCCTATGGACACTAATGTGTGTTTATAAGCAAAAGCAAAGTCAAATCCTTTTGATGCTACTATATATAATGAAGTTTTTGGTTGCTTGATTTATCTTTATAATACACGTCTTGATATTCTGTTCGTTGTTTTGAAGTATCAAGGTTCATGTAAAATACATCGGAAAGAAGTTAAGCATATTTTCAGATATTTGAAAGGAATAAGAATTATGTTATGGTTTTTCGTAAGTCATCACGTTTTATACTTCCAAAGATTTGGAAATTTTGATTAGAAAGGTGACAAAGACTCAAGAAAATATATTAGTTGTCAGGGGAGCACTAGATTGTGCTCTCTGACTAGACTAGACAAGATTTGAGAAATACACTTCTGGTTACAAGAGCACCCATGCAGGGAAAATAATACAAGAAGACGTAGCTGATACAAGACGTCCCACAACCCGGGACCAATAGGTATGAAAAACTGGACTAGAGATGATACAGGAGATCCCACAACCTGGGACCATAGGTATTGAACAAGATATCTTGATTACAAGAACTCCCTTCAAGGAGATGAACTAGATACAAGAAATAACTAGAAAGGATCTCGTACTACACGATTACAAGAGGACAAGACAAGATGTCCAGGAAACAAGACTAGACAAGTCTGGAGAAAGAGACAAGACTAGAACTTGAACTGGAACTTGGAAAGTACTTACTTGGTGATCACGACCCCTTGAGCTCCCAAGACTGGTATCCACAAGACTGATTATGAATGTGGCCAACCCCTCTTTATATAGGTTTTCAAAGGCGGTGGTCAATGGCGGTTACGAAATGATGATGTCGTCATGATGTCATCAATCCAAAATGGGACCTCCGAATATCAGAATTGAGCAAGTAAACAGTCGATCTTAGGGTTTTGGCACATTCCAGCGCAATGGAAGCATTGGTCTCTCCTAATTCTGAACCATTCATGAGATATAGGATTCACATGGAGCTTGAGGTTCAGGATGGTTTCCTTCTTTGTCCATGACGGTTACGAAATGATGATGTCGTCATGATGTCATCAATCCAAAATGGGACCTCCGAATATCAGAATTGAGCCAAGTAAACATTCGATCTTAGGGTTTTGGCACATTTCGGAGGCAATGGAAGCATTGGTCTCTCCTAATTCTCAACCATTCATGAGATATAGGATTCACATGGAGCTTGAGGTTCAGGATGGTTTCCTTCTTTGTCCATGACATCACCTCCCCCTCAAGCGACGAGTTCCACGAGGAGCGGTTATTTGACTCTGAGATCTTCTAGAACTTGAATCTTCATAGCTCTTGGTCTTTGTAGAGTTCTTGATATGTGGTATTGGAACATGATGATGATGGATATCCATGATGAAACTGGAAAGGGTTTGTAGTATATCTAGGTGCAGAATCAAGGCCATGATTCTCATGATGAGTAGTGCTCCTCTTGATATTGATGATGATACTTATGATGTGGGATGGTGATTGTAGAAGTCCTAATTCCAACTTGCTTCTTCTTCTTAGGACATTTGAATACCATATGATCATCATCTCCACAATAAAAGCATAATCCATTGTCTTTCCGATGTTTTCTTTCCTTTGGTGTAAGTCGTCTGACCCTAATGTTATCCAACTGCATGGGTTCTGGTTGAAGTTCTTCCAACATGTGTTGTTGAGGATCTGGGGTAAACTTGTATTCTCGATCTTGAACAAAAATCTTCTTCTTTTGCTTTCTCTCAAACAACCTATTATCACACTCAATTGCTTGATTCATGAATTCATTCAAAGTATTACCTTGGGCATGGTTAACATGAGGTCTTCGACATCATCATGTAAGCCCCATCGAAATTGGTTGATAAAATAATCCTTGTGCCATGTGAAATGACAAATGATTTGTCTGAATTCTGATGCATAGGTAGACGCAGACCTATTTCCCTGATGTAGCTTCCTTAACTTGTTTCGGCAACATGTGAACAATGCTATCTCCAAATGAAGATGTGAACTCTCGAATAAAGGCCTTGAAATCATGCAAAATATCCATGTCCTTCTCAAGGATAGGTGCAAACCATGAAAGAGAAGGACCACATGATAGAGTTCTTATGAGTCCTACTTGAGAAGCATCATCTGGGTACCTATCTGGTTGCATTCTTATGAATAGCTTGAGTTGTTGCATAAATCCTCGAAATTTTGATGTTGTCCCATTAAATTTCTCAGGCATGCTCACTTTGGGACTTTTCTTCATGTTAGTTGTCATGGGGGTACTTGAAGAAGATTGACTTACAATCATCTGCAGTTCTTGGATTTGCCTTTGAAGTTTTGTGATTACATCTTGAATACTCTGTTGTTGAATCCTTTGTTGGTTTTCTCGTATCTCTTGGACTTCTTGTTGAATTACTTTAAGTGCAGAAAAAAATTCTTCTCGAATAATCTCCATTGTTCTTGGTCTTGATGAAGGTAGTCTTGCCAAAATATCAGGGGAGCACTAGATTGTGCTCTCTGACTAGACTAGACAAGATTTCGGAAATACACTTCTGATTACAAGAGCACCCATGCAGGGAAAATAATACAAGAAGACGTAGCTGATACAAAACGTCCGACAACCTGGGACCAATAGGTATGGAAAATTGGACTAGAGATGATAAAGGAGATCCCACATCTCGGGACCGTAGGTATAGAACAAGATATCTTGATTACAAGAAATCCCTTCAAGGAGATGAACTAGATACAAGAAATAACTAGAAAGGTTCTCGTACTACAAGATTACAAGAGGACAAGACAAGATGTCCAGGAAACAAGACTAGACAAGACTGGAGCAAGAGACAAGACTAGAACTTGAACTGGAACTTAGAAAGTACTTACTTGGTGATCACGACCCCTTGAGCTCGCAAGACTGGTATCCACAAGACTGATAATGAATGAGGGGTTGCTCTTTATATAGGTTTTCAAAGGCGGTGATCAATGGCGGTTACGAAATGATAATGTCATCATGATGTCATCAATCCAAAATGGGACCTCCAAATATCAGAATTGAGTAAGTAAACAATTGATCTTAGGGTTTTGGCACATTCCGGACGCAATGGAAGCATTGGTTTCTCCTAATTCTCAACCATTCATGAGATATAGGATTCACATGGAGCTTGAGGTTCAGGATGGTTTCCTTCTTTATCCATGACATTAGTGGCTTTTGTTTCTTTGTTGGAGAATGACTAGTTTCTTGGCATTCTAAGAAACAACCTATAGTGGCTCTATCTATGATAAATGTATGCGAATCGGGTACTAGATTGACGGACTAACTCTTTTGGCTGAAACTTCTAAATATACTCACGAACAATAGGCTCTAAGCATGATAACTTTCCGATATCCTTGAAAAGTAAGTCAAGACAATGAGTGCAAGGGGTCCAAACAATCGTGGGAAACTTTCTCTCAAGCAACTCCCCCATCCTTTTACAATTAGAGGCATTATCCGTGACAACTTGTACCACATTCTCTACCCCCACCTCTTGTATGGCCACTTTAATATGCTCAAAGATAAATTCCCCAGTGATCCTTGTACCTACCTTGTTACAATCTATGGCTCTCAGGAAATTTGTGCCCAAGCAAGATGAAACCATTATGCTGACGATACGGCGACGTCTCATGTCACTCCAACCATGAGGCAAAATAGAACATCCATATACTTGCCAACCCAATTTATGGAACTTAAGAGGACTTCTATTCTCTCTTTCTCTTCCACAACATACGCCCACATAATCTATTGTAATCCACTCCATGCCAATTCTCAGATGAACCTACTTGAGCAATTGCTTTGACCATTCGCTTCCATGCATCCGTACGGACTACATTGAAGGAGAGGTTGCACTCTAAGATCCAACGCTCTATCTCAATGTCAATAACTTTTTGTCGTTGCTTTTGCAATCCAAGAGATAAGAAAGATGAATGAAGTTCTCTTTGCTTAGGTTGTTGGGAGGACTCGCCTATCGGGTCATCACATGATTCATGCTCTTCACGTTGAGAAGATGTTCTACTTCTCAATGTGCTACTACTAGTAGGCCCTATCTCTCCCATGGCTACCTCGGCCTCCTCCAATAAATCGATAGAAGTGGCCTCCGAATCACGTCGACGGAAAATGCTTGAGAAAAATTATTCTTATTTTGCACCGCTCCTGCAATCTCTTGGGGGATTGCCGTACATGCCCCAATTCCCATCCCTCCCAATCCCGATACATGATGAATGAGATGCGTCGTGGCTGTGCATATGTCTTGCCACAATACTTGCACACCCATCTACGTGTGCCGGAACCGGAGCCTACGGCACTTGCAAGTGAGTGGCTCAAGGTATGGTCCCTCCACACAATAGAAGTAGTAGAAGTTCCACAAGGCATGGTGATGATAAAAGTCAAGGAGGGTAGCGGGCACTAAAGACTTAAATATCACTCTTACTCTCTAGACTCTCACACTCTAGCGAGTGCAAGTTCCTTAATGTTGGTGCTCTTTGGCTTCTTTGGCTTGAACACACACTCTCTCTCTCTCTCTCTCCCCCCCCCCCCCCCCGGGGGCTAGTAGCTGGCTCGGGCAGCGGGCTGGCTCTAAAGCCGAGGTGGGATGTACGGGAGACTCGAGAGGGAGCAAGTGGATGGGAGCGAGGGCCGAGTTTGGAGCAAGTGGATAGGACTCAGGATGGCTGCTGTAGCTTGGGAGTCTCACGTAAAAAGTCGATGAATGTCCTACGATAGCGTTCATCACATGTTAATTGAAGCATTAAAATTGGCATGCACCGGATGGCACCGCATGAACCGAATGGGACCGCACCGAACGTATGTTACCTGGCTTCTGGTTCGCGAACCGATGCAGCACTGATCCAAAAACATATATTAGAAATTATGCAGATTATTAGATCCGACTCCAGTATGACATTGATGGGGGCATTGTTGGAAACAATGTCGAATTGTGGTCTAAGCCCTAATTTCGGCAAACCCTAAGCTTATCTATGCCCACCATTTATGGGAAATGGAACTGTTCAATATGGTCAAATATGGTAAAAAATTATTATTACATGTTTGAAAAGTGCTCTCCAAGAGCTATCTAAACATAAATAACATGTCTTCATTTGGGACCTAAAAGTCATTCAAAAGTAAAACCATAATTTTCAACTATGTACATGCTTTTCATCATAATGCTTGTATGGTTTTAATCTTGGAAAAACAACCTAATCTAAGGGTTGGGAATAAATCCACCTAATTTAACCCTAAACAACAAATTCATAAATATTAAAAGCCCAAATAAGTAAATTCGTAAAAAATAGCGATAGTTTTTGCTTTTTTGGTTTTTAAAGCTGATTTTCGTAAAAACAGCCGCTTGGGCTTAAAAGTTTATATAAGAAGGGTACTAGGGGCACACAAGTAATCTACACTATATTATGCTGACTTGTGGAGGACTTGAAGCTGATTTTGGAGTGTCCAGCTGCTGCTCACTTCTTCTTTACACATACATGAGTGAGTGTAGCTGCTGGTTTTAGTAAGTTGCTGCTATTTCAGCTATGCCTTCTATTCTTGCTGCTGTACAATGTATTTATAACCTACTACCTCAAGAGGAGAAAGTCTTTTGGCAGCTTATATCAGAAAAGAACCCTATTTTCTGTTAGGGCTGCATATTTTTAGTCCCTTCCCAGTACATAGGCTGTTTTTTCTACAAACAGTCTGTTTGTCTTCCGTATTCCAGCACACTTCCACTTCCTATAACTTGTAAGCACACTTTTTCTACAATTTCTGTACCTAGATCCATCATACATTCAGCCTATTATCCAAATTTTGTATATTACACACATTGTATAAGTAATTTTTTAGAGTAGCCCATTGAGCTACATTTCATTTCTCTTGTCTCTTGTCTATTTTTGTAATTATTCATCTATGTTATTTGGTTCAAGTGTTGGGAAGACCTTGCGATGCCTCACTTCCAAAATTACTTATTTTTGATCCTCCTCCTCCTCTTTTAGCACTTGTAGAATTTGTGGTGAGGATCCTTGTGCACTCTAAGATGACACTTGAAGCAAGTGATGTCATTCCCCTTGCTTTTGCGCAATGGCTTTCTTTCATATTTCTTTGTTGAGTATTGCTTCTCTCATGCCATCAAATTTGATATTCAAATTGTTCGAAAGTGAAACCACCTGTGTTCACACGACTCTAGCAATGTCTTAAGTTGGAATGTTTTCTAAGGCCTGCAATTCTATGTACTGAAGTTGATCTAGTGAATCAATGAATGTTTAGATGTGCTTTGTTTGTGGTTTGACATCTTCAAGTGTGATGCCACAAGCTTTTTCATGAGGTGAATTTCTTCACCATGGTGGTTTACTCATATGTAGCCTTCAGTTTGCTCTGAAGTACATAAGTTGTGGTCAGTCCCTTGATATCTCTGAGCATGTCATTGGATAGTGCCATGCAAATGTGGGCAATAGCCTCGCAGTCAAGGGCCTTCTATTGAGCCCATTGGATGCATTTTGCTCTAGAGTTTTTCAGATAGAGATTTGCTCTAAGATCTGAACTTCTATAAGTCAATCCAATCCCATTGAATCTTGACCTCAGCTCAAACAGTAGAAGGTGTACTCGCCGTGATTGAAAAGGAACACAGAACCAAACTGCCACTTGCTGAAGAAAGGGGAAAGACAGGCAATGGAACTTTTGCAAGCTTGAGACTATGCAGTTGTAGACCTTGGAACTGTGACAACTTTGAGGTTAGGTGAAGAAAGAAACCTTACAGACTGCCTAATTAAGAAAACACAACAAGAGCAGCAGCCTGGAAAACAGAGGTGCCTCCCAGTTATTTGTACAACTCATTCACCAAGCTCTGAGACCTGTTGATGAGGGTGAGACCATCGCGCAGGGGGGTAGTAGCGAGAAGATGCAAGCAAAGTGCTAGAGTAATAGAGGGAAATTAAAAGTGAGCAAGATAGATGCAAGAGGAGAATGAGAAAGACAAGACAAAACAGTGCTGCCCTAAGTTGAGGGATGAGATGCAAGAGTTTTAGGCTAATCCTCCATCTTGTGTGATGATCTCTAACAACGATCGAAGATCATTAGAGGGGACACTTGTGACTTTATACATGTATTCATAAAGAGGCTGGGCAGCTCATTTATCATCTCTGTGATTCACATGAAAATAAATAAAAAGGTGTGCTGAGCTCTTTAAAAGTACATTTACAAGGTACAAAATAATAAAAGAAGAGGGGTTATAGTACATGACAGGGGAGGAATTATCTCCCGATTGCCTTTATGGCAACAACTTTAATGGGTCCCGACCTTCTTCCTCACTTCTTGAACTGTCAAGGTGATATGTGTGGTTGATACTAGAAAATTTGTTTTCAGATTTTTTATTTAATTTTTATTTTTTTTTTGGGAATGTAGAGCAATTCATAAACAAAGGTATTTTGCTTCTTCCAGGTTTTTGTGTTTGGCATTTCCTTTGTCTGCAGAAGTGCTTGAAAATGTATCTCTTTTGCAGTGTGGTTAGCAACAAGATAACAATGGCATAGGCAACATGGTGTCAATGCCTTAACAAGGGGCTGGAATTGTGAACAAATCAATCTTTTTCTTTTTTGGATTTTAGGTATCCTAGGTGTTTATATCCTCCTGAAAAAGCTTGGATATCATCAAAAAATACACAAAAAAAAAAATATGCTAACAACTATTTATATCGCCATATAGATTGTTGTCAGTTGAGGCTCGAGGTGCATTGCTGATTGTCCATGGCACATGCCAAAGTTCAAATTAATATCCAAAAGCATCAGGTGTGAATTGATGTGCACAAGGTCACTAGATGGGGCATTATATTCCTGTGAGTCTCATTGAAAATGCCTTAATCTATAAGACATATCCTTTTATTTCAAATGATCTAATTCTTTAAGCACCTGATATTTGTTAGAAATTCTGAACATCAAATTTGTAAATAGTTTAGAAGGATTTATGGTTAATTTTTTTGAAATGTACGCTTTACAGATGTTCAATTATTTATATTGGCTTAGAGAAATTGCAAGACAGGTTGAAAGTAGATGATGGAAAGCACACCTTGACCCATTCACAAGTGGTTTTTATGTTGCATCAATCAAACCTGTTACCTTTCTCCATAGTTGGTTTGGAACTCGTTCCAAACAGCTTTTATGGTTCGGCGCTTTTGGTTCCGCACCAACGTTCCAAACAACGTTTGGAACCTTGACTTAAAAAAAAAATATCCCATGGTTTTTTCGATAGGGGTTTGCCTTAGGAGTCAGTGAGCTTTCTGAGAGGACCTCTCAAAGTCCATTAGTACATGCACAAATATATACATTCGTGACTTGTTGCATTTCTGAATGCATCTATGATGTCACACAAAACCTATGCTGCTATACTGCGCAAGTACAAAACCTATGCTGCTATACTCCTAACCTATGTCACACAAAACCTATACTGCTATACTGCATACATTCATACGTACACACATACATACATGCATTCATGTATATAGTGCATGCATGCATGACAATGCACATTGAATGTATACACTTTACATGCATGTATGCACATAAATAAATAAATAAATAAATAAATAAATGAATATATATACATGTGTATGTATGTATGTATGTATGTATGTATACATATAAATTAATAAGGTAACGTTCCATACTGTTCCATATCCTGACGTTTGGTACAACACCGCGTTTCATACACGTATTGTACGTGCCGTACCAAACGTTCCGTACCACCTTGCCTTTCTCTAGGTTTTCATCAGAAGTATTATTATGTGTTGTGGTAAGTAGAGAATCTAACACCACAAAAGGATTGAAGGTAGAGAAAGAACTTTGGTCTAGTCACAAGCCAGACTATAGTCACATGAGATTTTCCTACCCCCCCCCCCCCCTCCCCCTTTTTTTTTTTTAGGCTTATGCTTATGATTTATATGAATTCTGGAATAAACATAATATTCCATCTTTAAAACAAATTTATCATTGGATAGAAAACGAGAAAAATTGTGTACATTCTATAAGGTAAATAATTATGAAGTACAATGTTTAGTAATCGTGACGTCCAACAAGCTGACAGTCCGAAAATAAGTTTTCAAAGATCAGGAAATCTGATCAGTATTGAGGAGATCTCTATTGAATTTGTTTCATTATTTCTTTGTTCTCAATCTTCTGTGGACTGATCTGCTGCACTACGCATGAGAATCCATAGGACAAACTACAATATACCACTTCCATAATAACATGTACTTACCACAACACTATTCATTCATAACATCTATATCGTTAGTTTTTCACTTCAAAGTTCATGTCTCTCTCTCTCTCTGTCTCTGTGTGTGGCAAGAGTACAGTGTTGGATTGTCCACATTGCAGCTCTCTCTCTCTCTCTCATGCACTCACAAGCACCAACTAGGGCTAGCTTGTCTTGGCAGATCACAGAGGGCCACAGATCATAGAAAAATAGGGATCTCCCCAAGGGTCATTTCAGCCTAGGGGGTCCCTTTTTTTTTGGGGTTGCATATGCAATGGGTTGGGAACCGGTTAGCAATGTAGGATTGTTAGCAACATGTTGCAAAGGGTTCGCAACATCTTGCATTGCACTTTTGAGACTCTTTAGCTTAATTGAATTCTACTCCATGTGATACTTCCTTACTTATAATCAATTTTGAACACTTTGCTATTTCAAAGGGGTTGTAAGCACTGCTGATTTTAATCTAAATGCATCATATTGCATTTCAATTATTATTTTGTCCCCATCCCTTGGAAAACAAAAATGCTCTGGAGTATTTTTTTCCTGTATATAGATATGGGGTCATGGTATCTGTACTTTTTAAGTGGGTTACATTTTTACTTTCAGTGTGCTGATGTGCTTTATGATCTGCTTGAAGGGTGTACATATTAAAGGCCTTTGTTCAATAAAACCATTAACCTATGTATTGTTTAGTCTTGTGTATGAATGCCTAAAGATGAAGACTATACGAGACAATGCAAACCTTTCCTCTGGTTAAAGAACAAATCTGAAATTCTCTTCATGTTTTTCATTTTTCTTTACCTTATAGATCTTTGATTTTTGCTCATAGCAAGGCATATAATGCTAGTTTTCAAGATGTAATCAAAAGAAATCAGCATTTTGTTTTCTTACAGGATGATGGGGATTGGAATAAGTTAGGTATAAAAGAGGTATGCTGTGTTTGGTAACCCCTTCCACCCCTTCCCTCAGATTATTCCCTTTTCTCCTTCCCCCTTTTTTTTTGTTGGGGGGGGAGCATATTCTCATATTTGTAAATCTTTTCCAGGGCCAGCGGCTTCTTATGATGGGAAGTGCTGGGGAGATACCTCAAGCACCTGAGAAGGCACCACTGTTTGTGGAAGACCTTCCTGAAGAAGATCAAGAACATGCTTCATTGGTCAGTTCTTTGATGCTATCTGTAATATAAAAAATGCATTTCTGATCCTAGAGTTATTAATATTGGTATAAGAGTCTGTTGCAGCCATAAACATTGTGATGTGCATGGTACAGGAACATGCAGGAGTCAATTTTCTTTTATGATTTTTTTCAATGTAAAGAAAGGTCCAATCCGATAGAATAAGTAGCGTTTGCAGAGTGATAGCAATGTTCATGTTCTTCGTGGGTTTGGGGGTTTGTGGGGATGACTGTTTAGTATAAATGTTGGTCAATCACTACATCTATTGTGCTGATGTTACTATGGATCGGGAACCATTAAGTGACATTCGTCACAAGAAGTCTTGTTTAGTACCTTCAGCTCTTTTATATGATCGTATGTTTCTCCGCTCCACTGGAGGATCCCATATTCTTTCAAGGGCAAGCAAGCATGCTTCAGTCTGCAGCAAATGCTCTTAAAATGTTTGCATTTTAAAGATAATTATAGCTATGTATTCACTGGTGTGTATGCTGTATGGATGGATCTGATTTTTGAGTGGCATTTTATACCACTTTCTTTGTCATTTCTTGGGAATGGTACAGCACATCTTGGTATAGTGTTCCTGCATCTTTGGTCCAACTCGATGGGACATTAGACTTTGTATGCCACTTCTGAAAGATGACTCATATACCTGACACTAAAGTTTTTTTGTAAAACATGTTGGTTAGTTCCAGTACTGCAAAGTGAAGCCATGAGTTTTCAAACAGAGTATATATGTATCTTCAAGTAGAAAAGGATGAAATCCAAATGAGTTTGTTTTGTTGGGCTTTACAAGCTGAAGTAGAAATGATTATGGAATCTGGATGAGTAGATGCCAAAGCAAACAGATATGTCGATGTACAAACATGAGAAGTGTACTGTTGTATTCGTCTTGTAAGAAATATCTGGATAATTACCATGCAGCAGACCCTTGAAGTCTACCATAATGAAGGGCATATAATACAGTGTAGGTTTCTTGGACTCTAGGATGTTACAACCCTTTGTGAGTGCTGGAGGCTGAGTCACGAAGTTCCAATATAAATGCGTGACCATGCATTGGGTCACCAAGCTCTAACTTGAATGCTTGAATGCCCGCTACCCAGCTCCATTGATGTGGACCATTGTAATCAAGTGTTTCTAAGTACTACAAATAAATATACCAAGTAGTAGATTATTGGGAAGATCTCATGGCTGTGAGACTCTTCCCCATGGTTCAAACACTAAAGTCAATGCCTTTCATATACTTTCCTATTAGCTCAAGAATGGAAAAGATTGTTGGGAACTTTAGATAATTGGAACTAATGACAACTTCGATAGATTATGACCATGCACTAAATATTATTTGGACTTGTTTTGAATGTGCAACTTTAGGCATAAGTTTATAAAGACCATAGTTATTGGGAAAATATATGAAAGATGATTGTCCTTGATTATACTCGGGTTTTGAAGCTATCACAATGCACATATGGTTGACTAGTTAGTAGCTTTAAATTAGTGAGCTGACAATGTCCTCAAGGTAAGGTACAAGATCTTTCATGATGGTCTTGATGTTATTGTCTTGACTAGACATGGTTTTAAGCAATACGGACATTTGGAATTTGTTATAAATGTCACATTATATGCACAAACATTTGAGTCCATGGAGTAAAGAATTAAATTCTTGATACTCATTTATCATATTG
This sequence comes from Ceratopteris richardii, assembly GCA_020310875.1. Classification (NCBI taxonomy): domain Eukaryota; kingdom Viridiplantae; phylum Streptophyta; class Polypodiopsida; order Polypodiales; family Pteridaceae; genus Ceratopteris; species Ceratopteris richardii. The sequence goes on along the minus strand of CM035439.1, from coordinate 47,822,436 downwards.
TAAAGCCTTGTCGTTTTAAGGCATATTGGAGGAATTCGCTTTTGAATCAATTGGTTGCTTTAGGAAAAAGCCAAACTTGATAGGTTGTTTGGGCCTCATCGTCAAGTAGTAGCATGAAGATAAATAATTTAAGATTTGGATGATGCATGATCTTGTTATTCTTGGAGGTGATGTGAAACCAAGATTTATTGACTATTTTCAAGTAATTTGTTGCCCATGCCATGGTGCAGCAAGGACAAATTGAGAGAACTCGAGTCCATGATTGATGAAATGCTAGATTTCTATTGTACCTTCTAAGAAATGTATTAAGAAGGATGTAAGATTGGTAAGTAAATTTGATGTTTGCAAGTCTAAAACTAGTATGCATGTAGGGTTTCTAGGAACGATGATGCTTATGCATGCAAAAACATCTATTTATGATTGGATAAGCCTCTCGAAAGAGCAAAAACTTGTATAAAGGGTTGCAGCAATGAGATTTGATACATTTATGATGCGCGAGGCAATTAAAACTCTTTATCTTCATTGAAGATCTTGATATAGATTTAATATAAATCTACTTGCGTTAAGGGAATATCTAGTTTACACACCGATTCATACAGTGCTCTAGGTGCATAAGAGTCTTCCTTTGCGCACCAATATTAATGGTGCATTTTTGGGAAACATACTGCCTCTGAACTTTACTGAGAAGGAATCCCTTTCGCTTACTCATTTTCGCATGCCCATCTTTGAGCTTTCATTTCGTTTGCGAACCGTTAAGCTTTGTGAGTGCTTCAACCTTCCACTTGAGCTTAAGGGAAGTCATAACAGCCCCATATTCGACTCTTGAGAGCTTCCACTTGAGAAGTTGAGCCCGAGTTCAGCCATACATAGCAGCTAGAGTGCCATTTCCCTTTTGCAAGTTGCTTCCCCCTTGTATCACCATGGTTGGCTCTTCGGCTATCAAATGCCAGCTGCATTGTCTCGAATGTGCAAAAGAATCATTTTGTTTTGAGAGTCTTTCAAAGCCAAAATGAGGAGTTAGTTTACACAACAAATACAGAATTTGGTTATATATCGTGTCTTCTCGCATCTATAGATGTGCATGGATGCCTTATGAATGACTGTAGTAGCTAGGAAATGGATCAGTATGGAGAGAACAAACACAGAGACTGCACTATTATCAGCAAGAAGATAGCCTTGGGTTATCATCAAACGCTGGTAAACCTGAATATTTCAACTATTTATACCTGTTAATAGCATGCCAATACGTGGGTTGCACATCATAAAATTCATTATTTATTATTATTATTTTGAAGATGCTGGGAATATGAATGAGTTTAAATTAGGATACTAGAATGTTGATTCCACAAACCATTCCCTTTTCTATGAGTCATAGAGAAGCATGCATTACCTTTGATGGAGGTAACTCTGAAAGATACAATTGTTCTACATCTATTTGTCTTCTTGTTTCTTTGATTGAAACATGATGCATGGAGCATATTCATATGGGTCTTCACTGGTCTTGTTGTTGCTAGAGGGAAAAAAAAGAATTCTAGGTTTGATTGTTTGTCAGTTATGAAAGATTCATGACCCCGTTCTTGAATAGGAACCTGTGCTCAATATTAAAATGATCGGGGAGGATGATAGTTATGAAATGTGGCCCATGTCTTCACTTGATTGTTGTATGATTTTTGATATTCAGAAGGAGACACATTTCTGCACATTGTAACTCTTCAGCTGCAATTGATGTCCTGACTCCTTAGTTTTGAGTATTGTATCAGAGAACTTGGACATCTGAAGGTCAACCATGGTCAATCAGGTTTAAGCTACAAGCTCAGATGGTGTAGGTTGAAAACCTTGTTTTACCTAGATATATTTGTGATTGTACTTGTAATTGTTGCCATTCAGTTCTTGATACTACAACTTTTCTTACATGCTATGAGTAACGCATGCTCTAGACGATAAATACTAGAGATTTATGGCTGATAGTAGATACTCAAATAGAGATATAGGAGGTTGAGGAACCAAATGATAATTCATATATTTGTCAGGAAGCTGAGGTGTTTGGATCCCTTGTGGATAAAGTTTGGATGATGTGTGTATTGTAAACTGCAATGAGTATTTGCAATTTGGTTTTCTATAAAGAAAATCTTATCATGCATGCTTGTTAATGTTCATTTTATATGCAAAGGGAAAAGAAAGATGTTTCTGTGTATGTATGATGTGTATGCTTGTGTTTCATTTTTCAGGGACACACAGCAGGACTATTAAATTTGGGTAACACATGCTATATGAATTCGACAGTCCAGTGTTTACATTCTATTCCAGAGCTCAAGTCTTCTTTACAAAAGTAAGCATACCTAATGAATTTTATGAGTTTTAACATTCCTATTTCATGATGCTGAAAGTCTGTAAGAAGTTTTTTTATTGAACTTCAGTAAGTATATTGAGGTGTTATCAGGCAGAATATCAGTATATTGAGCAACAGGCCATTGTTCTTATTATTTCACATGGATGTTATCACTATTGTCTACTGTATGATAAGTATGATATAGGAGCATATCAGAGGGCCTTAGTACCATGATAAGTGTCAGCTATATGTTTCTCAAAGCAACAACAAAGAACTTGGTTGCAAGGTGTAAACGGAGATCAACGTGGTCAGATGATTTGATTTTACTTAATACTTCTTAGGGTTTAGCAAATGTTGGAGCTCCCTTGGATGGATTGAGGGTGGTGTTCTAATAAAGCTCTCGGTTTCGCTCAAGGACCATGTCTGCTGTCTTTTTGATACTTAAAGCCTGTAAATTCTTGATCTTCTTCTGAAGCGCTGAATCCTCAATCTTTCCAGATACATAACCATGTTGTAAAGTGGTCTGCATTTAGAAAAGCTATGTGATTGCAGATGGCTCATGGTTATGTGCTGTATTTTATAATATCTTGATGAACAATCTGAGCATTCCAAGTGTGAGAGTATCTGTCATCTAATCAGCCATTTTGTTTGGAAAGCAACTTCTGACTGATAAAAAAAACGTTTTGCATTTTGCAAGGCTGATAAAGGAGCATGCATCAAACGTGCTGTACTTAGACTTGGATTCTACAGGTATAAGAAGGAAAACGTATTTTTAAACATGTAGATAGAAGACATGTAGTCTAGGATGAACTATTCTTGTATGCATAATGCAATTTCTTTTACAGAATTTCAGAGTTTCTAGATATTCTGCATATATCTATCATGTATGCATAGTGTTATCGTTGGGAGCTTTTTGGAGATGTCAAAGAAAGAAGATTGGTAACCATACGTCAGATACATGTTTCTGACTTGACTTGACCCTTGGAATCATCTTTTTAATTACTTCATGATTTCAATTCAGCACATATACACAGACATACAAACAACTTTTTCCTTATTATACTATTTGCATATTGCATAAAGAAAACAAACAGTATGGCTTTGGGCAAAACGCTATTTATGGCAAACCTTGTGAGACATTCAAAGAGATTTAATTAAATGACTGTACAATAATGTATATAACATACTAAAGTTTATATCGGATTGTATGTTTTATGGCCATTTTGCATGGATAATAGACATGTCATGTTTCAAGTATGAAGTTTATTGCCTATTGTTATGTGATGCAAATTACATTTTTTTTTTTTTTTTTTTTAAATTTGCAAGTCAAAGTTTATGGTTGAGTCAGAAACCATCTGAAACATGTTACTGAACCCTATTAGAAGATAGATTCCCTTGAGAAGTTAGATTCCCTTGAGAAGTTAGATTCATGTCCCGAACAGCTATGCATCTATCTATGCATACAAACAAGCAAGCAATTATTCATGCATGCATATAATAAAACATGTGTATATTATATTATCTATATATGTATGTGTATGTATGTGTCATAGATGTATATGTATATGTGCATGCACATATGTGTGTATGAATCTGAGTGTGTGTCAATTTATTGAATGATCTCTCTTGATATATATGTAGTTGCGTTTACATATGCATGTCTGTACATACACACATGCATGCGCATTTGGCCCACCTCTTCATTCGGCCTTTGAGGTTGGATTGATTACAAAGCTATCTCAAAGAATGATGGTTTGTTCAAAAAGTGAAGAGAGTGCCATATAGGTAGTGGTGCCACACCTTTAGTGCACAATTAGATCATGCATATCACCACCATCGACTTCAGGCATATTAGAATCATGCAAAGACACAAAATGACAATGCATAGAAAACTAGAAAGCGACATATTTTCATGAGTATGTTATATAATCCCAAGGGAAGGAGTTCCCATAATCACGTGAGACACACCATAAATACAAAAGTTATTGTATGCGAGATGTAGTTCATCGACAACTCATCTACCTTGCGGTGGAACCAAGCATCCTTGATAAGGCATCCTAAGACATCCATATGCCTTAGAAGTTAGGTTCATCATGCACCATGTCAAGGCTTAAGTGCTTGCACCACAAGAGAGGAACTAAAATTATGTGTAGAACTAAAATTATGTGTAGAGCAGTTGTCGAAACAAGGTTACTAAATCTTGGTTTCTGGTCTCTTCCTAGACAAGAAGAAGAACATGTGGATCCATGATAATCTGATCTACCTGATAACTAAGACTCCTATGAGCATAAGCATGAAGTATCTATGAATCATAAAAAAATGTACCTAAACCATTGATAGGTTCACACGTGCGTCCACGATTACAATCCTTGTGGTTTCTTGTCCTTTCCTCCTTTTTGAACAAGCCTGATGTCCATGCATGACCCATATGTAAATAGTCTAAACAACGATCTTTTAGGTCGCTAGGCTTACTCGTTCAAGGGCCACGTATGTTCTTAGGATTCCCACATCTAGGCTTGGATTGCAATTGGACCAAAGATGAAGCGCGTAAATGCTTCATCTATCCAAACTAATTTGATTGATTGCAAAAAGGCACCTCTTTCTTGGCCGGGCTGCTTCGGTAATAGCTAGGGTACTTTCATAGTTCCTAGCAAAACCACTTGTTCTCCACCAACGTGAAGAGCTTCCTATATGCATGGACCATGTTGTCCTCCACAAAGTGTTCTCTAAAGGCCACCTAGAACTCTTGCCAAGAAGTTGGTCGGGGGCTTGAGAGCAACCCACAAGCCTCTAGGCATAAGCCTTCGCCTTCAACATGAATTGCAAAAGCTCAATGCTTTGGGCGTTTCCAAACTTGTACATGTCAAAGAACCTTGTTCACTTCACCAACCATGTATGGCACACTCCTTTGCGTCACTTCTAATAGTTCGTGGAAAAACTAGGGGGATGAAGATCCATTGTCGCTCGCGAGGTCTCTTGCGTCTAGGAAGTTCTGAGCTCCTCCACTCGCTTCTACATTGTGACTTGACCTAGCTGTAGTTGTAAAGTAGGCGCGAAAGAGGC
>CM035439.1:47809544-47812044 GCA_020310875.1 Ceratopteris richardii | reverse complement strand
CACTGGGTGACTGTGAGACCTGGGGCCCAAACCGTCGCAGCATACATCATAGCTGGTCTGACCAGTGTGTCAAATAGCCAGCCCTTCGTGCGGGGCTCCTGGAAGTGTGCTTGGTGACATCTCCGCTCTAACATGGCTAAAGCTGCATATCCGCGTGTGAGTCTATCGGTGGCTGCCTGTCTCATGCTGAAGGGGCCAGGCAAGCTCGTGAATGTGACTCCGAGATAGACATAGGAAGTGACCACCTCAATCTGTCCACCACCAGCTCTGAATCCTGCTCCATTCCTCACCATGGGGGAGGTGTGGAAGATCATGACCTTGGTCTTGCCAAGGTTTACTGTCAAGCCCCTCTGTGTACAAAACTCATCCAGGGCCTCAAGGTGGTGCTGTAATCCCTCGGGTGACTCTGAAATCAAGACAATGTCATCGGCATATAATAAAATGTGGACATGTGTACCTGCGAGGTCTGCACCCTCTCCTCCCAGCTCGGAGAATGTAGTCCTCAATCTCGTCAATGTAGAGACCAAATAGAGTGGGAGAGAGTGGGCAGCCTTGCTTAACACCGATGGTGCTAGCAATGGCCTCAGACATACCTCCTGGGACACCGTACCCTCCCAGTCACCTGCTCATAGAGTGCATAGATGGCCCAAATCATCCCTGATGGTACTCCCAAGCTCTGGAGGCGTTGGAAGAGCCTCTCTCCGCGGCACTGTATCAAAAGCTTTGCGGAAGTCCACAAAGCAGCAATATAGCCTCTTCTTCCGCACCCTTGCCCCATCAATGAGGCAGCGCAGAATGAAGATGTGATCAATAGTAGAGAAAGCTCGTCGAAAACCTGCTTGGCCTCGTGCTCGTAGCCCCTCAGTCTCTGCATATGAACTGAGCTCTGCCTCAAGTATGGCACCGTATAGTTTGGGCCATGGTGTGGCCAATCATGATGGTCCTGTAGTTCCCTGGATCCAGGGTGTCGCCAGATTTGTGGATAGGCACAATGGTGTGCCTAGTCCACTCCTCTGGGAAGCCCTCTCCTATAGCCCGGTTGAAGACATGTGCAATCAACGGGGCTATAGTGGAGGCTGCATATATGAGATGCTCGCTCTGCAATCCTGCGTGGTCTGTCGAACGTCCATGTCGAAGTCGTCGTATGGCCCTCTCAACCATCTTTGCTGTGAAGAGAGAAGAACTAGTAGGGCGAGGCTCAAGTGGCTGGGGAATGGGAGGCTGCCTAGGTACCTCATATACCTCTGAGCATAATCATGCCATGTGTGTGGGTCTCCAATAGGTGTGGTCGGGCGTGGCTCTCGTAGGCTGCGCCATGCTGCAGCACTGTCCATACTCATAAGAGAGATGGTATAGCTCAAGCTCCTGTGCCGCCTCAAAGGCTCGCCTCTTTCGACGTGTGAGAGTCTTCATCTGTCCCTTGGCCTCTCTCTCTGTGATCTCTCCCAATGCTCGCTGAGCTCGTAGTCGGCGGTAAAGATCTCTGCAATCCTCATCATACCAACGATGTTGTGGCATAGTCCCGGGAGGAGGTGTGTGACGAGAATGGATGGTGTGTGGGAAGGAGCTGATGGCTGATGTCTGAAGAACTGATGCTATCTGAGAGGTGGAGTAGGGATAGTGGAGTGTCAGGATGAAGTAAGAGAAGACCCTGCTCGACTCGAGCCGCATATATGTGAGCTAGCTCGTGTGTGAAGTGGATGGTGGTGTGTGGGATGCGTGCTGCGGGTATGCGTGTAGGGGTGTCTCCCTTCAGGGAGAGTGCGAGGTATGTGTGATCAGCCCCAATGGGTATGGGTGGGATGGTGAATGAGGTAAGTAGGTGGATGGCCTCTCTGGACCCCATGACGTAATCTACTGTACTTCCCCCGCCATCTGTGACTGAGTGTGGTATGCATGTCAATCCTCCTGAGGTAGGCCACTGAGTCATCCCGTTATAGATAACGAGATTATGTCGAGAGCCTAGTCTGAGTAGGTGAGTCCATAGTGAGTGTGTGTAGCGTCAGCTGAAGCTCGAGCTGTAGACTCATCCTCTATGGTATGTAGTATCTCCGGGTCTTCTGGGTCAAATATCTCACACTGATCATTGCCTGTCCTGGCATTGAAGTCTCCCATAAGGAAGACTTCCCCTAATGCAGAGTACTCTGTAATCTCTTCTGACAAGCAAGTGTATGGTGAGTCCTCCTCTCGATCTATGATAGCGAAACGCGAGCTAGAAGGAGCAAAGTAGCATAATGCTATGAAGATGATCCTCTCCTGCGAGAGCTGGAGTCGAATCCAAAGATATCTGGCCTGTGAATCACGTGCGACTATCTGTATCCTGCTCTGAAGTCCATCTCTAAAGAGTATGGCTACTCCTCCTGATCCTCGGGTGGTGTGCTGACGTGTACACTCTCTGTATGTGGACTCCCACTGAAAACCGTGGACACGAGGTAGGCCCCGGTCCGGGCTCTCATGTGTCTCTGTGAGCATAATGATGTCTTTGCCTTTGCGCACCTCT
>CM035439.1:47707640-47782640 GCA_020310875.1 Ceratopteris richardii | reverse complement strand
ATCCAAGTTCCTCATCAAGGATCTTTTATGAACCCCTTGATTCTCCATCAATGTCTTCAAAACTTGTAGGTGGTTGATTACCAACAAAAACCTTTTCTTTACCTTTATTGGATGTAGTAGATGAATTTGTTGGACTTAAATTTCCATGCAATCTTCCACTCAATAGGTTTGAGACGGAACTATTGTTAGGTGACATATCAAGTCTACTTAGAACTTGAGATTCTTCTCATGAGTTTTTGGTATTTCCTTTGTCATTTGAGTCAACATTAATTCCTTCTTTTGTGTCAACATAATAGCTTGTCATTTCATCAAACAAATCTTTGCTTACCTTCACCTTGCATGTGATTGGGTTGTAACTTTTATGTCCCTTCTACTCAAGGATGAAGATACATTTTTTTGATTTTGGATCAATTTTTGTCCTCAGCTCATCTAGAACATGTGCATATGCTATACAACTAAATACTCTCATCTATGACAAGTTTGGCTTTTTACATATAAATTTCTCTTCAGGTGTAACTTGATGTACATCAACAATTGGAGTTCTATTCAAAGTATACTTCCTTGTCTGCTTTTCCATCATAGCCTTGAAATACTAAAAGTGAGTAAACAACTCACTCTTCTCCTTCATGAAGTATAATCACAATTTTTTTGTATGGTAATCAATGAAAGTGACATAAAACCGGCGACCTCCCATGTGGTCTTTGCAAGACCCCAAACATCTGTATGTACTATTTCTAGCACATTCTCACTAACATGCTTTGTCTAGGGGAATGATGCCCTTGACTATTTACTGAATTGACATGCTTCACATACGTTCTACATCTCTGCAACCTTGAAATTTGGTAGTCCATTGACAAGCCCCTTTGATTGCATCAATTTTAGCCTCTAAAAATTTGCATGTACAATTTGCTTGTGCCAGCATCTCCGTCAGCAATAACACTTGCACCTTTTGAAAACATAGCTACATTAAATCTAGAATTTTCATATTCAAGGTGAGAAATCTACCCACTTTGTTCTCTTTGGTCAACCTTCCATTTTTTTTCTACTCTTCTACATATAAACCATCAAAGTTTGTAATCCTTGATCAACCATTTGTCCAACAGAAACTAGGTTCTTTGTTATATTGGGAACATGTAGTAAATCAGCTAGATGTTTTATCTTTCCATCCTCCATGGATAATGTATGTTTCCTATATGCTCGATAGGATGTGATATATCATCACACGTTTCAACAAATCTAGGATCTGACAATTTCTCCAAACCATTAAACCATTCTACATGGTTGATCATGAGACTTGAAGCACTTGAATCAACATGTCAGACATAACCATTCATTTTTGAAACATCAATAAACATTGTATTCATCATGTGATGTTGGACTCCAAATCATCTGCACTTGTGGATGCATGGTTGTTTTGTTGCTTTCTACTATTTTGATTCTTCAACCTACAATCACGTTCAAAGTGACTAGGTTTACCACAATTCCAACATGCCTTACTGCCATTACCTGAATCATTTCTTTGGAAATTTATGCAACATTTTTGGATTCCCCTTGCTTGAAATTATCCTCTACCTCTTGCATTAGTTTGTTGTTGAACTTGGTCTTGTTTATTATTTCCTCTTCCACTTCTGAAGCCTCTTCCTTAGCCTCTTCCTCTAACAGAGTAGAATACCTTCTTAGAATTATCTTTTCCTTGGGATTTTGAGTCTTCGTCAAGGTTCTTTTTCTTCAATTATAAACATGAGCAGAAGATTAAAAAAAATTGGAATATTCTCCCTGGTCTAAATAGAAGCTCTAAACTGCTTATACACAACTCCTAAACCACAAAGGCATACTTCAACCTTATCATCATCATCATCCACATTGACACAGATAGATCAAATCAACTCACATATGCTTTTGATTTTTAAGGTGTAGTCACTTACCAACATGCTCTTTTTCTTTAGTTTATGCATTTCATTATTGAGCTGCAATTTCTGTGCCTTTGTATTCATCTCACACAATGTGAACAAACTGTTCCAAGACTTTTTTGTAGTTTTGGCATCCTGTGTGTGCCCAATCATGCTATTTTGTAGTCTAGTAGACAACTAATACATTGATTTCCATGATCCTTGATTGCACTCTTCATATGTTCTTAACTGGTCCACAATCAAATTCCTCCCAGGTAGCTGTGGAGGGTTCTCATTGTCTCCTTTGATGTACTTCCAATAGCCTTTTCCCATTATGAAATTTATCATTCCAAATCTCTAGGCATGAAAATTTCTCTTGTCCAACTTATTGCTCGTAAGTTGACTCATTCCATCAACATTTGCCATTTTCAAAGCAATTTACAATACTCCAAAATCACTAGAATTAGTACCTCTTGTTGAACACTGTCACAATGTGAACTGCTAGTTTGATCTTAAAAAAACACAATTTTCATGTATCAATAGGACATGGAATCACTTGAAATTGTGAATCTAAAACATTTGGGAGATGCAAAACAAAATTCAAGTTATAATTTTGAAAATTGACCTATTTTTTTGTGGACCTCACCTTGAAAGCTCGAAAAGGTCTTCTACCTTCACACCAAACTTCATAGCAATCTAAAGTTTTTTTGTGAAGCATAGGTTCTCCATGCCTTTTCATGTACTCTTCATTGTTGGCCTTTTTTAGGAGCTCTCTACAACCACACTAGCTTTGATACCATGTCAAGAGAAAGGAGATAAGGAAGAGAGCTCTCACATACTCTCACACACAAAGAGAGGAGCACATTACATAAAGAGAATATACAAGAATGACCTAATACACCAATACAACCATTAAAATATATAGAGAATACTAATTAAAGAAAACCCTAATGTTTGCTAGTGAGTGAGTTGGTAAGAGGCAAATGTGACATCACTCTCTGTAGATAAATTTTGGTAAAGCTCACTAAATTTTTTTCATGACGTATGTTGGCATAACCACTATACATGTTAGGAAATGAAAAGTGGTATGCGTCATCCTCGATCATCGCATGTTGAACTTGGTATCTCAATAGTAATCACATGCATTACTTATGAGGAATGCAGGTATTCTTGGGATTTTTGCAACTACAAAGGATGTATCAACAAGCAAAGTGTTGATGAGGATGTTCATGAGTTTAAGGCAAATTGTGTTGGTGAGGATGTTAGCCAAAGTTCAACAATAATTGGACTTGATGAGAATATGTACTCTTATAATACAATCCACAATATGCAAATTAGTGAAATTGGGTCATTTGACACTCTTGCAAGGGTTACATAGATCCATAATCTAGACATGTCTTGGCTAATTGAATTATGCTTACTAACAATGGGGGAAACTAGGCATCAACCTTCAACCATCAAATTTATGATACATATTCAATGATTATTGAAAAAGAAATAATATATAATCAAGAGTTATAGGGATGTTGGCATATCCTCATAGGAGTTTGGGCTTCAATTTTCTTTGGATCAATGATGCTTCTCGACATGCTTTTCAGTGAGCCTCATGCAAAAGATGGGATGTTGTCTTTTGATCTTATATGTAGAAAAGAGAAAGACATGTGTCTTTCAATAGCTCTATGTAAAGCACTCCATCACCAAACAATCCCTCATTTGGACAGGCACTGCATTTTGAAGGGAGAGCAAATCAGTAGTTTTAGGGCCACCATGCACAAAAAGAATATGGACAGAGGGAGAAAGGGTTAACGGACAAGTTGTTTTCTTTTCCCCCATGCGATAAAAGATGGTTCAATCTCTTGCAAGTGTTGCCCTTATGTAGGAAAGGAATTTTCTACACATTATGTCACTAAAATTGGACATTCATCATTGGTGGCTTGTAGCCCTCTATTGCATGAGGGGAAGTGCATATTACTTTGATGACCCCAACCATCTCAATATTCATCACTTAAGGGATCATAATAACCACCAAAAGCGTGTGTTATTTAGTAGAAAAATGTGGTTTCTTTCTATGTCAAGGGTTCAAACATGAGTTGCATTGCTCAACCAATGCACAACATCTCTCATCGAATCTCGCTTAGGTGATGGCGTGCACATTTCCATGTGGGATGTTTGCATCTTGATGCAGAGAGGGGTGTGTAGGCCACATGTGTAAGAAAAACTGAGAGAGGTATGTGTGGGGACACCAATACATGAATAACACGTAGATGATATATTTATAGTTTGGGGCCCTAATTCCCATCTATATTTTCAGTGAAAGAGAGAACAATGTGCATATGCAAGCTCATGTTTGAATATATCACTAGAGTTGGGGGCCTTTTAGTGCATCATTATTAGAATGGTAGAAGATAGAGTTTCGGTATCACATTTCCATAACCCCATGTTTATTTGTAAATATTTTTGTTGTTCATAAGAGGTAAGATGTAGACATTGTCATAGATTAGGGGGAAGTGGGACATCCAACTTAATTGATTTTCACTTGAATATACGTTAGATGTGTCACTTCATTGTGAAATTATGGGGGGAGGTTGAGATAGATAGAAATAGAAAAACGGACATATGCATTGAGCAAGGTTTAGGATATGGGGAAATCAAACAATTTCTTAGTATATGAAAAAGGGAAAATGAAATTTTAGATATATGTGTATAGAGATATACACATATCTCTGCACATAAAGCTCTAATGGCTAAGATATTTCGTAGAAACACTTACAAGAGTGTTACCTTCATGGTCCAATCAATAGATAAGTTAATGAGACCGTTCCTTTACTTCAATAACTATGAGAAGTTGATTGACTTGAGCTATGCACAACAACAAAGAGTAGTAGATAGAGATGATGATAGAAACTTCATGCATATGTATTGAGGTGTAAGAGTACAATACATTGAAGTGTTGGAGGACTCCAAGGGCTATGAGATGAAACCATTTCTTCACTTCAATAACTGTGAGAAGTTGATTGACTTGAGCTATGCGCAACAATAGAGAGCAGTAAGTTAATGAGATCGTTTCTTCACTTCAATAACTATGAGAAGTTGATTGACTTGAGCTATGCACAACAACAGAGAGCAATAGATGGAGATGAGGATAGAAACTTCACGTATATGTATTGAGGTGTAAAAGTACAGTACATTGAAGTGTTGGAGGACTCCAAGGGCTATGAGATGAGTATAATGGCACTCAAGAAGTGAGTGAAAAGATTGGTGCACCTCATGAATGAATTAGTGAGTATATGTACACTTTTTCCCTTGATTTTAGAAAGTGACTTGATAGATTCCACCTAAATATTCTTCTCACTTTTAGGTATACATTTGAATTTTGAATTCAAATGTGATTCATGAATCTACTAGTTCAAGCTCAAGATTTTATATCCTCAAAAGATCCTTTTACAATGGATGAAAATGAGGTGACTTTCAACCTTAGACAAGGACGCACTAGTGAGGTGAGAGCTATCCCTTTAAAAATGAAACTATAGGTGGACTTTGAATTATGAAGAGGGGTAGGTTAATCTAAGGGGAAGGATCATGACTCATTGATTATAATGAATGAGGATGTATTTGAAGCTAGGGGACTTTGCAAGATGAAAAAAAGGGTGTCTTTTCTTAATTGTCATGAACACACTAACCTTTTGTTGACATAAGCACCAACTTAGGGACTTGTGGAGAAAGAGACTATACCTCAATCCCCCTCAAGTGCATATAGTGGGGATTCACGCTTTAATTATCAATCCGATGAGTATACAAACCTAGCCGAGTGTATGAGGACATGCAATCAAGTGATGGTCAATGCAAATGAACTACTTAAAGAGTGCAAATAAGGCAAAGACTAATCCAAACAAGCTTCAACTGTCTGTCATGGTGTCACGATACTTGGTGCAGCAGCTGTCACTAATTTGGACTTCTCTCTCAGCTTTGAACTGCAAATATAGCGAACAGCATATGCATTTCGAAGCTCTCAAGAAGACGCATCCAATGGTAGTGGTTTCACTCAATTCTGACACTTCTATTTCAAGTTATGAGCAAAATACTGAGTCGCGGGAAAACCTTCCTACACTTCAACACTTCCTACACTTCGCACACACCTTAACTACGGCAAACAAACACTTTCATGGATAGACAACACTTCCTAACACTCTTTCCAAGCAATACACATGCATACAAGCTCACAAAGAAGAAGATATAGAGTGAAGAAGACACAAATTCGAATTTCTGTGCTCTTGATTCTGACAATGGCAAAAAGTCTTTACAAAGAGTCACAAATTAACTTATATACTTGTGCCCTAAAAATGTTCCTTTCACACAAGAGATCGGCACTTTATTCACTAAAAGACTAATTTCTTACTATTTTACATGGGTAAGTTTCTAATCTTCTGAGGGGATGCATCTAGAGGACTCCTCTAGTGCATTCACAACTGAAAATATATACAAGAATGGTTATGATACAAAAATATGATGTCCAAATCGGAAAAATTTTGGGGCCCGTCTTTTTTTTCTGCTTTGTGTTCTCTTTAGCTTTGCAACACTCTCCCCCTCTTTGTCTCTGTCGTCCCTTGACAGGCTTTACTTCTAGTTTTACATCCTCTGGGCCTGATACATTTGTCGTGCTTGATAAGTCGGGTTGCCACGCACGCCACCAGTGGAAGGTGTGAGGATGAGGTGCTACAGTCTTCGATCTGGACCTGCCAAAGATCAAGAGGTTGTAACACCCTTTTGGGCTGTGTCCTTTCCTTGGTGTGTGTGCCCCTGTGGGGCTCTGTGCAGAGATGGGTGTTGCGCCCCTACGGGGCTGCTTGCAGAGGTATATCTTCAGATGTTCCTTTTTAGTGAAGCTTCTTTGGTTGTCTTCTTCTTTTCTTCTTTTTGCTTGATTCTCCCTCAACACTGCCCCCCTCTTGGACTCTATCGTCCCCGATAGGCTTTGACGAGCGACGGGCATATGTTCTATATATTTTTTGCTCTGTTTCATTAAGCAAATTGGCTTCACGTATCATTAATTGTTTCCATTGTTCTGCCTTTACACCATCATTGGGTGGCTGTCTGTGGTCTGCGAAGAAGCTGAGTTCATATGCCACTAATCTAGCATTCAAATTAGATGACATCTTCAAAAAGGCTTCTGAATCAATTTCAAAAAATCCAGTAAAGAATGCTTCTTCAAAAGTTTGCATATAGACACTTGGCAAGAACATCAATCTTGAATAATAAGCCATTATTGTTGGTCGGCTAGGCATAACAGATAGGTCAAAAATGAGGATCTCTGTGCCTTGATTAATACCAATGAAATTCAAAAATGTGTAGGCCGCATGCTTGAAGACCTTCAATACTGTAAGTGTCATACTGAGTATTTTATTTGTCATTTTGACAGTTAAGTCGGGTACTGTCGCATAATTCTGCAGCCAAAATTCGATGGTTTTGACCTTATAGTCTTCCGTTGGTAGATAATTATGTGGTGGGCTTGGAAGCAGAGGGTAATTCAGCCACTGTTTATTTATGGTACCATTTCTTTGCAAGTCCAAAATTTTGCTAGTATCCCTTCTGCGTGGTATAGGACAAAATGAAGGGTTTACCTGTAAGAAATATGGTGCTGCTTGCCAATGCACCCGTAGTGTGGGATGTTTCTCCAAAAACTTTCTTCGCCAAATAGGTTGTGCAGCTTCAAATTCTTCTTGACTGTATGCGAATGTGTCCTGTTTAAAATTTAGCTGCTCATCTAGACTTTTCTTTGTAATCTTCTTTATATATTGTCTGGTTTTTTCTTTCAATAATCCGTACGGAATATTGAAAGGCTTCATGATCCTTTCCAAGTCTTTACCTTTGATCTTGGCCTCCTTCATTACTTTGATTACCTCATTTTCAAAATTTTCAGTCAATCGGGACACCACTAGTGCCCGTTCCTTCTGACTTATTTCTGCAGTGTATGGCATTGGATGATCATCATGTATATCCGCCATCTGCTCATGTATTGGAGAATGAGAAATCGGGGGAGATAGAGGACGTACCTCTACCTCGTCAGTAGGAGTTTCCTTAGCTGGCTCTACTGGTGTCCCGATTGGTGTTTTCTGCTTTACTTGGAGCTCTAACTGTGCTATACGTTCAGTCTTCTCTTTATTTTCTTGCATGGCTGCTCTGAGCGCTTGCTTTGCTGCAAGCAATTCATTTCCAGTTTCTGCTACGTGATCCATATTTTCACTGTAGCTTGCTGCAAGTTTCCCATGTGCTGTATTCAACTGCTTTTTTAGTTCATTGGTTTCTTGACTGTATTTCGGTTCCCAATTTTCTTTCAATTCTCGCTCTTGTCTCAGCAGATCGGCATATTGTGCCACCTGATCTCTTAATTCTTTTTCTTTAGTTTCGGACGTCTCCTATTGTTCAATAGGTTGATCATATAACAATGATTTCATCAATTCTTTATTCCTGCTTCGTAAAGTGTCATTCTCTTCCATGTACACCTTTAATTGTTTCTCGAGCAAAGTACTCCTAGCTCTCATTCTCTCTTTGTCAGCCTCCCTTGCATCATGTAATCTTTGTAAATCCGCGAGCTGTGCTTGAAGTTGGTGATGCTGAGTCATTAACGTATCGTATTGCGTTTTTACTTCGAGTAACTCCGTGTTTTTGACTGCTATCTCTTTTTGGGCCTGGATTAATTGCAATGACAATTGTTCGCTCATCATTTGGAATTGACTTTTTTCTCTCATGGCCTTATCATAATCTGCATCTATGTCCATCATTTGTTGTTGTGTATCCATAGCTGTTTGAATCATTTGCTTGACTACAGGTTTCAGCTGAGTGACATCCACATTGAGCCATGTTGTTGGTATACTAGGTTCTTTGCCAGTTGTGATGTCTTTGCCCTGTGCCACATGTAGCGTAGTGTCATGGGGCTACCTAATCTGAAGCTGGATCCTTGGCTCAGCCACCATGTGTTCAATGTTTCCTTGAGGTGTATCATCTGGTACCTCAATCACGATTTGTTCTTTGTTTTGTAAAAGCTCTGAATCCGTGCTCACTGGAGTTTGTATTTCCTCTTTGATAGGTGGTTTTGCATATGTAGCATTTGTTGGAGCTTCTTTGATGCTGATTTTTGTAGTATCATTCAATTGAATGACATGTTCAGGTTTATTGGAATCTTCTATGTTCTTTTCCTTTTCTTTGTGGTTATTTGGCGTGACTTCGACTTGATTGATCTCATTCCATTCTTCTTCGTGAGTTTCTGTCCTTATGTCAGTGTCTAGGTGTCTTTTTCGTGAGTGGATTCTGTATCGGAACTAGAATCATCTAAGCCCAGTTCTTTGTATCTCCCAGGTTGTTTTGGGGTCTTTTCTTGACGCATCTGTTGTTTCTCTTGACTAGCTTGTCTATAATGATGACCTTGAACATTCAGATTTACTTGCCCTTGCATGTACTGATGTGTCTCTTCTAGGGCGGCAGAGAGGTCTCTCTTGGTAATAGGCATTTGGGTCATCATAATCTTTGGAAGAATGTGTGTACGCTTTGATTGGGGTGTAGCTTGGGCTTCTTCCTCTCTTAGACGCTTTGTGCCCCTCATGGGTTTCTGTGAACTGGTTCCTGCCTCTTCTACGACAATAGCTGCTTTCTTTTTCTTGGGGACCGTAGCAGATTTGGCATATTTGGCTAGCCCTTCTAAGGTTGGCATCTCACGTAAGCAATTTTTCATCTCAAGCGCTTCATATATAAGTAATGTCAAAGCTGAACTCCCATTTAGAAACTTCTTCTGACCCCACTTCTTCCTAGCTTCAAATAATCTTTCTTGGACATAGCCAGTCATATTTACTTTATTCCCAACTTGTCTCATTGCATGCGAGAGTAGTTGTACGACAAGCTTTTGTGGTGCAGTATACCTGTGCAAACTTGGGAAACAAAAATGTTGGTGCACCAGGCAGACAACATCTTCAATATCAGTTCTGTTGATATCTAAAAAAGATCTCTTTTTAGGATCATGACATTCCTCTTTGACATTAGTGATCCCTTCTTGATTCCATCAGAAGGCTTTGTCGATTAGTTCCTGGGTGAATTGAATGGTTTTCCATGTTCCTACTTTATCCAATACTCGTGCTTCTGGAACTGATATCTTCGTTGCGACAGGCTGCAATGTATTCATTACTTGTGTACATCTTTGAAAATCTGGTAGATAAATCGGTAATTTGAGAAATGCCTCTAAGCTTGCTTGTGTCCATACATCCTCGATATGTGGTAATCCTTGTATTATAGTTTTGAAGTCTTGTGACATAATAGGGAAATAATGATCCCTATCCATGATCTTGATAGTGGCCATGAAAATGAGGTCTGACACTGGTTGGTCATCCAGAAACCAATGGCCTCTTGCTTTTGTTATGGATTCGAGTGGAAGAAGCTGCACCTCTTCCTCTTGCCTAGCTTATGAATTAGTAGATGCCATCTGCACTCAATACAGAGTATGAATTAGTGGCCATATATTATCAGAAATTTTCCTTTATTTGTTTGTCATAAGCTTGACATTGCTCCGAGTGATTGGTGTCATCCCTTTCCCGTGGGTGTGAGAAAGGTAATACCTAGATTTTTCCATATTTTAGATATTTTTGTATTTTCATCTGAAAGGAAAAACAGAAAAGTTAGATCATAGCCGAAGCAGTTATTATTTTTTTGAGTGATTTTCTTAATGTATGTACAATCGCTCTCCTATTTCCCAAGAGGAAAATGTGCTCGACTATCCTGAATTAGAAAAAAGATGTGCCGAATGCTTGGCCTTGTAATGTGGCCCTATCATGCATACTTTGGACTCCGGTAACTCTAGATGTGTGCAACTTTAAGTAGTTGGATGATGCATGCAGTTTGTTTTGTCTTTCGGCAACCAAATCTGCTTCATTCTGTTGGGACGTATTATATCCCTAACATTCCTGATGAATGTGGTTTTTCTCATGTTGTACGTCTGCTCCATCTGCTTTTTGAATCTCGGACTGGCTGTTGTTGCAACTGCACACTTCTTTTCTTTCCTGTAGTTAGTCTTCTTTGGTTGTTTTGCCCGTAGACTATATTGGTTCTTCTTATGCTGAGGTTCATCGTTTAGGTTTAGCATCTTTGGAGCACATGATTTTGGAATCCATATTTGCACTCGATCCGGTTGGGCGGCTACTACTTTCTTTGGAATCCATATCCTAGCGATTCGTCGTTGACTTTGGTGTTCAAGATGATTTGTCTGCTTGTTCACTGGACTGTTCCGATGTTGATAATGCTTCTATCTTCGAAGATATTCCTTCGCTTGATCCTTCTTTATCCAAGCCTGGTTGGTGTATGGAATGGGATATATTCTAATAGGTATAGACCTTGGATTACTCAGAGGACAAGTCTCGTTGATGTATGGTGCTTTACTGGGGCAAGTTTCAGATTGATTGACACTCTTGTGACGTGCTAGACTAGAAGATGGAATGCAAGCAGGAATCAGTGTGCCCTCACATGAAGTACTTGAGGAAGGGGTTTCTATAGTGCTATTGAACATAAACTCATTACTTTACTCATTAGAGTGAATTTTTGGCTCTATGCTTGCAGCTTTGAGTGGTCGTTCGTCTAGCAAACTGAATACTTCATGATGCCCTATCTTGGCTGAGATGTATCCTAAAGCCAATTGAATGGTCAGCTCATATTCGAAAATCCATTCTTGACCTAATACTACTTCTTCGAGTAAATCCTGATCATGACACACTAATAGCTTCTGTTCCATAGTGTTGTTGCCAAGATGCAGAGCTAAGGTGATTTCACCTATACATTGAGTAATCGTTCCTCCTATTCCTATCAACTGTGCCATTGATGGACGTAATTCCTCTTTGAGTTTCTGAGTCAAAGAAAGTTTGATACAGCTTATGGCAGCTCCTGTGTCAATGAGAGCATCCACTAAGTGGTAATCCGTTTTACCCGCTCCCAAATTCAAATATGGTTGTGTTCTCTGTGGACCTAGGTTTTTAGTGGCTCTAAAATTAGCCATTGGGATGAATTCTTCTCCTAGTCGATATCTCTCATCTCTCTCTCTCTCTCATCCACTCTTTCCGTTTCTTAATTTGTTCTCGTGCTTCCTGTCTCGCTTCTTCTCGTATCCTTTCCTCCTCAATACGTCTATTCTTGCCTTTGATTAATCGAGACATTGTTTCTTCGGTCAATGGTTCTAGATATTTTTTCACTCGACATCCACTGATATAGTTTGGTAATACTTCCCCATCTAGGGTTGCTAAGCTGATGGCTCCACTTGTCGATGTACGATTGATGATTAATGGGCCATATCCTCTCTTTTGCAACTTCTTAGCGTGTTGTTTCAAGGTATATACCAAAACTAAATCTCCTTCCTTCAAATTTTTGTCCTTAATGTGAGCATCAAAGTAGGCTTTTTGTCGGCGTTTAGCAGCATAAATGCCTGCTACTGCTTGTAACCTAGTTTCGTGAAGCTTTTCTATTTGATCAATTGAGCTGATAGTTCATGTCCCGTCCACTCGTAAGTAGTTGCTACTCTGAGAGTGGGAATTAAGAAATCAATTGGCAATAGAGCATTCTGTCCATACACTAAGTTAAAAGGAGTAGTGCCTATGGCCGTTTTATAGGCTACTCGAAATGCCCATAAAGCATGATGTAATTGCTTATCCCAATCAGATCTACCATTGTTAACAATTTTTGTGAGAACTGTACACAACATTTTATTTGAACTTTCGGCTTGTCCATTGGCTTGTGGGTGATAAGGAGCTGATTTCTTATGAATTACTAAGAATTCATTCAATAAAGCTTCTATAACTTCATTCACAAAGTGCGTACCTCTATCACTCACAATTTCTATCGGTAGTCCAAATCTAGTGAAAATGTTCTCAAAGAGAAACTTGGCTGTAGTTCTTGCGTCATTTTTCTTGGTTGCTTTGGCTTCAACCCATTTGGTCAGATAGTTTGTGGCTACAATTATATATTCGGCATGGGATCCTTTCGCTGGTGGGCTAATAGGTCCTATGAAGTCTATTCCCCATTTAGTGAAAGCTCTAGCACTCATCATGGGTCTCAGTGGCATCTCATCTCTTCTAATTGGGTATTTTGTTCGTTGACACGTATCACATCATTGCACATATGTTATAGCATCTTGATGTAGAGTTGGCCACCACATTCCAGCAAAGAGGATCATTTTTGATGTTTTATCTGCAGAGAAATGTCCTCCTGCAGCTCCTGTATGTGCCATCTCTAAGACAACAAGGTATTCGTCTTCATGAATGCACAATCGTAATTGATTATCTCTCCCTCGCTTGAAAAGTTGTTTTCCTATAATGGCATAATCCTTGCTTTGTTCTACAAGTGCACTTTTCCTTGCTGAAGTGGCTCCTTCCGGGTATTCTTGGGTCTTTAAAAATTTTACCAGAGGCATGCTCCATCTTGGTGCTACAGTGGAGTAGCATAACGTAGAGTTCTCCTCTGGATTTTGTTCTTGACAGGTTTGGAAGGCTGATACATAGTTATGTGCATCCCTCTGCATGGTTGGCCAATATATGCCTAATCTCCTCAGGGTTTGCCATGTTCCGTTTGCATTCAAATGAGTTTTCCATTGATTTACATGTGCTTCTGAAGCCACATTCCCTGTTCCTCCTCTTCAATGCATCTCATTAGCAATCCACTTGAATCTTGGTGATACAAACTTCCAGCAATGATTTGAAGGTTTTTAGTCTTCCAAAGGTCTTGGGTTCGGTTTGGTGTGATCCCATCTTTCGGTCCATGCGTGAGTATAGGAATCAACTTTTCTGCCCATTGGGGACATACTTCTAGGTTAAACAGGTACGTATCTGGCAGATCATCTGGTACTCCTATGGGTGGTTCTCCATGGGTCATTCTTGATAAGTGATCTGCTCTTATGTGGGTATTTCCTTTCTTGACTACTACCTCAAAATCAAATTCCATTAGCAATAAAAACCATCGTACTAATCTTCCGATATTGCAAGGTTTATTGACTAAGTACAATAGGGCTTGATGATCGATGAAGAATTTGAATTTGTTTGCCAGCAGGTAATGTCTGAACTTTTTCATTGCGTACACCATCCCTAGGCCTTCTCTCTCAGTGGTGGTATAATTGCGCTCTGCTTGATTGAGTTGTCTACTGGCATAGGCTATAGGGTGATCTAGTTTTCCTGTATCTGCAGGTTGAGCTAAGATGCATCCAATGGCAAACTTGGAAGCATCCACATGAATGTGAAATGGCTTATTCCAGTTAGGTACTCAAAGGATTGGTGCTGAACTCAATCGATTCTTTAACTCATTAAAGGCTTTCTCACATTCCTCGGTCCAGTTAAACTGTGTCAATAATGCGTAAAGAGGTCTAAAAATTATGGCATACATATGTATAAATCTTTGATAATATCCACAGTGTCCCATAAATGCTTGTACTTCTTTAGCAGTCTTTGGTCTTGGTAAATCCAGAATTACTTTGATTTTGTCTTCATCAGTTGAGATTCCATTCTTAGAGACAATATGTCCTAATATTTTTCCTTGTCAAACCATGAAGACGCATTTTTTTGGGTTGAGGCATACTCGATATTGTCGACATTTGGCAAAGATCTTTTCTAGTTCAGGGATGTGCTTTGATTGTATAGCTGAATAAGTACATAGATCGTCCACATATACCTCCATACTTTTTCTCAGGAACTCTTTGAATACATGGCACATCAACCTTTGGAAGGTGGCTGGGGCATTCGTTAGACCAAAAGGCATGACTCTAAAGGCGTATACTCCCCATTCCATTGCGAAAGCGGTTTTATGTTGGTCCTCAGGAGCAATCGCTACCTGATTATACCCTGAAAAGCCATCCAAAAAACTATAAACTTCCTTCCCTGCCACTCTTTCCAACAGATGATCCGTAATGGGTAATGGGTAACTTTCCCTTATGGTCGCGGCATTTACTTTCTTTAGATTGATGCACACCCTTAACTTTCCATTCTTTTTCGGTACAACCACCAAAGGTGACACCCATTCCGTGTGCTCAATCTCATATATGAATCCAGCATCTAACAACTTATCTATCTCTTCCTTTATCTTTGCTGAATACACATCATCGTATGTATACGGCCTTTGTTTAGACGGTTTGGCTTCGAATGTCATGGGGATTCTATGGGCACATATAGATGGATCTACTCCTTTCAAGTCCTTATAGGCCCAGGCAAAGACATCCTGATATTCCCTTATGAGGCGTATTAACTCTTGTTCTTCCTCCATTGAGACATCCTGTCCTATGAAAGTACATCGTTCTTCTCCTTCTTCTAAGGTCACTACTATCTTCTTGGTTTGTTCTTTATTGTCATATGCTATTCCTGGCTGTGCTTCTCTTTTAGGCATTTGAATAGCAATTTTTCTCTCTTCTACTTCATATTTTTTGAAGTGAGCTGGCACTTCAAACTGATCTTGTGGCTTGTTTTCTTCACCTTCTGGTTCTTTACCTAACTCCAGCTCTTCTTCCTGTGTAGGCTCCTGGTTGTTTTCGTTAGTTGTGATACCCATTTTTTGATTTTCATCCTCTAGTTCCATTGGTTCTTGTTCCATCTCAATGCTCTCATAGTCCCCCTTCCATTCTTTCTCTATCACTTCTCCTTCTTCAGCCTCCTGAAGGACTACCACATATAGACTAACGTCATATCCTTCCTCATCAATACATTCATTCATAGTTATTACTTCTTCGTTCACACACACATCGAGGGTCGCTAAAATCTCCATCCAACCGTGAGGTTCAAACTCTTCATCCAAAAAGACTTGAGGCATGTAAGCTGGATCTTGTACAGACCTAGCTACTCCTTGCCTTTGCTGCCATCCCTTTCTCCTATCCTCTTCCTTTTTGGCAGTTTGGCATATCCATAGATGAGTGTCCTCGTTCATCCAAGATTGGTCACTAGAACCTATGCTGTGAATTGACTGATCGTCTTCCTCCTTATGAATTTGATTCCATTGTAAGGGGGGAACATCTTGATACGTATATGTGTGGAGATTGATTCTCGTGGTGGTTCCTTCATGCTGTAGGTATACAACATCTTTTCCCCAATCTTGTACAACCTTTAGCCGTCTCATGAAAGGTCTCCCAAGTATCATTTCATAATTGATCGGCCTTTCAAATTGACATATTGCTAAGGTGTGTTCAAATTCAACCCCGCATGTGGTGAAAACTACTCGTTCCAATAATCCCAAGGGTCTTTCTGTGTGTCCGTTTGCCATTTGTATCTTCATGCGCGTTGGTCTTAAAGCTGGTTTTCCCCATTTGTCCCAGATTTCTCTAGTCGCAATGCCTACACCAGCTCCGGAATCTAAGATGGCTTTGGTGGTATAACCCCTATAAGTAATTGGAAGGCAAGTGTTTCCTTCATCTCCCTCACTAAAATCTCCTACCTTATCCACTGGGATCTTTACTGTGTTTACTTCATCAGATATCTCTTTTTCTTCCGTCTTGATCTCCAATTGACTGGTTAATTTCTCCTTCAAATGTGGTTTGACCTTCAACAGTTCCTCCAATGTTAGGGTACAAGGGATTTTTACCTTTCTAAGGTGTTGTATGATATCCGATGTTTGGACTGATGGGTTCGGTTCTTTTTTCCTTATTGAGGGAATACAATACAGTTCTGAATTATGCTTGTACTCTCCTATGTAATTTGGCAAAACCTTTACACTATCAATTTCCTCATTACTCGCATCAATTGGTAATATTTCATTTGAATTCAACTCAGGTATTGAATCCTCTATTCCATCTTCTACTTCTAATTCTTCAAAGGGCGATTCAATTCCTTCCACTTTCTTCCATCTGTTTTCTTGGACTCTTGCCCACAATTCTTTAGGCCATACCCCGTCTACTTCGGGAACAATGGATCCTTCCCTTTTAACCTCACAATAATTGCCATTCTGTGTCTTACTTACTTTGGGTTTTTCGTGATCATTAGTAATGACACACTCTTGGAATTCTCTTTCGGAAATTCGGGTATTGGGTAATGGCAACGTAGATTTTTCTAAGGTCTATTGAGCAACTTCTATTAATTTTTTACAGATCTCCAACCTCTCTCTCTCTCTAGGTCACCTCTAGGATATTCTCTTTCATGTTGTTCTATGGTAAGTCCTGCTCTTATTCGTGCCTTGTATGCCTGAATCCACATGGCTAATTCTTCAGGCATGGGATCTGCTAAGACTGATCCCACCTCTTCTTTTTTATACTTTTCATTTTTGTTTTCTTCTTCAATTTTCTGTTCCTCTTTTGGGTTTTTTTCGCTCTTCTCCTTTTCCTTCTTTTGCAATAACTTCTTTTCTTTTATCCTATCTCTACGGTTCTTCCATCTTTGTGTTCGTTTACTTACAACACTCTTCTCAGGCTCTTCCGAGTCTTCAACTCTCTGAGGTGTGGGTGTATTCACCTCTCTATCGCTTTGAGTGTTTTCCTCAGTTTTGTCAGGGGTCTCTCTAGCTTTGGCTCTAGTTATTGCTTTCAACGATACAATGTATTCCTTATCGCTCCCTGATGATTCGATTACTTCTATCACATTGATTTGCACATTGGATGTAACCTTGTTTGGATTCTTGGGGCAATCTCTGAAAAGGTGTTCTTTACCACAATCACTACAGTAGCCTTCCCAAATTCGTTGTGGTGGTGGTGGGTTTGGCAATGTACATTCTCTGATATAATGATCACCTCCACATCTGTAGCATGGTCCTCTGGGCACAGGCGGTCTGTTCATGGGTCGGGGTGGTATGGTTGCTCTAGGGGCTGTGTACATAAATGACACGTAGTCCTGCTCATATCCGTAGGAACTATCTGATACTTCCATGCCATAGGCATATGGTTCGTATAGTTGTCCATATTCTATCATAGAGCTTTCATAATTAGGATACGCTCCTTGACTATGATCGTAAGATGAGTCATATGGTTCATTACTAGCCAATGGTGTGGCTGGGACTATTGCTCTCTCTAGGTTTTCTTCAGGTTGAGCTATCTTGACTGGGACAACGTTCTGAGGATGGGGCGGTTGTTGTCCTAGTACTGGTTGTGGTGGAGTGTATCCTTGATACGCATATGGTCGTGGCACTAGTGCCTGCTGCTGATAGGGAGGGTACCTCCATGCTTCACCTCCTTGCTCTCTCTGAGGGTATCCATAAGGTCTCATATATGGCTGTGCTGGTCTCGCTTGCCTATTGTAAGGGCAATTTTCCATACTGTGGTTTGTATATTTTTGTTCTATACTGCAATATTGTAGAGGTCCTGGGACGGTGGGTCTATTATAAGCATAAGCAGGTGGTGGGACTACTCCCCTAGTGCACAAGTGGGAAGGGTGATCACCTCCGCACTGCATACATCTTCTGAGCATGGCCACTCTTAGAGGGTTACTGGGGTAGTTCCTCTGTCCTTGAACGTTCAGCTTCTTTGCTACCAAATCGGCTATTTCCTCTACATTGTTTTTAGGGTTTGATGTGCTGCTGGCCGAATCTTCACTTTTCAAGCTACCTTGAGGTATTTCAAATCTTCTGCTAGGTTGTCTTCTAGGTCTATACATTCCTTCATGCATTCTTGCAAAGTTTGAACTCTCTTTACATATACCAGAGATCTTAATGATCCGTTCAATAATCCTTCCAAAAATAATGACACCATTTTATTTTGGGTAGGTCTCTCTTCCACTGGGCATCTGTCCACATACTGCTTGAATCTTCTTCCTGCCAATCTTA
Source organism: Ceratopteris richardii (assembly GCA_020310875.1). Lineage (NCBI taxonomy): Eukaryota > Viridiplantae > Streptophyta > Polypodiopsida > Polypodiales > Pteridaceae > Ceratopteris > Ceratopteris richardii. The sequence goes on along the minus strand of CM035439.1, from coordinate 47,764,011 downwards.
CTGATTCTATAGGGGGTTGCTTAAAGCTATGGATCAATGATGATGAGTTGTTTTTAATTCCTGACTTAGTGAATTCCTCAATCATTTCTTGATAGACTTGTTCCATGTTTTGAAAATTATTAGGGTCCAATGGCTGGAACCATGCTAATGCAGTGTCTGACAATGTAAGGCCAAAGGACTCATATTGGATCAAGAAATCTTCTACTTGTTCGGCTCTGATTACCTGTTTAAATTCGGCTATATGATTGTAAGGTTCACTAGAGCCATCATAGTGGTTTCTCATGCATTTTGCCACTTGAATAGGCCTTAATCTTCTTCCTGCTTCAGGCGGTCTAGGCATTACTGGGAAAATTGGTCTTCCTATGGGTATGCCTGGTCCTCTTGGTACAGGTGGTCTGACTCGGGCAAGAATTCCATGTCTTGGGTCAACAGGTGGTTGAGGTCGGTAATTAGGGTTATTTGCAGGCATAGCAAACTGCACATGTGGTCTGACCGGAATTTGTGTTTGTTGTGTTTGTCCTGACTGCTGATATGAATCATTCTGAGACGTTCCAAGTGGGTTTCATGAAGTAGTGGCTTGGTCTCTAGGGGGGAACACTGGAATATTTTGATATTTCAGTTCGGCTCTTTCTGACTCCGTTAACGGCCAATATCTTCTCTAATTCTTATCCAAATATGTGATGATGGAGGGGAAATCAGGATCTTGTAACTCATAGATGGTGACAGGATTAGGGGCAACTTCCCATATTGAAGAATGTGCTCTAAGGAGAGGCTCCATTCCATTGATCAAGTATACATCCATTAGGGAGTCATCTTGGGGAATCAAGTCTCCTCTTCAGACCCTAGCAACAATAGATCTCCCTCTAGGAGTAGTTACTTGCTCTTCATTTCCTTCTCCATTTAGGTTTGAAGCATTGTTTTCTTCCCCAAGTTCATTAATGTTTTCCGGGTGTTCAGTAACAACATACTAGATATCTCTTTTGTCCATGTAAAATCCTCTTGCATACTTGACTGCTGGTCTAGGCACTATGTAAGCCTCTGAAGCCTTCTTTAGTCTGGCCACTGACCTGTTCAGACCATACAAATAAATGGGGATCTCATTTTGGTTGGTGTTCACATATTCTAAAGAGGTCCGGTACTCTCCCTCAATAATTGACATCATGCCAATCATTGGCACTGTGTTCTGCATATCCTCTGAAGCCATGGGAATTTCTTCCTCTGACTCACTAGAGGTCTCCGAGTAATGTGAATGGCTACTTGGCTCGGCTACACTACCTACAGACGAGATTACACTTCTTCGGCTTCCTAGGGTTCTTCCAGATCTCAAGTTCATCCACTTAACAGCTCTGATCAGCCCTTACTAACCTCTATCTTCTAGATTTCTTTACTATGGGTCAGAATTCTAGAGGAATTTGGCTGGGAAATTGACTAAAAAAGGAACTTTCAGGTCACGATACTTGACTCCAAAAGTTCACGATACACGACCTTTCACAAGGACGATACACGATATTTCAGTGGAAACAATACTCGATACTTCCAGAAAGACGATACACGATACTTGAAGGATCACGATACACGATACTTGGAAATCACGATACACGATACTTGTGAAGTATCGCGATCTTTCTAGTCACGATACACGATACTTGTGAAGTATCGCGATCTTTCAAGTCACGATACATGATACTTGTGAAGTATCGCGATCTTTCCAGTCGCGATACACGATACTTGGCAAAATGCGATACACGATACTTGAAGGATCATGATACACGATACTTGTGAAGTATCGCGATCTTTCCAGTCGTGATACACGATACTTGTCCTATGCGATACACGATACTTCTCAAGTATCGCGATCGATAGATCACGATACATGATACACGGTAGGTATCGCGATCGGTGACAACACGATACACGATCTTTGCAAAGTATCGCAATCTTTGCAACGTGATACACGATATCTGGGAGATTGCACACAGATGTTTTACAGGTTCTTCTACCCTCTCCTCACTCTCTGATTCATCCCAATCACACTTTTTCACCCCTGTAAGTCCTAAACGATATCTGACGCAGATCGTTTCCTTCTAAAAAACTTGAGTTATGTAATGAAGTTGATGGAATGATACAAGAACTTACCTTAGGACTCTATCTTAGCCCTCTACCCCTCCTGACTAGCTCTGCGTAGCTCGGATTGCTCAAATCCTCGTCCACGATACTCGATCCCAGAATCTCACGATACTTGCTTTGAGCACAAGTGAAGTACAAAAGACAAGTTTTTGGGTTTTTATATTTTTTTTTGAAAAATTCTTCCTAGTTAAAAGGCTGAAAGAACAAAGAGAAAAGAGAATGGAATCTAGTCTAACTTCCTACTCCACCTATTCTACTCACTCCACACACTTCCCTAAACTAACAACTCACTACACACACTCCAAGAATGAGAAGTAGTAAGTGCAGCTGAAAGTGACTTACCAAAGAAGAGAAAATCACCACTCCTCTTCTCGCTTCATTACCAAAAGCTACTTACCATCACACGAATGCCTCGGTTTGATTCGACACTCCCCGACAACGGCGCCAAAAAACGTGTTGACCTAAGCACCAACTTAGGGACTTGTGGAGAAAGAGACTATGCCTCAATCCCCCTCAAGTGCATATAGTGGGGATTCACGCTTTAATGATCAATCCGATGAGTATACAAACCTAGCCGAGTGTATGAGGACATGCAATCAAGTGATGATCAATGCAAATGAACTACTTAAAGAGTGCAAATAAGGCAAAGACTAATCCAAACAAGCTTCAACTGTCTGTCATGGTGTCACGATACTTGGTGCAGTAGCCGTCAGTAATTTAGACTTTTCTCTCAGCTTTGAACTCCAAATATAGCAAATAGCATATGCGTTTCAAAGCTCTCAAGAAGACGCATCCAATGGCAGTCGTTTCACTCAATTTTGACACTCCTACTTTAAGTTATGAGCAAAATACTGAGTCATAGGAAAACCTTCCTACACTTCAGCACTTCCTACACTTCGCACACACCTTAACTACAACAAACAAACACTTTCATGGATAGACAACACTTCCTAACACTCTTTCCAAGCAATACACATGCATACAAGCTCACAAAGAAGAAGATATAGAGTGAAGAAGACACAAATTTGAATTTCTGTGCTCTTGATTCTCACAATGGCAAAAAGTCTTTACAAAGAGTCACAAATTGACTTATATACTTGTGCCCTAAAAATGGTCCTTTCACACAAGAGACCGGCACTTTATTCATTAAAAGACTAATTTCCTACTATTTTACATGGGTAAGTTTCTAATCTTCTGAGGGGATGCATCTAGAGGACTCCTCTAGTGCATTTACAACGGAAAATATATACAAGAATGGTTATGATACAAAAATATGATGTCCAAATCAGAAAAATTTTGGGGCCCGTCTTTTTCTCTGCTTTGTGTTCTCTTTAGCTCTGCAACACCTTTTGACAAAACATATTGGTATAATTAATGAAGAGTCTTAGAATCATCAGCTCCTTACCATGGGGGAGTGAGAGACCCAAAATATTCCCTAAATGCACTTGATTACTAACCAAGAGGTTAAGCTCATCAACAAAGATTGCAAAAAGAAAGGGGGCAAGTGGACATGCTTGCTAATACAACACTTAAGTCAAATAGCCAAGGAGAGTGGGCCGTTAATGTTGATTTGAGAAAAATCATTCACTAGAAGCACAAAAACCATTTTGATAAACCTAGGACCTGAACCCAAGTCCTTGAGGGATTCAAGTAAAAAATCTCACTCCAATCTATTATAAGCTTTGTCAAAATCAATCTTGAGGAAGAGAATGTTTTGGAAAGACTCTTTCCCATAGTCAATGCCCTCTCAAATATCAATAATGGCTTCACGGATGGATAACTTGGTTGAAGTGATTGATAATGAGCTTGCAGTTATCTTCATTTGAAGTGCCTTCCATTCCTCCATCATATGACTCTATACAATTTTCAATTTGTTGAATCTACCTACCCACTAATCTTTAAAGTACATCTATAACTTCTTACACCTAACTCCCTCTTCATATATAAGAACACTCTTGATCTTAAGAAGGCCTTTGTGCATGTGGGATTTTCCTTTATAGGCCCCTACACGCATGTGATAAACACTCATCACTTATTTATGAATAAAAAAGGGATAAGATCAAATGTATATATCAACACTAGGCTAACAATGTGTAGAAAAAACATCCCAAAAGATTTATCTAACGAGAAAGATCTATTGATTTGAATAAAAGGCTTAAAGATCATAGATGTTTATCTCAATGAGGTTAAGAATAGATTATCACAATATAAAAATACAAAAACCAAACATAGAGAATAAAATAAGGTATGGATTTTAATATACACCACTTACATCATGGGACATCCTTTGTTGGATATTAACAACATGCATTGAGGTAGATGATATTAGAAAATGCAACAAGAAGAAATATGTCATAGAATATGGAGTTAAGCATCACTTGATGTTTGACATGGGCATGTAACGAGTCAGAAACTTGCATGAGATTCATGAGTTATTGCACTAGTTGCATGAAATCTTAACTCATAGAAAATTGAGCATAGATTGGCTTGAGTTGCATGCAACCACATCCTTTTAGGTAATTTTTATAAGCAAGTAAATATAGGTTGAGAGATTGTAGTTCCACCTATATGTTATTGTTTATTCCTACACCATTCTTTGTATACTTTGTCACTTATGATCACATGTTCTTTAGGTGGCATATGTTGGACTCTAAATTCCATGTGACCCCTAACCTCATTTAGCTATATATTTATAATTGATATAATTTGTCTTATGATTATTTATGATGAAGGAAGCCTTGAGCCCACTCCAATGTAGTTAGTCATGAGAATACTGACATACCATATTTGTAAGCAAATGAGGAGAGGGGCCATATGGACCTCAACCAAAGATTATCCCACTTAAGGGGCGATGGGGAACTTAGTAGTAATGTGAGTCTTGAAAGGAGATCAGATTCCTCAAGGTGATGATCTCGTGGAGCTATACAAGATGATGATATGGTCGAGATATCTTTGATATAAGGCATAAACAAGGTGTTGTGGGTATAACCTCCTTTGATTAGGAATGACCCCAATCTTGTAGTCATATATGAGTTAGAGTTGGAGGATTCTATAAGAGTTATATACTTAGATATATCAAAAAGGGAATAAAATGAAATGGTAAAGTCAGACAAACCTAGATACATTAATTGGGCAACCCTTGTTTCCTACGAAGAAACCAACTTTAGACTTTGTTAATAAGGTAGGGAGTAGTGTTGAACAAGAAAATCCAAATTAGGGGGTAGTTCCATTGGGCTAGCATCCCACCTCACCCACATATGCCTTTCCCTCTTCCCATCTCAATTTTCATGCCAGACCCTATATTTAAGGAACCTATCCCTACTAGTCCATCTTTTGCCAATAGATCTATCATGGATATGTCAAGTAATGCATCTAATGGTTTAGGTAGTCCCAAGAATCATAGATGGGGGAAGGAACTTATACCTTTTGAGGTGGCCAAAATGAACTTGTTTGATATGGCTTTAGCTTGGTTTCAACCATTGAACATAGCTAACTTCACCAACATAGATTGTTTTGTGGAGGAGTTTATTGGCAACTTTGCCAAGAGAGGGTTTTGGTAAGATACTTCATCCTTAATCCATAGTTTTAAATAGGCAAACCATGATACTGTAAGGTTAGAGGCTACAAATTTCAAACAATATGTGGATAGATGCCCTTAGACAGAATGTCCTTCTCAAGAAAAAACGTTCTCTCTATTTTTAGATAGACTACTAAGTGGAGGACTATGGACTTTGGTATATATCAAGAGGCTAGAAAATATTGACACATTTTCAAACGATTGCATAGACCTAAAGGATAATCTAGCCAAGGACTTAAAGTTACCTTAAAATTCACCCAAGTCAGATGATACTTCTAGTATAGGCTCATCTCATACCCCATCTCTAGAAGATTTGGATGATTTATTGGTTGAAAAGATTGGGATGCAAGTTCTTACAACTTCTAGGAAGTATCCTACTCAACCTACAAGGATAACCATGGTTATAAGATGGCTTCAATGTGGAGGAGACTATCCAACCTAGACTTGTCCAAGAAGAGGAGTCTCCAATATACCCCCTTTGACTTATAGGAGACCACAGATACAAGGGACAACCTTATACTACCACATTGAATAGAAATGGACTAGTCATTCCACTAAGAATTGTCATTAAACTTGACAAAAAGTAAGGTAACCCCATTAGTATCCTTACAGATCTTATGCTTACCCACCAAGAGATCAACCAAGGGATACTCCCTTAGTATCAAAAACATGCACCTACTCAAAGGACTTATTAGAAACAAAACTTTCCTCCACCTCAACTTGTCTTAGGACATCAAACTCCTCATCCTCAAAGGGTGGTGCCAATGAAGTAATCCCAACTGGAAGATAACATTGAATGGGTCGTTATGCTAGTGATTTCACCTATCAATACTTGCTCATCCAATCAAGGATACAATAGACATTACTCATAGTATTACTAGTATCCCTCTATCGATTATGGAAGCTCTAATGAGCAATACTATGACTTTGATAGCTAATCATAACCTTATGGAAGAGATGCTAACCTAATGCATGCCATGCCTAGAACTCCTACTCTAAATTTCCAAAACCCTAGGACATCACTTCCTAAATGGAATGTGCTATCAATGTGGTGAAGAACATTTCTATAAAGATTGTCCAATGCCAAAATCACTTCCTAAAAGAAAGTGGGAAGGGTGTTGTGCTAATTGTGACAAAGACCACGTCTTTAGAGAGAGGCCTAACAAACCAAACAATGCACAAAAACCTACTAAAACAATGTGATAGATTTCCCCTTCAAGAAGTGATATGGATAGCATGGTACTAGTTAAGATTATAATGGAATACTTTTTGGAAGCCTGTAGATCATTGTGAAGAAGAAAGACACAAAAATGGAAGAATAGAAGGTATAAGATAAAAAATAAGTGGGAAACATGACTTAGGGAATTGTAAATTGATCAAAACAAAGAATCAAAACGTGAAGAAAATGCCTCTTTACATGAAAAAAGTGAGGAAACTAACACAAATATAAATACAAGATGAGGAAAAAATGAAAAATTAGGATGGATCAATTCTAGCAGATCCAAACCTTGAAGACTTGAATATGCTCTTGAAAGCTTGTAAATTGAGAATGACAATAAGAACAAACCTTGAGAAAATTCAATTGATTTCTTACACATCTCTAGCTTCTCCTTCTTTGGGTACCTCTTGGATAACATTTATGCTATTTTAATTCCTCAGTTAGACTTCCAAGAATGTATTCAACCAAATTAACCACCCACTCAAAAGAAGGAAGAGAGAGACCTACAAGAGACTGGACCTTATGTTGGCAATGTATAAGACGATAACGAGAGTGATATGTATTCCATGGTGGTAGAAGTGATTGAATCTTGGCAATGAGAACTTTGGGAAAAAGTGCAAGAGTTTCAATAAAAGAAAGAAAGTAAAGCGAGAACCCCATTCATAAAGATGGACTTAGGAAAGGCTCCACACCCCTTGGAAACTTCCTCTATGTTAGAAGGAGACTTGAGCCAAAAGTAGGAGATGATGCAATTAGTCTAAGTATTTTATTGAATTATACTAGAGAATATAAGGAAATCTATGAAGAACAACATGCTCCTAGTATGAGATTCAAATGGCCAAGGAATAATGATGAAAATTTGGAGTTTGAGGTCTGTGGAATCACATGAATAGCACAAGGAAGAAGAAGAAGCTTGGAGTACAACACACAATACTGAATGTATTAACAAATTAATGTACAAAGATAAGTGACCCATTAGGGTTATAGAAAAGACCTCCTAAAGAGGGAAAAAAGTGCTTAGGTGGTCCTAAGTATGTTCATACACCACTACCAAAATATATTAAGGAATCTCCTCTAGGAGTGATGCCGTGAACAAGGAACTGGCACTCATGTATAAGGAAGTGCCAAGTTATGTGGAAAGAGACCAATCCACAAAAGGAAGTAAGCTCAAAGCTTTGCGAAAAGCTTCAAACTTCTCTCAAGGTAGAGCCTTGTGAAAGATCTGGAATGTTATCCTATGTGGGCACATATGGCAAATTGATATACTTAATAGAAAACCTCTCCCTTACATAATGATAATGCACCTCAATGTGCTTTGTGCGAGCATGGAACACAAGGTTCCTTGCAAGTGCTAATGTGCTCTGACAATCATTGAAGATGGTGGTGGAAAAAGACTGACTAACACCCAAATAAACCAAAAGGCATCTAAGCCCCACACACTCAACAATCGCTATGAAAGATGCCCTATACTCAACCTCACAACTAGAAGTGTCCATAGTAGTTTGCTTCTTGCCCAACCAAGATGTGCATGACCTACCAAGAATGAAGCAAAAACCACTAGTGGGAACATGACTGTCATAGCAATAGGCTTAGTTAGAGTTAGAAAAAACATGTAATATGGAGGTAGTGATCCCCCCTTGGGTTAAAACAATCCATGTAGCTAGGTACCACTCAAGTAGGGAACGATGCACTCTTGCCAATGCTTGACACCTCAACAATGCATAAACTTGCTCATCTGAAAGACCAAAAACTGAATATCAGGCCAAGTTATGCATACGTAAATCAAGCATCAATCAACTTGTTGATAGAGAACAACATCAAATGCATTTCCAACATCATGAAGACTCACCCATAAAACTATTTCCGTAGGGGTGGCAATAGGTTTGCAGTCTTCAAGGCCAAAATAGTGCAATAATGTATCAATATATTTTGGTTAACACAAAGTTATTTCACCATCGAATTGCATAAACTGAATGCCCAAATAATGATGCAAATGCCCAAAATCTGACATCTCAAAAGAGGCATGCAAATCAGCCTTAACATCAGCAATATGCTTCTCATTAGGATCAATGAGAAGCATGTCATCAACATAGACAACAATGATTAGAAGCACATAATTTGCACGCTTAACATATAAGATGCTCTCTGTTGGACTATTTTAAAAACCATGTGGAATCAAGTAGGCATGTATATTTTCATACCAATCACATGGTGCTTGCTTCAAACTATATAATGTCTTTTTCAAGATACACACTTTGTTTTCATGCCCTTTCTACACAAAACCACAGGGCTGAAGTACATACACTTCTTCATGTAAGTCACCATTCAAAAATGCAATTTTAATGTCCAACTGATGTACATTCCAACCATGATGAGATGCAAGTGCACAAGTGGTATGAATTGTGGTCATTCAACATGTGGAGGAAAAGGCCTCACCAAAATCAATGCCTCTCTCTTGAGCATGACCTTTTGCAACAAGGCTAGCCTTATACCCGTCAACCGATCCATCAAGCTTATGCTTAAGCTTGTATACTCATTTAGTGCCATTGGCCTTTTTGCTTGGAGGCAAATCACATAAAGACCAAGAACAATTCTTCATAATAGCATCATATTTTGATTGCATAGCAGCCATCAATTTTTTTGAATTTTGTGCTTCATTAAAAGAAATAGGATCATTCTTATCACAAAGACTAGAGACAACCATTGCATAGCAATTTGATGTAAAAGAAGCACTATGAGAGCATGAATGAGTACGATATGATCGAGGTGCATCCAATTTGATATCTCGCAAAGTTTGCACTAGCCATTTAGGCATAGTTTCTTCCTCCTCTATATCAACCCTCTCATCAACAAGTGCATCATGTAAATCTACATAAGAAATGGAATGATATGCATCATCATGTGAAACCGATAAAGGATGAGAAATTGCCCCATTTGGACTAGCACTTGACTGTCCACTTGTGAAAAGAGGCAGCAAAGTGTCATACATATCCTTGGAGCTAATTGATGTCTCCTTAGTACATGAAAGTAATGGCAGAATTGCATCCTCCACAAAAACAACATCACGGCTAACCAAGATGTATTTAATATATGGATGATACAAGTGGTGGCCTTTGCTTTCATAAGTGAATTCAACAAAAATACATTTCAGTGCTTTGTCATCTAAATTCTTATGTTTTTGTTCAAGCATTAATGCATATTCTAGACAGCCAAAGACACACATATGAGCAACAAATGGCTTGGGGCATGCCAAACCTCATATGGAGTTACAGAGTGTAGTTCTTTGGTGGGAGAATTGTTAAGTACATATGTTGCACACATAATATCCTCAAGCTCAAAGTTATGTGGTAAAGAGTGACTTTTGACCATAGACCTCACCATCTCCATGAGAGACATGTTCTTTCTTTCAACAACCTCATTTTGTTGAGGTGTATATGACACTTTACATTGATGTTTTATCCCATGTTCAACTCGAAATGCATTAAAAATTAGAAGACATATATTCCCCCCCTCGATCAAAATGGAGGGTGCCCAATTTACATGATGATAGATTTTCAGCCAAAACTAGAACTTCTTGAAGCACATAAACACTTCAAACTTTGCTTTCAATGGATACACCAATGCATGCCTAAAAAAAATAATCAATATAAGTCATTAAGTAAAGGCAGTATACAAAAGAAGGTGTCTGCATAGGATCACAAATATCATTGTGGAGAAGGTACAATTTCTAAGTAGTTGTTACTAAACCATCCTTTGGGAAGGAGCAACACTGCATTTTTGCCCATAATATAGCCTTCACAGAAAATTTTATCAGTTGCCTCAAGTTTGGGAAGAGAGGACGCCATTTCAGCTTTCAGCAAGCATAGCAAACTAGCAAAATTTAGATGACCAAAGCGTGCATGCCAAAGCTTTGCATATGAGATAGCTTGAGAATCTTGAACTTAATATGTTTAATTATTGAAAAATTTAGCATAGTTTATGAGCTTATACCACCCATGAAATAAAATGCTAGCAACAATAATAACATTGCCATTTGACAGATCATGAATGGTACATCTACGTCAACAAATCTGACAACCAAGACGATCTTGGCTAATGCTGAAAGTAACAATAGATTTTTCTTGATCCCTGGCACAAACAAAGCATCTGACAATGTGAAAGAAGTACCATCAACAATAGTCCGAATGATCTTACCAACTCCCATGATAGAATAAGAGGAGTTGATAGCACATGTGACACTATTCCATGTAGGGGTAGAATCAAGTGAACTAAAGAAACTATGCTACAAGGTAATATGTTTGGTTTCCCCACTGTCAAAGTACCAAACAACTGAGTCGATTACAGAGATACACTATTCTTGAGAAGATGGGTCATATCTGCAAACTATAGTAAATGCCCATTCTTCATTCTGGACAAGATTAGTAGACTCTATTTTAGGTGTAGAGGCCTCAACAACAACCATTCCAGGCTCCTTTTTCTTTGCCTCTTTTGTAGTCAATTTCAGACAACTCTTTATGAAATGATATTTTGCTTTACAAGATTTGCAAAATTGTTTTTGCCTTTCTATTTTCTTTTCTTCTTTTTCTTGGTTTTTTGACTATGCAAAATTAGTAGATTTTTTCTTACTAATAGATGAGTTCCATTTACCTTTGCCCTTCTAAGTAGCTAAGAAAGCTTGATCTACAACATGCATAATGGACCTGTTCTACCTTGACTGATCTTCTTGTAACAAAACAGAGACTAACTCCTCAAATATCAAGGCATTTGGATTGCCCTTCATGATCAACTGAAGAGTATAAGCAAAACTTTGATATGAATTTGGAAGATCATTAAGAACGGTCTGCACAAGTAAACTATCTAGCAAGAGATCATCTAGAGAAATCAATAGCTCTTTTAAATCTTTGATCTTTGTCAAAAAAATGTCCATAGAATCTCCTTCATTCATATGCTCACTCTCCAATTGTTTTTGGAGGTAAACAACATGAGCCTCATTTCTTTCCTAGTATAAAGTTGTAAGTGTATCCCAAGCATAATTTGCTATTTTCCAAGAGCAAATATGACGGATAACAGCATGTTTGAGAGACAAAGATATCAATGCATGTGCTTAAGCATCTCTACCAGCCCATCAAAGTTGCTCTATAGTAGGTGCAACAAGAACCATAGCACGAACAAGAATTTGAAGATCGTCATCTTTAGTGCCATCTACATAACCTAAATAACTATATTTGCAGGTGTAGTAGCTCAATTTTCAACACCCTGCACAATATTCTATAGTCCTTTTGCCTCCAATACATGCATCTTATATGCCCATAATGGGTAATTGGTACCATCCAACTTGTCCTCAATAGCCAACATACAAAATACATCATTGCTTTTAGTCACGACCATTGACTAAAATACCCTGATGAAAAAAAATGGTAGTATCTCAAAAAGTTTGAGCATAACTACCCCATTGAGCTCTACTAAACCTGTAGAAGACTTCAAGGCACTTGTATTGGTGAACCAAAACCTATATATATGTTTGGCACAAAAGGATGAAATTTCCTGCACAAGCACTATGATAGTGCATTTGGAGGCCAAACCAATCTTTGATAAAAAAACTCGACATCACTTAGCAATGAAATTTTGGACTCCTAATTGCCCTGAATATGCTCACCAATTTTTGTGTGATTCTAAGATTGTGATCGGAGGGGTGTTGACAATGCCGTAGATGAAGCGACGGTCTATTGTGATACCAATTGTTGGAGTTTGAGGTCTACGGAAGCACATGAAAAACATAAGGAAGAAGAATAAGATTGGACCACAACACACAATAATGAATGCATTACCAAGCGAATGTACAAAGATAAGTGATCGATTAGGGTTACGAGAATATATACAAGCTGGGGGCAAAAAACCTCCTAAAGAGGGAAAAAAGTGCCCTGATAGTCCTAAAGAGGCAAAAAATCATGGTCCATGGAAGAACTAAAAAAGACTAAAGTTCATTGAACTTTACCTCATGGTGAGCTACTGAAACTTAAGATTTAACTTTGAGCACCACTTGAGGATCACTTAGGCACATTAAGCATAGAAGGAAGAAACCAGGCTAGTTAAAGGAGGCCACCTGGTAGCTAAAGTCCCTATAAGCAAGATAGGAGACGTTAGTGAGGGGGATGAGGAAAACACCTATCTGTTGATCATCTTTAATGGTTATCTGATAGAGGCTATCCTCAACACTACTATTGGAGTTGCTACAACTACTAAGACAATAAGGGAGAAATGGGGTAAACCTACTTTGAGGTCCACAAGAATGAAGTTTCAATTGTTAGATGTTTGCAGTAGACTCATTGGGCTCAACGGATTCAATAATATGCATGAAAGTGGTTGATTGACAACACCAAATTATCAATCCGAGTACCTAAATAGTTGGGGCCATGAAAACTAAGAGTAAAAATCCTAGTTTTGGAGAGAGAAGGAAGAAGAAGGGATGAGATTTGGAGTTCTTAGTCCTATAAACTTTTAGACAATGATATTTCCATGTGCATGAATATCTGGAGTTCTTAGGCCTAGAAATGTTCAGACAATGATATCTGCACGTGCATCAGAGACCCCTAGCCCTTGTCGCATATCAAAACATACAGAATTAAATATTCTACAAGTTTGTATATTGAGACCTATAAAAATGCTCACTTGTAGAGAGAAAAAGAAGTTTGAAAGGCTGGTGAGAATTGTCTTACCTTGTTTTAGAACTCTCTACATGTGCACAAAGCCACATGCACACATGGAAAAGACCCTTCAATGCTTGTATACCCCTTGGGACACACATTTCTTTACCTTATCTACTCGAAATGAGCAAGGAAGAAGAAGGAGAAACATGGAAGAGAAGGGAAACTTACAAGATTTCTTGAGTGTTCACATCTTACAATGGAAAAAACTTTACAAATTAAGCTCTCATTGAATTTATACAAAAACGAATAGCCTTGTTCATACCAACATGACCGATCTAGTTAAAAATACTTTGACACTAATTATAGCGCTATTCTAACTTTGGTATTGACTTGTCTATGCTATGGTGAGTCGTGTATATACATGTGAAGGCTTTCCCATGCTCTTGGGAGTTATAGAACTGATACATCCATAAAAATATTTCTAAAGTAAAGGTCTATCCTAAAGAGGTATTTTTACAAAATTTAATTTTCTTTCCCAAAAATTTTGAGCCTCTCGCTTGTCTTGTCTTCTTGGTCTCCCTTCAATCATCTTTGTTCCTTTACTTTGGTCTTCTATGTGCAACAATACCCCCTTATTAGATGTTTTATCCATTGACAATGCATCTAGATGTTCTATAAGCCATATTATTTCCTGAACGTGAGGTATTTCTCTTGCTCCTATTGAACCTTGAGGAGGTATCCCTGAATCTAGAAATATTGATAGCTTAATTTGCATAGCCTTTGATTCTAGGAGCCTTGTTGCAAATCCTAAGTTGATCTTGCAAAATACATCTAAATGCCTGCTGAAGAAACTTATTTGGAAGGTTTCTGTAAAAGTCTACATGAAATGGCATGGTAGCTCTCTTAACATGTCATAGAATGCCATGGTTATTTCGAGGCCGAGGTTTTCTCTAAGATCATACACCATCAAATAGTTTCCATCCTAGATCCCTTCTTTTTTAGATGTGGAGTTGGTGTGGGCTCAAGTGTTATGAAGCACAACTACATCATGATAAAAATCTTCCTTAACATTATACATGTTGGGTTTGTAACATTATGTGTCTTATCAATCTAGTGCTCAAAATTACTTAGCAAGTACTCTTCATTGGGTGCTACACCTTTTGGAGTCATGCAATGTAAGAGTATTTCAACCATTGATTCCTATTCTTGTAGTTAGCCCTCATGAAGTGATATGGTGCATCTCTTCTTCTCCTTGCAAATTGACAATATACAAGGTTATATTGTAAATCTTTGGGGCTCTATTGGGAAATTCATGAAGATGCACCTTGTCTTGTAGGAACTCTTCTCTCCATTGAGGATACATTGAATCATGTTAGGGCTCGAATAATTTGTCATATTATGGATCCAACTCTAACGTGAGTTCATGAAGTATTTGAGACTCAAACTCCTTAAGAGTAGTGCATTTGATAGCTATCCACAATGGTGGATACGGTAACTAAATTCTATTGATTTTTCATCCCTTAATGGCCTTGAGGAGATGTCAATAAATTATAGATCTCTCAAATTCATGCACATCTTGTACTAGTTGATAACTAATTTCTTGGTCATGTCAGTTGTTGCAATTGAATTGATGTAGTCCTGAGCTTGAGTACCCCTTGCGGTTGACAATATTATTTCAACAGTATCTATTTCGTGTTGTGGTTTACGTGATGGTGAATATAGAGCTATATTTGTGATGCTTTCTTTGAATTTTGGGACCTATTTTGCACTTGCAAAAGCTCTTTCTTGTAACTCTTGAACTTGACCCTACTGTGTTGTGATAGCGGAATCTTTCACTGCTACTTCTTGTTGTAGGTTCTCAAGTTCTTGACAGACACTAGTCAATTCCTCTGATAATCCTACTAATTGAAGTTTAGGTGGAATTGGTGCATCTATAGTCAAAAAAATTAGAAATTGATTGTTGTCTCTCTCAGTTTGTTATTGTCACCCATCAAGTTATGCACTATCTTTTTAAGTTGGTCCATTCTTGTCTCAAATGTAGCTTGTTGCATCTTCACTTGCTGTAGATCTTCCCTTCATTGGTTGACTTTTATATGTTGCTCACTGTTGACTTGGCATAATAGCTTTGTGTCATTCATGATTAGTGTTTGTTCTATCTTCAAGCTCATGATTTTCTTGTTGTAGATCTTGTATTAGCTTCATGTCTTTAAATAAATTGGTGTGGTATTTAGTAGTTCCTCATTCATCTTTGAGAATATGGCTGCCATGCATCTTACACTTGGGTGTTCTAGAGAGAATGATGAAAATTTGAATACTGGATGTACTGCTTCTGTATTGATGAGGCAACCTTGGATAATTTTTCTTGTGTTCTCATTATTGTGGGGAATGAGGATGTGGTGGTGGCCCTCATGGGTGACATAATTGTGACATATATGACATGGATGGAAGTAGTTGCAATGGTGGATGGTGAGATATATGTGGTAGTGGGTGCACTTAAGTGAGTGGCATTTTCCCTGGTTATCTCATGTGACCCTAGTGGTGGTGGTTGGGAAAAGTTGAGTCCTTGTACAACTATGGGATCAGGGGATGACAATTTAGAGATGTCCATTATGTCTAAACCTACAATGTCAAAAATGTGTGGTGATGGTGTGAACAATATTTCTTTATGTGCTTTTGCTCCTATATTAGTGGTGGTAGTGATTTTCTCATGTGTGGCACTTGGGCCTTCCCGAACTAGAGATTCTAGATCAGATACATACCTTTCTTCTTCAGAGGGTTGAGCATCTATAGTTCCGTGTGTGGAGAGTCTGAATGTAGATTTTCTTGCAATGAGTATTGTGGATTCTTAGGTGCTTCCATGGTGGGACCAAATAATTTTTTGGCCAAAGAGGATGGAGTTTTCCAAAATAGTTTTGCTTCCTTTTCTAGAGTTCTTATGGGTTGAATGAAGATTGATGGATCACTTTGTCTCATCTTTTGTAGTTCTCTCTCAATTCATTCTATCATCCCTTGAACCTCTTCTTCTTGATATCCATAGAGGGATTCCATGCTTGGTGCCACATTAGTGATAGTCTTTCTTGGACTGGTGGTACGAATTGATCTCTCTAGTGTTGGATTTACCACTTCCCTTGCCATACAATGTCTCGATGACTCTTGTGGAGTCTATTCTAATGACGAGGTTACAAAATGTAAGTTCAACTACTATGCACGAAGCCCTCCTATGTCTCAATTCCACACCCTCCTCTTCTTGTTAGGTTTCTCCCTCTTCCTCCTCATCATCAAATTTTCTAGATTATCTTTGACTTCTTGATCTAAATATTATTGTGATTATAATGCCTTTAACTTCACCCTTCTCATCTTCTTTCTTTGTTCATGTTCAGTTGTTGTTGCAATTGTGCTATGCCTTCTCGATGTTATCATGTTTAGGTGGAATTCTTCTTTACTTATGGTAGCTATAAAATTACAATATTTTTCAAGGGTGGTCTGAATGATCCTTGTAAGTGCATGTGTCCCCAAGTCTATTTTCTTCTTGTGCCATGTGGCATTTGCAGCTTCAACTTGTTGGTCGATCCATTTGATAATGTCTATTATGGTCAGAGATCTTACTACATGCATTAGATTGTCCCAAGTCCTTTTATGAAGAATCATATACTTGTCTTGAGTGGGAAAACAAAAATGCTAGTGATTGAGCCTAAGACCAAGCTCCAACACCTTACTGCTAAGGTCTTTTAAAGTCTTCATGTGTTTTGACTTTTCCACAAAAGGTAGATCTCCTAACTCCAATCTCAAACATATGACTACCATGATACCTTCAAAATTATGCACTAAAAACCCTGGGTATTTACATTTCCCCATCAATCTTGTAAGATGTTATCATTTTCATGATCCTTCATATTTGGTTTACAATGGGCAACTTTAAAAACTTACCATAACCAGGGAGATTCCATGTTTTGATGAGGTTTGGTGTTCTCTGATATTCTCCAAACTCCCCTAAAATAAAATGTAGCTTACAAGAATTCCCATGTAGTTCTTGTTGGGTAACAAAAGATTATGGGAAATCCTTCAAAGGATGGTTTCCATAATTAAGCCAATGCCCTCTAGGGTAGATGACACCTCCATAAGGTAGATTTTTCAACAATAATGGTGGGGTTCTTTGTTTAGGTACTTGGGAGGTATTTTAGTGTAGTATATATGTCATTCCTAAATCTTTGCACCTACCACTTTGGTATGCATTTCCTCTTGAATGATCTACTTTCCTTTTTCTTACCTTCCACCCAATGCCATGATGATGTTGATGTGTATGTGAACCACAATGTTTTCACTTAGAGAGAATAAAGTGTTGTAGTGTGTGAGCGTCTGATTGTGTACTGACCCCATGTAAACATGATGAACATCAAGCATCAACCCAAAGTTAAAGTATAGCACATAAATGGGGTGTGATGTGTTTCATGTAGTCCATGTGTTTGTTCAAGAAACAACATGTAAGTGTTTTAAAAAGGAAACCAAAGCACAAAAATAAAGTAAAGAGTTCACTCAAAAACAAATTCACATTATGTACAAGACTTGTACATTACATATGTACATTGCATGCACAACAAGGTGTATGATTCTTTTATGGTATGAATGTATATATATATTCTTGGTTTTGTGTATGGTTATATTTTTTTTGGTTTTCCTTATTTTTCTCCCAGATTTCTTGAAGTTTGTGTATTTGTGCATGAGTTAGAAAGTATTTGTGGCTTATGCATGGCTGTATAATTTAGCCCTACACATGCATACTTGAGGTGCACATGGAATAAT
The DNA here is from genome assembly GCA_020310875.1 of Ceratopteris richardii. Classification (NCBI taxonomy): domain Eukaryota; kingdom Viridiplantae; phylum Streptophyta; class Polypodiopsida; order Polypodiales; family Pteridaceae; genus Ceratopteris; species Ceratopteris richardii. The sequence continues at coordinate 47,745,641 of CM035439.1, read as the reverse complement.
CGTGCAAAGAGAACAAGTACTAATGGTGCAAAGAGAGTAGGTACTTGATGATTTGTCAAGAGGTTTTTGATGACAAGGCTTATGTGTCTCTTTTGATTGCCAAATGTATGTTTAAATTTTGTTTTGTTTTAGAGCATGAGCTATGAAAACATGAAATGTTTTAGTGGTGAGCGATTTTTGGAAAGAAGGGAACTCCTTGATTTCACGGTAGATTTAGGCTTTGATCTCCAAGTTAGTTGACCATGGTTAGTCGTTAGAGTTGAAACCACCTATTCCTTCTTCTCTCCACCTCTTGAATTATCCCTTACTCTTGGATAGAAGTTTTCTTGTTTATACATCCTAGGAACTTACTCGTTAAGTTTCTTTGATATCTAAATCCTTTGTATCTTGCATTGGGCTTCTAGAAATTTCTTTAGTACCTAAAAGTGACAAGTTGAAGGTTTCATCTTCCTCCTCTTATCTTTCAAGCTCTGACATTGTTTCTATTTATAGTATTGTTGTTGCTTGACACCTTATATCTGAATAGATTCCAATGTTTGAGGTGGTAAAGAGCGTGATTCTTTTACAACCCAAAGCTATTTCATTTTTCATGTTGATGTTTGATGTGATTGTCCATTAATTGTATTCGGGTGGAAAATACTTATAGATGAGTCTTGTGATTCTCTTGATTTAGCATTGTTTCTTAGAGCATTGTTGTTTTCGAATGATGTTTGGTACTTCAAAAAAGATTCTTTGTTTCATGTGATATGAGAATGCTGAGTGTTTCTTGTAAGGATCTCTTTAGAGAGCATCCAATGATCCTTACTAGATCTCCTTTCTTCATGACTTGATCCCTTATGCTTGTAATGCACCTCCTAAGTTCTTTTTGTTGTTTTTGAGTGGATCATTGAACTTTTATTTATTCTATCACAAACTAATTGACTTCCACCTCTAGTTCATCATGTAAAACATGCTCCATATCCATGGGGAAATGATAAAATTGACATTGAGAGTTTAGGCCAATACCTAAGTTGGGATCTTCCAAATCAAACAAGAATTCCTTGTGTATGGGCTCACTGATCAAAAGGCTCTTTCATTTCAGATTGTATTGTACTTCGTGGCATAAAAGGGGATCTTGATTAGTCTCACAAGGTTGGATAGATAGAGGTGTGATGATAATTTCTCCATGTATTCTTATAATCAAAGAATTTTGACTTGCATTTCTCTTAAAAAAGTGTTCAAGGATCCACTATCTACCTAAAGTCACTGGTTGAGCTAGGTCTTCATCATCAAAATTAAGAAATTTATCCACGATGCATGTGTTCCCAAATGAATAGGAATCTCTACCTCTCCCAAACATTGAGCTAGGAAACCCCCTAGGATAGAGAGATATGCTTCAACTAGGAAAAACTATTCTTGAAGATTTTGGACCGCTAAGAATCCTATAGTGTTGGCTCAGGTTTTTGGATACAAGAAGATTGTATAATTCTCCACTTCCACTTTTCAAATTACTATTTGAATGCATAAGTTTTTTTCTAAGGATATTTGGGATAAGAACCCAATGTTCGGGCACTCCTATAATGAGAAGAGCCTTGCATAATCTGCATCCTCATACTCAAATGGTATCTCTTCCCACGTTGCACTAACCATGTATATGTTGTTAAACATCAAGCCTTAAACCTTAGCTCAAGGCTCAAGGGAATCGATGAAATGTGGACCTATCATTTGGAGGCCTCAATCATGATTTTCAGCTATGAAAACGTTTCAACAACTTTCCTAACTCATAGCTTACCAAATAGGTTAAGTGGATGATTGATAGATGTATGAATCCAACCTATTTGTGAACGAATTCACGTTGTGAGTGTAAGGTCATGAACTCAAATGTCTTCTTAAGTTAGTTTATATTGAAATGAAGCTGCTACATTTGGCTTTCCTACTAAGTTAGCTATTTTCTTAGCATATACTTCTTTGTAGTTGACCATTTCTCAGTGCCTTTGTATACAATGAGCTATTTTCCAACACTATTTTATTTTATTTGTAATTTTTTCTTTCATTATCAATATGAGGTGATTGTACTTGTGTTTTATTGGTCATACAATCTACTAAGTCCGATATAAGTTTTGTGATTGTTCTCAGAGTGAGCTATGAGTGAGGTTGCAAGCAGTGAAGGTGTGCCTTTGCACATTGGCAAACAACAACAAGGATATATAATCTATCTTGTAGAGGTTGGTTCTCCATGTAGGAGAATCCAAATTGTGTGTTTTAACTTTTTTTGGATATCTCAAAGTGTTTACTTGCATTGAAGAAACTTTTTTCTTTCAACATTTAGACTTTGAGTTAGAGCTAAATAATGACTCTATGTCATTGTGGAATAAAACTTATGAGGGCCTAAAACCTTCTGATGCTACACATGGGTGTTGATTCATCCCCCAAAAATGATATCACAACATATTGACGCATGTAAAACTCTTGAAGGGGCCAAGGAAACAACTTGAAGATAATAAAGCTCTCAAGAAAGGACCTAGAGACAACCTGCAAGCTACATCAACATACAAAGTGGGTTTTCAAGTTAAGATCAAGCACCTCAATACATATCAAGGGAGTAAGCTATAAGAAGGTAATAAGTTTTAACTTTCTCAAAGGAATCTTAGAAAGCATAGAAGTTTAAGGAATGTTTGAATATGCTACCCAAATAGAGAAGTTGGAGAAAGGTAATTACCAACCTTGGAAATTTTGGGTTAGAAATTTCCTCATGGGCAAGGGACTATGGGGATTGGTTTGTGGAGCTAAGCCTAGGCCTTAATATGTAGCAGCCATTCACTCGAGCACAAGAAAGGGATTGAAAGAGAGAAGACATTCATATTCATCTTATCTCAACACATTAGTAATGGCATGCTTAGTCATATCCAAGACTTGGAATCATCAAAGAATGTGTGGAAGGCTTTGGAAAGATTGTACTACACCTCTGTGAAGGCTTAAAATATTAAAGTAATGACTTGAACAAATTAAGGAAGGCTTCAAATACTAGTATTAATGATTATATCCTCAATGTAAAAGAGATTGCAAATGCCTTAGGATCAATAGGAAATTTAACCAATGATGATTACTTGGTAGCTCGTACATTAAATGGGTTGAGGAATGATGATACATGGAGGCCATTCACTACCTCAATATATATGAGGGACTCATTACCAGAATTTGAGCAATTAGTCACACTCATGGTGACTGAGAAGATGAACATCAATGGAGGTCATTCAAAGGGCAATGAAGCCCAAGTATTTTATGTGGGTAAAGACAAAGCAAAGAGAGATGGAAACAATGAGCAAGGCAAATGAAGAGGAAGATCAAGCAATGATCAACAAGGTTTGAGTCAAAGCTATGGAGCATGGGGGATAGGAAGATTAAGAAGAATAGGAACTCAACCTCAAGGAAGAGACTGTGAGGAGATGGTTGGATACACTCCTAAGATGAGGTGGCATTGTAATAACCCTCCTCTACACCTGCCAATGTGACTATAGGGAACCTTGGTAGAAACTTTTAAATTCCCAAATATGTATTTAAACCCACTATGTACCTTGGATCATCATTGCCAAATAGCTGTGCCAAAACATATAACTTGCACATAAAAGAATTTTGAAAAAAACTTGATATTTGGACTTGAACCTCTTATGAAAATGTTGAGTTCTCACTCTCTCATAACAATTGACCGAAGGGCTTTTACACACATATAGTTGAGGAGCTTAGCTAACTATTCCAAGTTATCTCACTAATTTAGAGTGAGTAAACACTGAGCAATGAGTTTAAGAACTCAAGGGTGTAATCGTGACTTTTTATAGGATGACAGTATGCAGACACAAGTAGCTTGCATGAATCATAACTCGAGATCTAGTGATCCGAAAGTAATGAAAATTGATATGTAGCAACTAGATAGATCATTCTACTTATCTAAGTTAAAAAAAGTCAAATGATTAAGTATACACAGAGAACTTGATTAAACAAACTCACTAAAATGATGAGATAACACATATAATAGTAGATAGAGAATCATGAACTAATGACTCAACTTGTATATGCTAATGAATGTATGATACAAGGGAGATGTAGTGGAGTTAATCCTACATATATGAGCTCAATGTATGCTAAACCATGAGGCTCAATGGCTCTCTCTTCTGTGTCATATCTTGGAACTAAAAGTCACTCCTATTTATACTCATAAAGAGAATTTGAATTTTGAATTTCTCCTACCTAAAAGTGTTCCTACACTTTAGGTGTTGATGGATTTGATTCCAACCACCAAAAAGTCATGGTTCTTGGCTGTTAAAATCACGAGATTCCTTCAAATCTTTTCTATTTAATTTTATCAATGAGATAAAACTCACGACTTTTACAAGAGATGTTCATATGCTAGTATTTAGTGAGAAGTCCAATGTAAATGTGAGAATTCCTATCCATTTGATCAAGCAATTAGGCTTGAAAAATGTACCAACAGCTCCCCCCAAGCCTAAGATGCTTGAGTCTTCAATCCTTTGGTATCTCCTATAATCCATTCATGGATTTTAAAACGTGTTTAATTTGCTTCCATCCAATGATTTGGTCATCATATCTGCACATTGCATGTGAGTAGATACATAGGAGGATTGTATCTCCTTACAATCTTTTCCCTAACAAAATGTTAATGGACTTTTATATGTTTAGTCTCGGCATGAAAGATAATATTAGCAGCTAGATGAAGTGAACTCATATTATCTCCAAATATGTATGGAGTGCCGAAAACCAATCCTAAATCTATGTATAGGGTCTTTATCCACATAGCTTCTTATGTTGCATTTGCTAGCCCTATGTATTCAGCTTCAATTGAGGAGAGAACAACTGTAGGTTGCTTTTTTGAAGACCAAGATATGAGCTTTGTACTTGCAAATGATAGATATCATGATGTGCTTACCCAATCTGCATCATTGAATTTCTTTACATTCAAATCAGATGTGTAGGGGTAATATAAACCTTCATTAATTGTTCCTTTTAAATACATCAATATCCTCTTTGCTGCATCCATGTGAGGTTTCCTAGGAGTGTGCATGAATTGACTAAGCACACTTACTCCATAGCAAATATCAACCTAGTTAGGTTAGCATAGTTTAAACTCCCAAATAGGCTTTGATAGCTTGTGATGTCTTCTATAAGTTCTCCTTCATGAGCACTTAATTTTTGGTTGACCTCAATGGGAGTACCTACAACTTTAGCTTCTTGCATTTTGAACTTTGCAAGCATGTCCTATCTACACTTCCTTTGTGTAAGAAACATCCCTTGACCTGTGTAGACTACTTCCAATCCAAGGAAGTGGGTGAGCAATCCAAGATCACTTATCTTAAAATCCTCCTTCATTTGGGCTTTGATTCATCTAATCCCATCATCATCATTAACTTTAAGAATTATATCATCTAGATACACACATAAGTATATTACTTCAGATTTACTTTTCTTGATGAAAAGTGAAGAGTTTGCTTTGCTTGATTGAAATCCTTTGTCCTGCAAGAAGGTAACTAATCTATTGTTCCAAGCTCTAGGATCTTACTTCAAGCAATATAAAGCTTTCCTGAGTTTACACACATTCAGTATGTGATTCATTTATAAATCTAGGAGGTTGTGCCATGTACACTTCCCTTGAAATTCAACCTTTCAAAAATGCATTTGTGACATCCATATGATAGATGTTCCAATTCTTTGAGGCAACTACACTCATGAGTACTTTGATAGTAGGCATCTTTGGCATTGGAGATAAAGTTTCTTTATAATCTATACCATGGGTTCGAGCAAACCCTTTATCCACAAGCATTGCTTTATACCTATTTATTGATCCATTTGAGTTCTTCTTTACCTTGTCGATCCATCTGGATCGAATGATCTTCATGGATGGCTTCTTGGAATCAATTCCCATGTCTGATTCTCTTGAAGAGCTTCTTTCTCTTCTTCCATTGCTTTTCTCCATTCTGATTTCTTCTTAGTTTCATCAAATGTTGATGATTCTTCTGAATTTATATCATAAGCAATATAAATTGAATGCTTGGTGACTAGAAAAGTGTCATATCCATACCTTTCTCGCTTCCTTTTTTCCCTACTTGATCTCCTTATTGTTTGTTGAGAAGATTTTGCAACATCTCTCAACTCTTGTATCTTCGCTTCACCTTTTTGTTCCAAGCATTGATGTTCCTCCTTGGTGTCTTCTGATTATCATCAAAATCACTTGATTCTTCATGTAAGTGATCATTCCCATTGTGCAATGTTGGGAAGTTCTCATCTAGGCCATAAGGTAACTTGACTTTTCTGAGATCATCTTCAAACCAAGAGTTGTTCTCATCAAAGACAAGATCTCTACTAACAATAAATCCTTTAGTGCTTGGATTTATATAACCTATAACCTTTTTTATTTAAGTCACATCCAATGAATACACATTTCTCTACTTTGGGATCCATCTTACCTCTGATTTGTGATGGAATATGTGCATAGGCTATGCATCCAAATATCTTTCAATAATCAAGGTTAGGGCTTCTTCCATTCCATGCTTCATAGGGTGTCATTCCATCCAATGCTTCTGATGGGAGTCTATTGATGAGATAGGTGGGTATGGATACAGCTTCTGCCCACAAATAATTTTGTAATCTTTTCTAATTAAGCATAAGCCTTGCAGCTTCAACTATGGTCCTATTTCTTCTCTTTGCCACTCCATTTTGCTTTGGAGTGTACCTGGTTGTGGCCTCTCTCTTGATATCCCTTTCTTAGAGATAGGTATCAAATTAATGGGAGAAATATTTTCGCCCTCCATCTGATCTTAGTGTTTTTAGTGTTTTACCTATTTGATTATCAACAAGAGCAAGATACTTCTTGAAACATGAGAAGACTTCATCCTTATGCTTCATAAAGTATAAGATAGTCCATTTGCTATAGTCATCTGTGTACTTGAGCCACGAAGACTCAAGGACTTGTGCCAATGAGACTATACCTCGATTGCCACACAAGTGCATATAGTGGGATCTTTAACGCACATTTAAATGTCAATCCTAAGGAGCGACTTACCAAGTGTATGAAGACGTGTGCGCACGTGACAGAAAATGAAGTGGTTTAGCTGATCATGCATGAGAAAAGGCTACTACCTCTCACACCTACTGAAATACTGAAAGTGTTGCCGCAAGCCTCTTTTCAGCAGTTTTGGTATTTTGAGGTTTTCTCCCAGCCCAGAACTCCGAACATAGGCAATAGGGTAGTCCTTTCGAAGCTCTCAACGAGACGCATCCAATGGTGGTGGTTTCACTCAATTCTGACCACTATGCTTCAAGTTATGGCAGAAACAGTGAATTACGGGAGTCACAAACACCCGCGCCACAGCTTCTCCTAGCTTACGCACGCACTACAACAGCTCAAAACAAGGGGGAAGGGATAGACAACAGTCCTACACATGCATTTCAAGCATCACACCCACATACTAGAGCAAAAGGAAGATCAAAATCAGCAAGAAAGAGGCAAACTCGAAAATTCAGAAGTGCTCCTTCTTCACAATGACAAGAAGTCCTTTACAAAGAGTCACTTTTGACTTATATACCAGTGCCCTAAGTTTGGTCCTTTCACACAAGAGACCGGCACTTTATTCACTAAAAGACTAATTTCCTACTATTGTACATGGGTAAATCACTAATCTTCTGTGGGGATGCATCTAGAGGACTCCTCTAGTGAATTTACAACGGAAAATATATACAAGAGTGATTATGATACAAAAGTTGTGTGACCAAATCGGAAAAATTTTGGGGTCCGTCCTTTTCTCTGCTTTGTGCGCTCTTTAGCTCTGCAACACTCTCCCCCTCTTCGTCTCTGTCGTCCCTTGACAGGCTTTGCTCTTTGTCCTCAGTTTGTTCTCTGCACGCCACCTTTGCTCGTTGTTACCTGTTTATAAAACAGGTGTTCAGTTTTGACGGCCTCTTCTCAATTCTTGTTTTACATTCTCTGGGCCTGATGCATTTGACTTGTTTGCCCGCAACCCTTTGGAGTTTGATTGACTGCCTGATATTTCGCAGTCTAATTCACCTATAGGTTCTTAATTCTGGGTTGCCACGCACGCCACCAGTGGAAGGTTGAAGATGTGATGCTTCAGTCTTCGATCTGGACCTTCTAACAGATCAAGAGGTTGAAGCACCCATGTGGATTACGTCCTTTCCTTGGTGTGTGTGCCCCTGCGGGGCTCTGTGCAGAGATGGGTAATGCGCCCCTGCGGGGCTTCTTGCAGAGATGTGTATCTATTGCACCGTCTTAGACTTTGATTTTCTTCTTCTTTTCTTTTTGCTTGATTGCCCCTCCACACGTCCCTCCTCCTGAACTCTGTCGTCCTCGACAGGCTTTTTGTGGCGACGTGTGTATGTTTGTATGGCCTGTTGCTCTCTTTGATTTAGCAGATTCGCGTGACACAGCATGAATTCTTTCCATTGTTGTGATTTGACTCCGTCCTCTGGTGCTTGTCGATGATCCGCAAAGAAACTGGTTTCGTAGGCCACCAGCCTTGCATTCAAATTGGAAGTCATTTTAACAAAAATTTCTGAATCCATTTCAAAGAAACCTGTAAAGAATGCTTCTTCGAAAGTTTGCATATATGGCGATGGCAAAAACATGAGGCGAGAATAATATGCCATAATGGTAAGTCGGCTGGGAATTGTAGATAAATCAAAAATCAAGGCCTCTGAACCTTGCGTAATTCCAATGAAATTCAAAAAGGTATATTTAGCATGTTTGAACACCTTTAGCACTGTTAATAACATGCTGAAAATTTTATTAGTCATTTTGACTGCTAAGTCTGGCACTGAAGCATATCTGGAAATCCAAAATTCCATTGTCTTTACCATATATTCTTTGGTTGGTAGGTAATTATGTGGCGGACTAGGTAGTAACGGATAGTTAAGCCACTGATTATTGATGTTGCCTTGACGTTGGCCTTCCCAAAATTGTGTCCAAGAGCGTCTGCGGGGTACAGGACAAAAAGATGGATTTACTTGAAGTGCATATGGTGATGCTTCCCACTGTACCCGCAATGTCGGATTCTTCTCCAAAAGTTTTCGCCTCCATATTGGATCCGCCTTCTCAAATTCCTCTTGAGTATAATTGAAAGTGTCATGTTGGAATTGAAGGTTGTGGTCCGGATCTTTATTCGTGGCAGACTTTATGTACATCCGCGTCTGTTCTTTAAGTAGGCCGTATGGTACATTGAATGGCTTCAAAATTTGATATAATTGTTTGTTTTCTATTTGAGCTTCTTTCATTATTTGGATAATTTGATCTTCAAAATCAGCGGTGAGCTGGGACACCAGCAGTACCCTTTCTGGTCGGCTTAATTCTGCAATGTCCCGATTATTATAGTCAATGTGGACCTCCTGAGCCTGCCTTCTCGGTGAATGGTATGAGGGGGGAGAGGGAGGACGTACCTCAGTCTCCACAGCAGCCTCCGCATCATGTGGAACTACTGGTGTCCCCTGCTTTCCTTTTAGCTCTATCTGCTCCTGAAGCCATTGGATGATTTCATCCTTATTCTTAAGTTCGTCTTCAGCCTTTGTAATCTTTTCCTGATGTTTGATTAATTCCTGTGCAACTATGTTCATGTGATCTGTGTCTTCTTTGCACTGTTGGAAATAATCATTTTCTGCTTTTTTCCATTTCTTGCGTAGAGCCGCAGTGTCCTGCATATACCTTTGTTCCCAATCAGCAATGATTTCTTGCTCCTTTTTGAGCTGATCTGCCATCTTGGTTATCTTTTCTTCCATTTCTTTTATATCCGCGTGTGATTTTTCAGTATCTACCGGTGGTTGATCACTGAGGAGAGCTGTCATGAGCTCCTTGTTTCTGGCCCTTAAGTGGTCTGCTTCCTCCATACTCACCTTGAGCTGTGATTCGAGTACCTTGCTACGAGCATGTATCCTTGTTGTCTCTTTTTCGATCATGTCTAGTTTCTTCGTGAGCTCCAAAACTTGCTCTTTTAGTTTGGCATTTTCCGTTTCTAACATTCGGTATTGTGTTTTGGTCGTTTCTATTTCATCGTGTTTCTTTAAAACTTGAGCTTCTGTTTCTGATAATTTTTTAGCCAGATTCATACCTTCTGTTTGAAGCTCCTGCTTTTCGAGCATGGCTTGGTCATAATCTTCATCAGCCTCAAGCATCAATTGTTGAGTGTCTAGTGCAGTTCGAATCATATCTTGCACCACAGGCTTGAGCTGAGCTATATCAACATTCAGCCATGTTCTTGGTACATCTGGGGTTTCTCCTGTATGTACATCTTGTCTCTTTTTGACATGGATCGTTTCATTATGTGGTTGTCGGACCTGTAGTTGGACTTGTGGTTCGTCTGCTTTTTCATTTGAGACGGTAGTTTTAGTGGCACTTCCCTGAAAAGTTACATCCATGGGGGACGGTTCTGCCACAACCCTTATAGGTGTGAAGGGTTGTTCGTCTTCTGTTTGTATTTCCTGACAATCCTTCTTTGGTGTCTTTCGGTTTAATTTTTTGGGAGGTGTGGCCTCCTTGATTTGGATGCTGGAAGTTTCATTAAGTTTCAAAGTGAGGTGACCTTCCATGTTTGCTTCCTTGCTCCTTGTACCTTGATCTTCTGGTGTCACATGACCTTCCTGTTTGATGTTTTTTTGTTCTTCGTTATAGTCCACCTCATGTAATTCCTCCCATTGGCCGTCATCCTTGGATTCGCTTTGAATATCCACATCCAGTAGTGATGTATTGGGCTCCTCTTGGCCGTCAGATCCAGAACTAGAGTTGTCTAGCCCAATTTCCCGATATCTATGTACCTTGGTGAGTTTGCCTTTTGGCTCCCTAGCTTGTTCGGTCTGTTGATAATGATGACCCTGCACTGGCAGATTAATTTGTCCTTCTGTATATTTGTGAGTCTCCTCCAGTGCCTGAGTTAATTCTTCTTCCGTGATCTTTTTAGTCCCTTGAGTGGTGGTTGTAGGAAGTACATGTACTCTCTTTGTTTGTGGTACTTCCTCTTCTGCTTGTTGGACTTCTCGAGGTCGTTTTGTGCCTCTCATTGTTCCTCTCATTCGGGGTTGAGAACTTGTTTCTGCTTCTTCTACTTGTTTGCTTCCTTTCTTCTGTTTCGGTACAGTAGCAGTTTTGACAAATTGAGCCAACTCTATTGAAGATGGCATCTTCTGTAAGTACTCGCGCATGCCCAATGCGTGGTAAATCATAATTGTTAGGGCAGTAGTTCCGTTGAGGAACTTCTTATTATCCCATTTCTTCTTTGCCTCGAATAATCTTTCTTGCACATAGGGTGTGAGGTTAACCTGATTGCCTATCTGTTTTATGGCATGAGACAATAATTGCACAATGATTTTTTGGGGGGCCGTGTATCTATTCATGCTCGGGAAGCAGAAGTGTTGGTGAATTAATCTGACTTCTTCTTCGATGTCCACCCTATTGATGTCAACGAAAGTTCTTGTTTTTGCTCCACGACTCTCTTCCTTGACCGTGTTGACACCATCCTTTTCCCATCCAAATGCTTCTTTGATTAAGTCGTGGGAAAATTGAATGACCACCCATTCTCCATTCTTATCCATCACATTGGCTTCTGGTGCCAAAGGGTCATGTAGTGTTGGTCGTAGGGTGTTCATGACTTGTGTACAGCGTTGGAAATCCGGTTTATAGATAGGTAGTTCAAAATACTTACGAATTCCTGCTTTCTTCATGATGTCGATTGTGGATGGCATTTCATGTAAAACTTTGAAGTCCTGGGACATGATCGGAAAGTGATGCTCTGTGTCCATGATCTTTATGTTGGCCAAGAAGAGATATTCTTCAACTGGCTGCTCATCTCTGAACCAATGCCCTTTTGCTTTCGTAAGACATTGGGGAGGAAATTCCTAGACCTCTTCTTGGATTGTAGCTTCAGAATCTTCAGAAGCCATCTGCACTTACAAGGAAAAGTGCATTAGCTTGAAAGGCGTTTGTGAGACCATGCAATGTATTGTTATGATTATGGTTGCTCGTCACTCCGTTCCCCATATTTGCATGAGTGAGATCTCTTACCGCCTCTTTTTATATATTTCTTTTCTGACAGAAGACAATCATTAGTATAGCCGAAGCACAGTTTATGTACATAGTATGTCTACTCCTATCAGGTTTAAGCTAAGATCTAGTCTCCCTTGGAGATCGTGCACCACTAGTTTGATGATGTACATCTTGTGCCGAATGCTTGGCCCTGTATTGCGGCCCTATCATGCTTACTTGAGGTGCATTAGATACTACATGAGTGCAATCGGATGCTTTATTTCCTCGCTCATCCGCTCCTCGTGGTAACTTTGGTTTCCAGATCCATTTTGAGAACGTAGACGGAGGTCGCTTGGTTTTCTCGATTCGTACAACTGCTCGTGTGTCAGTTGCTTTATCCATTGCCCGAGTGAATTTGGCATTGCTCTTCGATTTTCTCTGATGACTCTTATGTGTTGTTGACTTTTGCGTTGAGTGATGTGGTATTTCCCCCTTTGTCCTTACAGCCTGTTTAGCTGCTTGTATGACCTTTTTGGGAATCCATATCTGATGTCGCGATCGTTGAGCTTCCTGCAGGGGCTTGGGAATCCATACTTGCAATGATCCTTGTGGTATGTACTTCTGTGAAGCTGGTTTGGTGATGCCTTTTTCCTTCCTCGGAGTGGGTGTGGACGTTTCCTGACTCTGTATCTGATCCTTGCGTACCCACTTATATTTGGGTGGGTCTTGATTCGAGTATCTGCTTGTTGGTTTCCAATAGTGTGATCTTTGGATGTTTCGAGCCTGCGTTGGAGAGCATGTCTCCTCAATGATGGGCTTTTCTGCAATTGCATTGGATAACTTCGACTCTATTGTAGACGTCGCTAGGATAGAAGTTTCCGCTTCTATGCATTTGGTTTCTGAATGGTGAGCGTAGTTGATACTTTCTTCTGTTGTTTTTTTAACCTCCTCCGATCTTGGCATTGACATGGTTTGGTTACATGGTTTCTCTTCAAGTAAGCTGAAAACCTCCTTATGCCCTATCGTAGCTGAAATATAACCTTGAGCTAGATGGATACACGCCTCTGTCTCAATGATCCAGTCGTGTCCTAGAATGAAGTCTTCTATCAGATCTTCATCTTCACACACTAGGACTCTTTGTTCCATGGAGGAATTTCCTAGGTGGAGGGATACATTCGTGGTTCCAATGCATTCGATGGTGTGACCTCCAATTCCTATTAATTGGGCCTTTGTGGGATTCAATTCTAATTGCAGCTCATCTGCTATTCTCTTTCGCATGCAGCTAAGGCCTGCTCCTGAGTCTATTAACGCATCTATCATTTTGTACTCTGTCTTGCCAATCCCTAGGTTTAGGTAAGGTTGCGTTTTACACATACCCGTTGTGTCATGATTAGTGACTTGGTAGTTTGCCATAGGGATAGGCTCGTCACCTTGGAGATAACGTTCGTCTCTTTGCCTCATCCATTCTTTCCGTTTCCTGATACGCTCTAGTGCTTCTTGCCGAGCTTCCTCTCTAATTCGCTCTTCCTCTTTTTTCCTATTTTGTGCACCTACCAATCGTGCTAACATCTGATCAGTCAAGGGCTCCATGAATCGTCTTACTCTGCATCCACTGATGTAGTTGGGAAGAATGTCTCCGTCTAGTGTGGCGAGATTGACTGCACCACTAGTGGAGATTCGATTTATGATCAAGGGTCCGTATCCGCGTTTTTGTAGCTTCCTTGCATGTTGTTTTAGGGTGTACACTAAGACTAAGTCTCCTTCTTTAAGTCCTTTGTCTTTTATATGTGCATCATAATATGCCTTCTGTCTCCGTTTAGCAGCGTAAATGCCTGCTACAGCTTGCAATCTAGTCTCATGTAACTTCTCAATTTGATCTAGTTGTTGGGATAATTCATGACCGTTCCACTCATATTGCTGGGCCACTTTCAATGTAGGTACTAAGAAGTCAATGGGCAAAATTGCATTTTGCCCATACACTAAATTGAAAGGTGTGGTTCCAATGGCCGTTTTATATGCAACTCGGAATGCCCAAATCGCATGATGCAATTGTTTGTCCCAATCCGATCTTCCATTATTGACAAGCTTTGTCAATACAGTACATAGTACCTTGTTGGAACTTTCCGCTTGTCCATTAGCTTGAGGGTGGTATGGGGCTGATTTTTTATGAATCACTAAAAAGTCATTCATTAGCGACTCAATTACTTCGTTTAAGAAATGCGTTCCTCGATCACTCACAATCTCGATCGGTAGTCCAAAGCGTGTGAAAATATGCTCAAAGAGAAATTTTGCTATAGTTTGAGCATCATTCTTTCTAGTGGCTCTTGCTTCTACCCACTTGGTTAAGTAGTCGGTGGCTACTATGATGTACTCCGCATGTGATCCTTTTGCAGGTGGATTGATCGGTCCTATGAAATCAATACCCCACTTGGTAAATGCTCTCGCACAAACCATGGGTCTTAATGGCATGTCGTCTCTCCGAATTGGGTATTTGGTTCTCTGACAAGTCTCACAACTTCGTACATACGTTTCAGCATCCATATGTAGAGTTGGCCACCATAGGCCTGCAAAGAGAATCATTTTGACAGTTCTTTCAGCCGAAAAATGACCTCCTGCAGCACCTGCATGTGCCATTTCTAATATGGGTAGATATTCCCCCTCATGCACACATAATCTTAGTTGGTTATCCTTCCCTCGTTTGAACAGTTGCTTTCCTATGAGAATATAGTCCTTGCTCATTTCCTCTAAGGATCGCCTACTTGCTCGGCTGGTTCCTAGCTCATGTTCTTGGGTTTTCAAGAATTTTACTAATGTTGTACTCCAATTGGGTGCTATGGTCGAAAAAGGTATGGACATATGGTCCTCTGGGATAGTCTCTTTGCATTCTGCACAATTAATTACATAATCGTGAACGTCTTTTGGCATGTCAGGTCAGTATACACCTAACCTTTTTAATTCTCGAATTGTCCCATGTATCCCTTGATGGGTTTTCCACTTGTTCACGTGTGCTTGCTGAATTAGTTGCTTCTGTTCGTCCTCCTCGACACATCTTAACAAGACACCATTGGGTTCCTTATAATACATGCTTCCAGCCACGATGTGTAAATTTCTTGTTTGAAGAATCTCTTTTTTGCTATCCTTATTTATTGAGTGTTGAGGGCCATGGGTGAGTATAGGAATTAGTCGTTCTGCCCACTTTGGGCATACCTCAAGATTAAACAAATACGCATCTGGTAAATCATCCGGTACTCCGCTAGGTGGTTCTCCATGCGTTAGCCTTGAAAGGTGATCTGCTCTTACATGTGTGTTTCCTTTTTTGACTATTACCTCAAAGTCGAACTCCATCAATAGTAAGAACCATCGTACCAACCTTCCCGTGTTGCAAGGCTTATTGACTAGATACAACAAAGCCTGATGGTCTATGAAGAACTTGAATTTGTTGGCTAAGAGGTAGTGTCTAAACTTCTTCACTGCGTAAACCATTCCTAAGCCTTCCCGCTCTGTAGTGGTGTAATTCCTTTCGGCTTGATTCAGTTGTCTACTCGCATAAGCAATTGGATGATCAAGCTTGCCTTCATCAGCCGGTTGAGCTAAGATGCATCCAATGGCATAGTTAGAAGCGTCGACATGAATATGAAAAGGCTTGCTCCAATTGGGTGATTTCAGAATTGGGGCTGTACTCAGCCGCTCCTTAAGCTCGTTGAAGGCCTTCTCACACTCGTTTGTCCAAGTAAATTGAGTCAAGAGACCGTACAAGGGTTTTGCTATTATGGCATACATGTGGATAAACCTTCTGTAATATCCACAATGCCCCATAAAAGCTTGCACTTCCTTTGCATTCTTGGGTCTTGGCAAGTCTAAGATGACTTTAATCTTGTCCTCATCCGTTGATATTCCGTTCCTCGAAACTATGTGTCCTAGGATTTTTCCTTGTCGCACCATGAAGACACATTTCTCAGGGTTCAGGCAAACTCTGTACTGTCTACATTTATTGAATATTTTTCTCAGTTCCGGTATATGGTCTGGTCGTTGATTTGAGTATGTACAAAGGTCATCTACGTATACTTCCATACTTTTTCTCAGAAATTCTTTGAATACATGACACATCAGTCTTTGGAAGGTGGCTGGCGCATTAGTGAGCCCAAAAGGCATCACTCTAAATGCATATACTCCCCATTCAGTCGCGAATGCGGTTTTATGCTGGTCCTCCGTTGCAATAGCTACTTGGTTGTAACCAGAGAATCCATCCAAGAAGCTATAGACCTTCCTGCCGGCAACCCTTTCCAACAGATGGTCTGTGATGGGTAATGGGAAACTATCACGTATAGTTGCTGCATTTACCTTTTTCAAGTTGATACATACCCTTAGTTTTCCGTTCTTCTTAGGCACTACCACTAGTGGCGATACCCACTCGGTGTGTTCTATCTCATATATGAATCCCGCCGCTAGTAGTTTGTCTATTTCCTCCTTAATCTTTGCTGCATAGACTTCATTGTATGTATAAGGGCGTTGTTTGGAGGGTTTTGCATCTGCTATCATTGGTATTCGATGGGAACAAATAGTGGGTTCCACACCTTTGAGATCCTTATAGGTCCATGCGAATACGTCTCGATATTCTCGGATAAGGTGTATGAGTTCCTCCTCTTCTTCTTCCGAGACATCTTTGCCAATATACGTGCATCTTTCTTCTCCCTCCTCTATTGTTACTACAACCTTTTTAGTTTGTTCCTTGTTGTCATATGCTTCTCCGTCTCTTGCCTCTCGTCTAGGCATTTGCATAGCTACTTTTCTTTCTTCCACTTCATATTTTTTAAAGTGTTCCGGAACTTCAAAAAGGTCTGGGTCCGGTTCCACTTTATTTGTGTCTTCTCTATGCTCATGCATTATTGGAATGGTTTCGATTGCTAAGACTTTTGTTGGTCTTTCTTTTGATTCTTTTTGCATAGTTTTTAAATATTGTTCCTCAGAATCAAACTCTGGTTCCATTTCTATGCTTTTGTACTCTTCTTTCCACTCTTTCTCTTCAATATCCCCTTCTTCTACTTCTTGGAGGACAATCATGTAGAGGTTCACGTCATATCCTTCTTCGTCTATACAGTCGTTCATCGTCAATACTTCCTCATTCACACACACATCTAATGTGGCTAGAATTTCCATCCAACCATGTGGTTCGAAGAGTTCATCCGAAAAAATTTGAGGCATGTAATCGGGGTCTTCTATCGTTCGATAGTTAGGGTGTCCTATTGGCCACATTTGTTTTTTACACTCCTCCTTCTTTGCTTGTTTGCACATCCACAACTGGGTATCCTCGTGCATCCAAGATTGGTCACTTGATCCAGCACTGTGAATGGATAGGTCATCTTCTTCCTTGTGGACTGGATTCCATTGTAATGGAGGGACATCCCGATACGCGAATGTGTGCAAATTTATCTTGGTGGTGTTCCCTTGATGTTGGAGATATAACGAATCTCTTCCCCAATCCTGTACTACTCGTAACTGTCTCATGAAGGGTCGTCCTAATATCATCTCATAGTTGTTCACTTTCTCGAATTTGCATATGGCTAGTGTGTGTTCAAATTCCACTCCACATGTTGTTAACTTAACTCCTTCCAATATTCCTAGGGGTCTCTCCACATGACCGTCTGCTAATTGGAGTTTCATACGAGTGGGTCGTAAGGCTGGTCTTCCCCACTTTTCCCAAATCTCCTTTGTTGCAATTCCTACTCCTGCTCCTGTGTCTAAGATAGCTTTGGTCATGTACCCATTATAGATGACAGTTAAACAGGTATTCCCTTCATCCCCTTCACTGAACTCCCCTACTTTATCAACTGGAACTTGTATTATGGACTTATTTTCCATTTCCTTTTCTTTTGATCCTCCCTTCTTTGGTCGTGTGTTCAATTGATCTGCCAATTGCCTCCATAACTGGGGTTTAAGTCGAAGCAATTCTTCCACCATCAATTGGCATTGCACTTTGGTTCTCCTTAGTTCCGTTAGGTTATGCGAACTTTCTTTTCCCTTTTCTTTTCCTTTTCCATGCACCGTGGGTGCTCGTATTATCACTGACTTTCTTTCGTACTCTCCCATATAGTTAGGCAATGTTGAAATGCTTATGGTATCCTCTCTACCTCTATCGAGTCTTGAGACCTCCTCGTACACTTCCTCGAGGTTAGGATGGGGTTGACAGTCTTCCACCTCTATTTCATCAAATGGTGGTGGCTCGACACCATTCTTCTTCCATTGTTCTTCTCTGATTCTATCCCACAAGTCCTTAGGCCAATCTACTTCTAAGTCTGGTATGGCTAATACAGGATCATTTTGTGCTGTCTCTTGTTCGCCTTGGGGATCTTCTTTGTTAAGTTCTTTATCCTTTGGTTTGATGCATTCTTCATAAGGTTCCTGTGCAATCCTTGTCTCTGGTAGGGTTGGGATAGTCTTTTCTAGGGTTGTTTGTGCTACTTCTATGAGCTTTCTGCATATGGCTAATCTTTCCTTTTCTAATTCCCCTTTAGGGTAGATTTTTTCATGTTGCTCTATGTTCGGACCCATTTTGATTCTAGCTTGGTATGCTTTTAACCACATATCCAAGTCGTCTGGCTTTGGGTCTGCTAGAATTGATCCGGGCTTCTCCCTATCTGAGCTAGGTTTGGTTAGCTCAGGAGTCTCCTTAGACTTCTCTTGCTCTTTGTGTTTACTTGACTTTTCGATTTGCTTTTTACTGTTTGTACTCTTGTTCTTTGCCCATTTATCCTTGAGTTTCTCTCGTCTTTCTTTCCATTTCTGAGCTTTTGTGTTGCAGGAATTTTTACATGGGTCCTCAAAATCTTCCACTATTTGAGTTGAAGGGCTTATTTTCGTGTCATTTTTCTGTTCCTCTTCCGATTGCTGTTCTTTTAGTTGTTTTGTTTGGGCTCTAGTGATGGCTTTCAGTGGCACTGTGTACTCCTTATCACTTCCCGATTCTTCTATGACCTCAATTACATTGATTGGTGCAGAACCTTGGTTTTTTACTAGATTCTTGGGGCAATCCCTAAAGAGATGTTCCTTTCCGCATTCACTGCAATATCCTTCCCAGATTCTAGGTGGTGGAGGGTTGTATGGTCGAGGACACTCTCTAATGAAATGGTCTCCTCCACATCTATAGCATGGTCCTCTCTGTACCTGAGGTCTACTGGGTGGTCTCATGGGTTGTTGTGCCTTAGGAGCTGTATACATTAGAGTGGAAGTCTCTGCTCCATAAGTCTGATCATAACCTTCATACCCATAGTATGTAGTCTCATATGCTGGTTCGTATTCCATCATGTAGGCTTCATACGGATAGTACTCACTTGGTAGGGTTTCGTATCCAAGGTTTGTTGATTCTATCTGGGTCATTGTCGTGGCTGGTACTATTGCTCTTTCTAGATTTTCTTCTGGTTGCGCATACTTTACTGATACTACTTGTTGAGGTTGCGACGGTTGGGGTCCTAGCACTGGTTGTGGTGGTGGGTATGGTATCTGTTCAATTGGTCTGGGTACTCCCGTCTGTGTTGGATAAGGGTTGTATCTTGGGACCTCTCTGTTCGGGTCTCTAGGTGGATATCCATACGGTCGATACTGAGGTGGTTGGAAAGGGCGTGTTTGCCTATTAAATGGACAGTTCTCAGTAGTGTGATTAGTGTATTTCTGTTCTATGTGACAGTACCAAGAAGTCCCTTGTTGTTGCTGCCTGTTGTATGGATAAGCTGGTTGTGCACCGCCCCCTCCTCAAACACACAGGTGAGTAGGGTGATCTCCTCCACATAAGCTACGTCTCCGTAGCATAGGCAATCTCTGAGCCGGAAGTTGATAAGCTCGTTGCCCTTGAGCCCCTAATTTCTTGGCTAGAAGCTCTGCTAATTCTTCCACGTGACTGGAATTGGAAGAGATGGTACTCTTTGAATCATCCGATTTAGCGTGGCTGGACTTGCTGTTGAGGTCCTCGGCCAAGTTATCTTCCAAATCAATACACTCCTGAAGACATTCACTCAAAGTTTGTAGTCTTTTCACGTATACTAGTGTTCTTAAGGTCCCGTTAGTGAGCCCATCCAAAAATAATGAAATCATTTTTTGTTGAGTCGGTCTCTCTGTCACTGGGCATCTATCCACGTACTGGTTGAACCTTCTGGCAGCTGTCTTGACCGTTTCATTAGGATTTTGTTTGAAGCTGTGAATTAACGAAGATGAATTGTGTTTGATTCCTCTCTTAGTGAATTCTCCTATAAATTCTTGAAAAAATTGTTCCATGTTTCCAAAGTGATTGGGATCTAAGGGTTGGAACCAAGTCAGGGCTGTTCCAATGAGGGTGAGCCCAAATGCCTCATACTGTACAAAGAAGTCGTCTACTTGTTCCGCTCTTAGGACTTGTTTGAATTCTGCAATGTGATCATAAGGTTCTCCTGATCCATCATAAGGGTTTCTTACACACTTTGCCACTTGGATAGGCCTAAGCCTTCTAATCGATTCAGGTGGTCTGGGCATCACAGGAAGAATAGGGACAGCTGGTCGTATTGGTGGCATTCCAGGCTGTCTTCCTATCGGTGGTTGTGGTCTTACAGGTGGTCTGTACTGATTTGCTATCCCTGGTTGGGTCTGATAGTGTGCTTGTGTTCCTGGTGTGGTAAATTGTACATGGGCATGATTAGGTACGCTCCTATGGCTGGTCTGTCCTGATGCAGTGTTTTCTGTCTCTTCTTGATTTCCAAATGGATTTTGTGAGGTCGTAGCCTGCTCTCTCTGAGGAAACACAGGTGTACTTATATATCTTAATCGAGACCTGTCTAAGACACTCACAGGCCAATACCTCCTTTGATCTTTATCCAGGTATGTGAGTCTAGTCTCGTCGTCCGGATCTTTCAGCTCATAGAATGTCATGGGGTTTTCTTCTCTCCCTGGGATAGGTGAATCGGTTTGCAACAATAAGTTTGATCCGTGAATCATATAGACTTCTAACAAATAGTCGTCTTGAGGTATCAAGTCACCTCTCAAGACTCGTGACACTCGGGATCTGCCTCTAGGGGTGGTCACAAACTCTTCTAGTTGTGTCCTTCCTAGGTTTTCTGGGTCCAAGAGTTCCCCTCTTTCATTGATCCTTTCCGGGAATTCGGTTACAATGTAGATTTGGCCAACTTTGTCAACATATGCACCTCCTTCGTATTTGACAGCTGGTCGGGGCACAATTGTGGCATTCTGAGAAGTTACCATCCTGGCCACAGATCTATTTAAGCCGTCCAGGTAGATTGGAATCTCCTGGGCATTGGTGGACACATACTGCAAGGAAGTACGGTAGTCCCCCTCCACAGTAGTCATGAAGCTTCTCGTTGGTGTGGGACCTTGCATATCTTCCGAAGCCATGGGTATTTCTTCCTCAGACTCGCTAGAGGTCTCCGCGTAGGTAGAGTGATGGCTAGCTTGGGCTGCACTTCCCACTGAAGATATGACACTCCTTCGACTACTTAGAACTCTTCCTGACCTCAAGTTCATTCACTCTCCTAAGCCTCTCTTTATGCTTCTTAGATTCCCCTTGGGTAGCTCTCCCAATGACTCAATTTGTCTGCCAAAAGAAGGGGTTAATCTGGGCGATACCACTTCCTGACGATACTGCTCTCGGCGATACTGCACTGACCGCGATACGATACCAGAGGTCTATGCGATACGATACCAGACACCCAGACGATACGATATCAATCTGGTGTCGCGATACTGTCCCAAAAAACAAACGATACGACACCTCCGCTAGGCACGATACGATACCTGAAAATCTCGGCGATATGATACTGATGAGAGTGTCGCGATATTGTCCTGATGAACAGACGATACGATACCACAGTGATGTCGCGATATCAGAATTCTCAAGATACGATACGATACCAGGTATAGTGTCGCGACACTCCACTGGGAAATATGGCGATACGACACTGACAAGGATCGACGATACGATACCACTGCACTAAGCGCGATCGCGATACCAACCTTGGCGACGCGATACCACTACGGTGTCGCGATACCAAGATAAGTGACCAATGATACGATACTTGGGGAGGGCACGATCGCGATACCGAAGTAGTGTCGCGATACCAATGTATCAAGCGATACGATACCACCCGGTAAAGTGAGGTCGCGATACTAACAACTTAGGCGATACGACACCATAATGGTGTCACGATACCAAATGTTAGTACCAGACGATACGATACCAGGGATTGGACACGATCGCGATACCAACTCAGTGTCGCGATACCGGAATAGTGTCGCGATACCAAGACTGATATCCAACGATACGACACCTCTGGCGAGTGTCGCGATACTAGGGAATTTTGGTATCGCGATACCAAAACTCAACCGATCGCGATACTCAAGCCAAAAGGTCTCCAAACTTGAAGATTTTTGTAACCCCTTGCACCTCTCACCCTTCTCCTTACTCCTAGGCCTCTGTCTCTCACAAAATATGCAAACATTCAATATTTTTCCCCCTCGCGATACTGCGCACTCCTTTTAATCATTTGTTTGTGCAAGTTTAGAGAGTTTTAGATGAATGTTCTTGTTAAAATCTTACCTCTATCTACCCTTGCTTGCTCCTTGATCTCTCACACAAGCTCTGAAGGCCTGAAGCACACGATACTGCATGCACGATACCGATAGTTGTCGCAGACGATACCAGTGAGCAGTGAAGTATCAAATGAATCAATTTTTTTGGTTTTTATACTTTTTTTTTTTTTTTTTTTGGACAGAACTTGAAATTTTGGAAATTTTTTGGTGATTTTTGGGGATTTTAGTCTACTCCTACTCCTCTTCTCCTCACTTCTCCTCTCCTTCTAACCTAACCCTAACTCCTCCTTCTCTTCCCTCCTCCTAAACCTAAACCTAAAACTTATCACACACACCTCGAAGATGAGAAGTGACAAGTGCTGAACTGATGGACTACTTGCCAAAGGATGAATTTGCGTCTACAAGTACGATTCGATCACACTCGCTCTATAACTATCACCAAGGCACCTTGGTTGAGTGACTCCCCGGCAACGGCACCAAAAACGTGTGTACTTGAGCCACGAAGACTCAAGGACTTGTGCCAATGAGACTATACCTCGATTGCCACACAAGTGCATATAGTGGGATCTTTAACACACATTTAAATGTCAATCCTAAGGAGCGACTTACCAAGTGTATGAAGACGTGTGCGCACGTGACAGAAAATGAAGTGGTTTAGCTGATCATGCATGAGAAAAGGCTACTACCTCTCACACCTACTGAAATACTGAAAGTGTTGCCGCAAGCCTCTTTTCAGCAGTTTTGGTATTTTGAGGTTTTCTCCCAGCCCAGAACTCCGAACATAGGCAATAGGGTACTCGTTTCGAAGCTCTCGACGAAACGCATCCAATGGTGGCGGTTTCACTCAATTCTGACCACTATGCTTCAAGTTATGGCAGAAACAGTGAATTACGGGAGTCACAAACACCCGCGCCACAGCTTCTCCTAGCTTACGCACGCACTACAACAGCTCAAAACAAGGGGGAAGGGATAGACAACAGTCCTACACATGCATTTCAAGCATCACACCCACATACTAGAGCAAAAGGAAGATCAAAATCAGCAAGAAAGAGGCAAACTCGAAAATTCAGAAGTGCTCCTTCTTCACAATGACAAGAAGTCCTTTACAAAGAGTCACTTTTGACTTATATACCAGTGCCCTAAGTTTGGTCCTTTCACACAAGAGACCGGCACTTTATTCACTAAAAGACTAATTTCCTACTATTGTACATGGGTAAATCACTAATCTTCTGTGGGGATGCATCTAGAGGACTCCTCTAGTGCATTTACAACGGAAAATATATACAAGAGTGATTATGATACAAAAGTTGTGTGACCAAATCGGAAAAATTTTGGGGTCCGTCCTTTTCTCTGCTTTGTGCGCTCTTTAGCTCTGCAACATCATCAATAAAAGATACATAGTACATGGATCCTGAAATTGATGGTTCCTTTGCTAGGTTCCCACACATATGTGCGGACTATCTCCAACAAGTCACCATGAATGTATCGTTTCTTCATAAAGGGTTGTCTATATGATTTCCCAAGCTGATAAGCACTGCACTTATATATCTTGTGTTGCTTGGATATATTTGGTATACGAAGCACACTCTGATCCCTACACATTTGCTTTAGATTTCTTTCACCTATATGAGCTAGCCTTTTGTGCCCACATGTCTAATTTTGATAGGGTCTGACCACCATAATTGAACAAGGCTATATTTCTAGTGTCTTGGAGTTCAAATGTAAAGAGTCTACCTATCTTTTCTCCTTTTGCAATTCTCTTGAATCCTTATGGTGGATCTTCAACAAAAGCTCCATTTCTTCTGAACCTTACTTGCAATCCTTTCTCTACAATTTGTCCAACACTTATGAGATTCTTTGTTATGGTAGGTACATACAATACCTTGTTGAATAGATTCATGTTTCCATATGGAGTTTGTTGGAAAACAATGTGCAATTGGTCCATTTTGTCTAAGACCTTGCTTTAGTTCTTAGTCTTTCTTGGCAAAGAAGAAAAGGAGACGGGCGGATCTGACATGTTTAGAGGTCGTTACTACTCTTTGTACAACCAAAATGTGTTGGTGGCATGGATACGTCGTCCTCCTCCCATAGCACCCGCCAGGGTTCAAGTCCCCTAGACTGCAGCGAGCGCGAACATTATATTTTGATCTATGCTTTTCAAATTAAAAAAACAAGTGGAGAGCGATGGATCGCGATAGACGAGCGACCTGATTTTCACGAGAATAGCGATCGCAGATTTATTCTTTTACGAACTGCTTTATTGGTGCTTTTGAGGGATCAAGAGTACTATATAACAAGAGCTTGGGCTCATTGTTATTCATCCTTCACCTAGGATCAACACAAGCTTTCTAGAGCTTGGACCTCAGTAGAGGTGGTGTTTCTTCTAGCACATGGGGCAGCCATGGTGCTAACTTGAAGCATGTTGAGGAGTAGCTATGGAGTTCTTCTTAATGATTCTTCTTGGAGAAGATGAAGGGTGTGCTCACACTCTAGCTCATGGAGAGGAGGTCATCTCTTGTTCATGGCAAGAAGACTTGGTCATTAGCAGCTTGATGGTGAGGATCGCCCATCTACATGATGTATTTGAAGATCATCTTCTACAAGAAGATGTTAGGTTGAAGATTATCTTCTACAAGAAGATGTCTGGCTACTTCAAAGACATTGGATGGGACCATCTACATGATTTTGAAGATTATCTTCTACAGGAAGATATTAGGTTGAAGATTGTCTTCTACAAGAAGATGTCGGGCTACTTCAAAGACATTAGATGGAGTTTAACATAAGATTCACATCTTATGTTAAAGTATTCAGGTACATATTCTCTTTATGCACACAGGTACTACTTGAAGTTTATGGAGGCTGTGGCGTTCATATCAGAAGGAGTCCTATTCGGCATAGGTACAAGAGAAACAGTACGTATATGCTTTATGCATATTTTTATGAGGTGTTTGAGAAGGTGTGTTCACATGAGTTTGAGGATTTCCGTTCACACTGATCCTTCCTCTTTCAGTCACTCATATTCACTCTTCTATAACCTATAAGGTCACACATCTCATGTATATTCAGATTACTGCCCACACATCTGAATATGTTTGTTACATTGTACATTCACTCATTCATCTATTTCTCATCACATAGAGTGGTTGAGAGTTTTGCTCCCACATTGTACATTGAACATTGGTATATATGATACTATGAGTAAGCAGAGGCTTACGTAACATCTTACACATGTCGTCTATTCTTTCTCTATCTTTGTCTCATCATCTGTATGAAAGTTGTGGTATGTTCATGTTTTGTCAATATGGAAGATTGCTGGAATTAATGTTGTACATGACTGGAACTATGGAACCATGGACCTATGACATGAGCTAAGGGCCTACCTCACTTCCAACAGAGTTTTCACATTTCCAATGTTTTCCACTGAATGTCTAGTGTCATCTCCTCTTTGAGCCTCATGTCTATTTCTTGGATCTTCTAAGTCTGAAAGTAGAGCCACATTCCCTGCTACATGATTTGAACAACCAAAATCTATATAAAATACATGCTCATCTCCTTTACCTTTCTCATACACATACACATACACATACACACACATACATATACAAATACACATAGACATACACATACACATACACATACACATACACATACACATACACATACACATACACATACACATACACATACACATACACATACACATACACATACACATACACATACACATACACATACACATACACATACACATACACATACACATACACATACACATACACATACACATACACATACACATACACATACACATACACATACACATACACATACACATACACATACACATACACATACACATACACATACACATACACATACACATACACATACACATACACATACACATACACATACACATACACATACACATACACATACACATACACATACACATACACATACACATACACATACACATACACATACACATACACATACACATACACATACACATACACATACACATACACATACACATACACATACACATACACATACACATACACATACACATACACATACACATACACATACACATACACATACACATACACATACACATACACATACACATACACATACACATACACATACACATACACATACACATACACATACACATACACATACACATACACATACACATACACATACACATACACATACACATACACATACACATACACATACACATACACATACACATACACATACACATACACATACACATACACATACACATACACATACACATACACATACACATACACATACACATACACATACACATACACATACACATACACATACACATACACATACACATACACATACACATACACATACACATACACATACACATACACATACACATACACATACACATACACATACACATACACATACACATACACATACACATACACATACACATACACATACACATACACATACACATACACATACACATACACATACACATACACATACACATACACATACACATACACATACACATACACATACACATACACATCACATACACATACACATACACATACACATACACATACACATACACATACACATACACATACACATACACATACACATACACATACACATACACATACACATACACATACACATACACATACACATACACATACACATACACATACACATACACATACACATACACATACACATACACATACACATACACATACACATACACATACACATACACATACACATACACATACACATACACATACACATACACATACACATACACATACACATACACATACACATACACATACACATACACATACACATACACATACACATACACATACACATACACATACACATACACATACACATACACATACACATACACATACACATACACATACACATACACATACACATACACATACACATACACATACACATACACATACACATACACATACACATACACATACACATAACCATACATACACACATACACACACACACATACAAACACACATACACACACACATACACACACACACATACACACACACATACACACACACATACACAGACATACACACACACATAAACACACACATACACACACACATACACACACACATACACACACACATACACACACACATACACACACATACACACACATACACACACATACACACACATACGCACACAGATACACACACACATACACACACATAGACGTACACATACACGTACACATACACGTACACATACACATACACATACACATACACATACACATACACATACACATACACATACACATACACATACACATACACAATACACATACACATACACATACACATACACATACACATACACATACAACAATACAATCCACTACACATACACATACACATACACATACACATACACATACACATACACATACACATACACATACACATACACATACACATACAACATACACATACACATACACATACACATACACATACACATACACATACACATACACATACACATACACATACACATACACATACACATACACATACACATACACATACACATACACATACACATACACATACACATACACATACACATACACATACACATACACATACACATACACATACACATACACATACACATACACATACACATACACATACACATACACATACACATACACATACACATACACATACACATACACATACACATACACATACACATACACATACACATACACATACACATACACATACACATACACATACACATACACATACACATACACATACACATACACATACACATACACATACACATACACATACACATACACATACACATACACATACACATACACATACACATACACATACACATACACATACACATACACATACACATACACATACACATACACATACACATACACATACACATACACATACACATACACATACACATACACATACACATACACATACACATACACATACACATACACATACACATACACATACACATACACATACACATACACATACACATACACATACACATACACATACACATACACATACACATACACATACACATACACATACACATACACATACACATACACATACACATACACATACACATACACATACACATACACATACACATACACATACACATACACATACACATACACATACACATACACATACACATACACATACACATACACATACACATACACATACACATACACATACACATACACATACACATACACATACACATACACATACACATACACATACACATACACATACACATACACATACACATACACATACACATACACATACACATACACATACACATACACATACACATACACATACACATACACATACACATACACATACACATACACATACACATACACATACACATACACATACACATACACATACACATACACATACACATACACATACACATACACATACACATACACATACACATACACATACACATACACATACACATACACATACACATACACATACACATACACATACACATACACATACACATACACATACACATACACATACACATACACATACACATACACATACACATACACATACACATACACATACACATACACATACACATACACATACACATACACATACACATACACATACACATACACATACACATACACATACACATACACATACACATACACATACACATACACATACACATACACATACACATACACATACACATACACATACACATACACATACACATACACATACACATACACATACACATACACATACACATACACATACACATACACATACACATACACATACACATACACATACACATACACATACACATACACATACACATACACATACACATACACATACACATACACATACACATACACATACACATACACATACACATACACATACACATACACATACACATACACATACACATACACATACACATACACATACACATACACATACACATACACATACACATACACATACACATACACATACACATACACATACACATACACATACACATACACATACACATACACATACACATACACATACACATACACATACACATACACATACACATACACATACACATACACATACACATACACATACACATACACATACACATACACATACACATACACATACACATACACATACACATACACATACACATACACATACACATACACATACACATAGACATTGTAATAAAGTGATAGGAAGGAGATGGTTGAAGCACACCCTTGACAAATAGGAGATGGTTGAAATACACCCTAAGAGGGAGCATTAGGAAGTAATCCTCAACCATGGCTCTTGGGGCAAGTGGTTAGCCCATCACATTCCTAACCAAGAGGTTATGAGTTCAATTCCTTACACGCATACACATACACATATACATACACATACACATACGCATACACATACGCATACACATACGCATACACATACGCATACGCATACACATACACATACGCATACGCATACGCATACGCATATGCATACACATATGCATACGCATACGCATACGCATACGCATACGCATACGCATACGCATACGCATACGCATATGCATACCCATACGCATACGCATACGCATACGCATACGCATACACATACGCATACGCATATGCATACACATATGCATACGCATACGCATGCACAGGCACAGGCACAAGCACAGGCACACAACACGCACAAGCATAGCACACGCACACGCAAATGTGCAAGCATAACACATGCACAAGCACACATGCACATGCACATGCACATGCACATACACATACACATAGACATACACACACACACACATACACACAAACACATACACATAGACATAGATATAGACATACACATACACATGCACATACACATACACATACACATACACATACACATACACATACACATACACATACACATACACATACACATACACATACACATGCACATGCACATGCACATGCACATGCACATGTACATGCACATGCACATGCACATGCACATGCACATGCACATGCACATGCACATGCACATGCACATGCACATGCACATGCACATGCACATGCACATGCACATGCACATGCACATGCACATGCACATGCACATGCACATGCACATGCACATGCACATGCACATGCACATGCACATGCACATGCACATGCACATGCACATGCACATGCACATGCACATGCACATGCACATGCACATGCACATGCACATGTACATGCACATGCACATGCACATGCACATGCACATGCACATGCACATGCACATATGCACATCCACATGCAAATGCACATATGCACATGCACATGCACATGCACATGCACATGCACATGCACATGCACATGCACATGCACATGCACATGCACATGCACATGCACATGCACATGCACATCCACATGCACATCCACATGCACATGCACATGCACATCCACATACACATACACATACACATACACATACACATACACATACACATACACATACACATACACATACACAACCACATACACAACCACATACACATACACATACACATACACATACACATACACATACACATACACATACACATACACATACACATACACATACACATACACATACACATACACATACACATACACATACACATACACATACACATACACATACACATACACATACACATACACATACACATACACATACACATACACATACACATACACATACACATACACATACACATACACATACACATACACATACACATACACATACACATACACATACACATACACATACACATACACATACACATACACGTACACATACACATACACATACACATACACATACACATACACATACACATACACATACACATACACATACACATACACATACACATACACATACACATACACATACACATACACATACACATACACATACACATACGCATAAGCATACGCATAAGCATACGCATACGCATAAGCATACACATACGCATACGCATACGCATACGCATACGCATACGCATACGCATAAGCATACACATACACATACGCATACGCATACGCATACGCATACGCATACGCATACGCATACGCATACGCATACGCATACGCATACGCATACGCATACGCATACGCATACGCATACGCATACGCATACGCATACGCATACGCATACGCATACGCATACGCATACGCATACGCATACGCATACGCATACGCATACGCATACGCATACGCATACGCAACCGCAACCGCAACCGCAACCGCAACCGCAACCGCAACCGCAACCGCAACCGCAACCGCAACCGCATACGCATACGCATACGCATACGCATACGCATACGCATACACATACACATACACATACACATACACATACACATACACATACACATACACATACACATACACATACACATACACATACACATACAACATACACATACACATACACATACACATACACATACACATACACATACACATACACATACACATACACATACACATACACATACACATACACATACACATACACATACACATACACATACACATACACATACACATACACATACACATCCACATATGTTGGAGCAAGTCTATGACAAGCCTAAGTATTGGCTTGAGTCCCACAAAGTCATAGAAAAAGCCTTAAAATGAAGACTATGTAAAGTTCAGTTGTGAACTACCTCTTGTAACTTTTGAAGAGTTTACTTAATGTAAAGGTAAGAGAATCTTAAGTGGTTGAGTCCACTTGATCAAGAATGGAAAGAGGAGCCAGGAATTCGTGATTTGTGGTAGGTAGAGAATCAAATCAATCATTGATTGATTGGAGAGTGATTGAGGGAAGTTAGCCTCCCAAACTCAACTATAAATAGATGGTAGTTTTAGTCGTGGTTAGAGAGACCTATGTGAAGACCTCCAAGAGCTGAGCTTTATGCCATATCAAGGTGTGATTACAAGGCACACATATGTATCAGTAAGTCATTGTATTGTACAAGCAATATACTTTCATTTTCATGATTATTTGTGTTCATCTTTCCATGTTCTTGTGAAGTGTACTACTCAGTGCCATTACTCTCAGTTTTCTTAGTCAGCTTGCAGAGATGTTTTCTCTGAGCTTGGTGCATGATTTTCCGTGATTTAACTTGATAAAGTTAGCTCTATAAGTCTAATATATGCTCACAAATTTTCATGTCATTTGGATGTTGCAATCTTTAGTTATGTTCATTTGAAGTCAACAGGGTCTGTTCATCTTCACTTCTCTTTCAGGTACCCGACTTTTTTAATCATCTTGTCAGAGCCATTTCTCAGTGGTTACTTATCCAAATTCAGTGATTTAAAGCTTGTTGGATTGACCGTACTGTTTAGTATAACCATACAAATGTTCATAATCATTGGATTTCTACATTTTGAGTTATGTTGATTTTTCTGCACACTGGTCTATTTCTGAAGCAGCCCGTGAAAATCGGGATGATGTCATCACTTGTTAAAACTCATTCTCAGTGTGTGGTTCATTATTTTTGATGGGATTACTCTTGAAAGTTAGCTCTTTAAGTTGCCTAGACTTCCCCAAGAGGAATTGAGCTAGTTGCTGCTGTGCTCAGAGAATTATGTAAAACACTGGATAGGTGTATGAACCAAGAATAGCAAGTTTTCACCTCTGAGCTAACTCCAACTTATCTGTTTTGATCTATCTTTTTGAGAGTGATCTTCCAAGGTACATAGGGTGTCTAATACATCCATTGGCAAGCTAAAAGGGCCCACCATATACTCCTGGAGTTCATTTGGCTGGTGTAGATCAAGGATTTTACAACACCTCTTCATCTTCAAGCACATACCTATCCATCTCTTCACAGTGGTATCAGAGCAAGGTTGGACAACATGGCAGATGGATTTCCTTCATCAATTGACAAATTTGATAGAGGTAATTACTCAGCTTGGTCATTAAGAATGGAAGCTTATCTCCAAGGTAGAAGTTTATATGGTTATGTGGCTGGAGATGAAGTTATGCCAAGTTTCAGGAACAAAAGTCAACCAACACAAGAAGAGCAAGAAAGATTGAGCACATGGTGCTCCAAGGATGCACTTGCAAGGTCTTATCTCCTCATCTCTATCTCAGATTTTTTGTTGCCTCACATTAGAAGTTGTAAGACATCTCAGGAAGTGTGGGATGCACTTGAAGCTTTCTTTTCTTCAAGTACCAAATCTAGGAAGCATCAACTATGGCTGGATTTCACAACTCTCAAGAAGGCTCCCAAACAGAATGTGACTGATTTTGTCACAAAGCTCAAGGACATAGCAGATCAGTTGGAAGCATTGGAGAGGTAATAGATGAAGAGCAAATTGTAAGGCAGGTCATCAATGGCTTGAAGGCAGATGATAAGTGGGAAACATTCACCACAGCTATGGATTTATACATGGACATGCATGTACCTGATTTCAACACACTCATTGGACAACTACTTACTCAAGAGGCAAAGCTTATCAAAAATGGAGAAAGCTCTAAAGGTAATCAATCTTCAGCTTTATACACGGATAAAAGCAAGTCTAAAGATAACAAAGGAAAGGCAAAGAAAGTGGATGATGAAGCAGGTACATATCAAGCTAACTATGCAGGTAGAGGAAGACATGGCAGAGGTAGAAGAAGAGGAGGTAGACAAGGCAGGGGGAGATCCCAAGACTCCAACTCATGTTCTATTTGTGGATTAACTAATCATACAACTGAAAATTGCTTTTGGAATTCCAGGAATCAAAGAGGTAGAGGATACAATAGAGGAAGTTATGGCTAATCAAGAGGAAGGTTCAACAACTACCATGGCAACTACAACAACTACAATCATTCAAACTATCAAGGAGGCTACAAAGGAAGGAGAGACTACAATAATTTCACAGAAGACTCAAACAAAGAGGATTCATTATTGATCATGAACATGGCTATGCCACAAGGTAAATCTGATGAGCATATTTTCTACATAGATTCAGGTTGTTCAAATCATGTGGCAGGAAATGTGGCACTCCTATCAGATTTAGAAGATCCAAGGAATAAGCATAAGGTACAAACAGGAGATGATACAAAACATCCTATGGAGAAAATAGGCAATGTCAAAGCACCTGATGGAAACATCAACCTACTCAAGGTACTCTATGTCCCTACCATTACAAAGAATTTGATAAGTGTTGGGCAGATAGTAGAGAAAGGGTTGCGAGTCAGGTTCACAAAAGCAGGAGCATTTGTTGAAGATCCAAGTCAAGGATTCAGAAGAATTGCAAAAGGTGAAAAGACAGGTAGATTGTTCACATTTGAATTACAGGACACTAGAAACATTGCTCTCTTTAATTATGGTAGTCAAACACTCACAGAATTGGAAGTATGGCACAAAAGGTTAGCACATATTGGTGAAAGGTCATTAAAGCAAATCTGCAGGGACCAAAGTGTACTTGGACTTCCTAATTTGTCAAAACAACATATGATTTATAAGTGTAGTGCATGTCAATTTGGAAAGTCTCACAGGTTACCACTCATGAAGAAAGGTTATATGCATGGAGATCTCTTGGAGTTGGTTCATACAGATGTATGGGGACCTAGCAAGGAAGCTTCAATATCTGGATCAAGGTATTATGTTTCCTTTATTGATGATTGCAGCAGATGGACTATCCTGTTCTTTATGAAACACAAAGATGAAGTTTTTTCATGTTTCAAAAGATATTTGGCTCTTGTGGAGAATCAAACAGGTAAATCACTAAGAAGGCTAAGGTCAGATGGAGGGGGAGAATACTTCTCCCATGAGTTTGATTCTTTTCTTCAAGAAAGAGGAATCAAAAGAGAGGTAACTACAAGGTACACTCCTGAGCAAAATGGAGTGGCAGAAAGGAGGAATAGGACAATTGTTGAAGCTGCAAGGTCTATGTTAAATGAAAAGCATTTACCTAATTACTTATGGGCTGAGGCTGTATCTACAGCCACTTACTTGATTAACAGGTTGCCTTCAAAATCCCTTGATGGGATGACTCCATATGAGGCTTGGAATGGAAGAAGACCAAGCTTAGATCATTGTAAAATTTTTGGATGTATTGCTTTTGCTCATGTTCCTTCACAGGTTAGAGGCAAGATGGATCCAAAGGCAGAAAGGTGTGTATTTATTGGATATGACAACAATCAAAAGGGCTACAGGTTATACAACCCTACCAACAAAGGATTCTTGGTAAGCAGAGATGTAGTTTTTGATGAGAAAAAATCATGGTATGAAGATTCATGCAGGAAGATCAATTTACCATATGATCTTGAAGAAGATTTTCCAAAGCTTGGTAGAGAACAATCAAAGATTGAAGAACAAGACACCTCAGAGGATGATGAAGAATCTCACATGGAAAAGATCAAAGCATGGAAGTCTAAAGGTAAAGCAAAATTGCAGGAACTTGGACATGAGGTAGAATCATCACATCATGGCCTAAGAAGATCTATGAGGGAAAAGAAAAAACCAGAAAGGTATGGGTTTGACACCTCATTAGTAACTAAACATTCTATCTACATAGCACAGGACATAAACCAAGAGGAGCCATCATCATTTGACGAGGCCAAAGCAAAAACAGAATGGAAGCATGCAATGAAGGAAGAGATTGAAGCACTTGAGGAAAACAACACTTGGGATTTGGTGCCCAAGACTTCATCCATGAAGGTAATAGGCTCAAGATGGGTCTATAAACTCAAGAAGAATTCTGATGGTTCCATTAACAGGTATAAGGCAAGGCTTGTAGCAAAAGTCTTTGCACAAACTCAAGGAATTGATTATGAGGAGACCTTCTCTCCTGTGGCAAAGATGCCTACTATTAGGGTTTTGCTTAGTATTGCCTCTTCCAAGAATTGGAAGATACTTCAACTAGATGTAAAGAATGCATTTTTGAATGGTTGGATAACAGAAGAGGTATATATGGCACAACCACCTGGTTTTGAGAATCAAGTTTATCCTGATTATGTGTGTAAACTTAACAAAGCATTGTATGGTCTCAAGCAAGCTCCAAGAGCTTGGAATTTCACGCTTGTTTCATTCTTGCAGGACAAAGGCTTTCAACCAAGCAAGGCAGATCCTTCACTCTTTATTAAAAAGAGTAATTCTGAGGTCATCTACCTATGTGTATATGTAGATGATATTATATTGACAGGAAATGATGCAGATGGTATGAAGAAGATCAAAGATCAGATGAGAGAAGAGTTCAAGATAAGTGATTTGGGTTCACTTACCTACTTCCTAGGTTTGGAAGTTGTCTACAAAGATCATGGTTTGTTTCTCACTCAAAGGAAGTACATTAAGGACATGTTGGCAAAATTCAAGATGCAAGATTGTAAGATTGCAGGTACTCCAATGGAGGTCAATCACAAATTGAGCTCACATGAAGGTGAACTCATAGAGGACATCACATCATATCAAAGTCTAGTGGGTAGTCTCAACTATGCCACATTGACAAGAGTAGATATATGTTACAGTGTGAGTGTGCTAAGTCAATTTATGCACACACCAAGGAAACCACATATGGATGTTGCCAAAAGGATTCTCAAGTATCTCAAAGGAACCATAAATGAAGGACTTTATTATCCTTATGTATATGATTTAGGTTTGAAGCTATTTTCTGATCCAGATTGGGCTGGCTCCAAGGAAGATAGAAGGAGCACTTCAGGTTATCTTACCTTTGCAGGTTCAAAGCTTATTTCATGGTCATCCAAGAAGCAACCCACAGTTGCTCTCTCTTCTATTGAAGCTGAATATAGAGGTCTTGCCATAGCTACACAAGAAGCTATGTGGATGAAGACATTATTCAAAGATCTTGGATTGGAGTTTGGAACTCCAACTATTTTTGGTGACAATATGAGTTCTATTCATTTGGCTGCTAATCCTATTTTTCATGCAAGGACTAAACATATTGAAGTTCATTATCACTATGTACGAGAGAAGGTTCTAAGCAAAGAGATTCAAATATCATATGTGTCCACTCATCAACAATGTGCAGATATTCTAACTAAAGCATTGGATGGTACAAAGCTTTGCAAATTCAAGGCTATGATTGGTTTGCAGGTAATCTTGGAAGATTGAAGACCTCAAGCATACTTGGCTTGAGGAGGAGCTGTTGGAGCAAGTCTATGACAAGCCTAAGTATTGTCTTGAGTCCCACAAAGTCATAGAAAAAGCCTTAAAATGAAGACTATGTA
>CM035439.1:47622640-47692640 GCA_020310875.1 Ceratopteris richardii | reverse complement strand
TAAACAACACACACTGCTGCAACATTCAAAACGGACAACCAGACGAACAGTCTGGCGATAACGCAACAATATGCCCGAATCCCCACACTGTGGAGCGCTTCTTTTCATTGCTTTATAAAGATTTACAAATATGCGTGTAACAACCTTTCGTGCGTGTTTTACAAAGATTTCCGTTACATCTGTTCCACTCCGGCGGTCGACTAACAGGCCCGAACCTTGTCAAGCCTGCGAAATTTGCTGCGCCACCAAAAATTGGTTGCCAAGCTAGAGTGATATTAGAACACCTCTATAATCAGCAGTAGCTTAGCAGAGTTACTGTCACTCAAACGTATAAGACTTCGTTTTGAATTTACTGAGAAATTCACTAGGACTTCACCGGACTCTCACCAAACTGACACCGTAATTATACTAGAATCTTACCGGAATCAACTCCTATTCTGTTTGTAATTACTTCAAGTGAGTATACAAGAAGTAAGGAAGTGATGCGTGAACTTCCTTCACTGAGTAAACTCTTTCTAAAGTTTAAGAGAAAACTCCTCCTGTTCAGAATGTCCTTTTTCGATTAGACTTTGTACTGTGTGTACATATCCATTTCACCGAAATCCTTGACGAACTGATAGTAGAGATGTCTAGCTATAAGATAAGCTAACTCTCATACAAACCTTTAATTGACTCTGCGAGATATACTTCGTTGTTCTACCAAAAAACACGTTTTCTGAGAAAACTATAACTAACCAAAACATTCGTTTACCGAGATAGTACCGAGGGACACGTTTACTAACGAGCTGTAACTGTTAACGGTTAACAGACTTTCTACCGTAACACGAAAATACTCAAAGTTTTCACATACGAACAGTGCGCGCACACTTCCACATGAACATGTGTTTTCTATTAGAGAAGATGTGTACAAATTAGCTTGGCCTCTTCTTGCTCAAGCTATGGAAACTCTCCTACACTGAGTAGTTTCTCTTTACCATCTCTCTTAGATGAATACCTGACATTTTAGGTTTCTGTTATTCATCTGTACATACACGATCTATGGCGTCTTCTGAAAAACTTCTCACTCTCTTCACTCTCTGTACATACGCGATCTCTGGCGTCTTCTCACTTTCTCATACTTCACTCTCACCTCTCTCTTTTTTGACCTCTGTATGTGCTTTATTTATATTGCGCGCTCTTCTCACACACGTTCTTATTCGCACTTCCCTCTCTATTATTCTTATGCACGTTCTCTCTGTATATACAGTTTGATTCGGTGTAACGAACTCTATCAAATTCTGATTCTGCAAGATTCTGCGCTGTACATAATGGTCGTGAATTTGTCCCTTCATTAAGGCTTTTGATTTTTTGAATATTTGATTCCGCTTCTCTTTATCGTCCTTTGTTTGTACGTCAAATTCGTGAGTGTTTCTTCAACAGCTCCCCCTCAATCACTAATTTGACTCATCCTGTCTTCATATATTTTTCTTTCTTTTATACTTGCCATTTCTTTGAATCTGCTTGTCTTTGTTCCATCCAAGCTCTTTGTCAAAATATCTGCAATCTGATCTTTTGTCGGAGTGTATATTATTTCTATCTCCTTCTCCATTACCTTTTCCCTCAGGAAATGATACTGAATTTCTATGTGCTTTGTTCTTGCATGAAATACTGGATTTGCTGCAAGATACAACGAGCTCATATTATCTCCATGTATGATGGGTATACCTTGATCAACACCCATGCTTTTGAACAAGGTCTGCATCCATATCACTTCTTTAGTTGCTTCGATAAAGCCACTATGTGTTGTTTCTTCGAACACCATCTTACTAGCTTATCTCCTAGGTATATCATATACCCATGCGTTGACCTTCTGTCATCTTGACTTCCTGCCCAGTCTGAGTCACTGTATGCTCTCAGCTTTATATCTGACGTAAAAGGATAATATAATCCTTCTCTTATAGTTCTTTTTATATATCTAAGAACTCTCTGTCCTGCAACCCAATATTGATCCTTCGGACAATGCATGAACTGTGAGAGAACTCCCTCTGCATAGCTAAGATCCGGTCGTGTTAGTGTAGCATAAATTAAGCTTCCTACTAACGATTGATACTTTCTCATATCTTTAAACTCTGCACCACTATAGTTGCTAAGTTTATGATTTGCTTCAAGCGGTGTTGAAGCTTCTATGCAATTCTCCATATTAAACTTCTTCAGTAAGTTTAGGAGATACCTTTCTTGCGTAACATATACACCATGATCTATGTATGTGATTTCCATTCCTAGAAAGTATGACAACTTTCCTAGGTCACTGATCTGAAACTCCTTTTCGAGTAATCTCTTTACTTCTTTAATTCCTTCATCTGAAGTCCCTGTGATTATAATGTCATCTACATAAATGCAAATGTAGATCATACCTTCTTCTGTTCTTTTGATGAGCAGACTTGCATCTGCTTTCGAACTTTGGTATCCAAGTTCATTGAGATATTTCACAAGCCTGTACACATACACATACACATACACATACACATACACATACACATACACATGCACGTACATGCACATACACACACATACACACATACATATACATACACACATGCAAATACACATACATGCATACACACATACACACATAAATGCATACACACATATACACACATACATGCATACACATATACACACACATGCATACACACATACACATACATGCATACACATATACACACATACACACACACATACATACACACACACACATAAATGCATACACACATACACACATACACACATACACACATACACACATACACACATACACACATACACACATACACACATACACACACATACATGCATACACATATACACACATGCGTACACACATACACATACATGCATGCACATATACACACATACACACATACATACATACACACATGCATGCATACATACATACACACATGCATGCATACATACATACACACATGCATGCATACATACATACAAACATGCATACACACACATGCATACATATATACAAACATACACACACACATACATACATACATACATACATACATACATACATACATACATACATACATACATACATACATACATACTTACTTACACACATACATACACACATACATACACACATACATACATGCATGCATATATACATAAATACATACATACACACATACACACACACATACATACACCTACATGCATCATATATGCGTGTAGGCATACATGCACATATGCATACATGCATACACACATGCATATATACACACATATATACATGCATGCATACACATACATGCATATATCCCATACACGTGCACATACCTATATATACATCACACATGCATACACACTCATGCACATAGATGCATACATATCATAGACACATATGTATACATACACATGCATACATGCGTGCATTCATGCACATGCATATATCATACACATATACACATACATACGTATTCATACCATAGAGAGATGCATACATACTGACATGCATACATACACATTCACATACATACATATACGCATCACACACATGCATACATACATACATGCATACATACATACATGCATACATACATACATACATGCATGCATACATACATACATACATGCATACATACATACATGCATACATACATACATGCATACATACATACATGCATACATACATACATGAATACATACATACATGCATACATACATACATACATGCATACATACATACATACATGCATACATACATACATACATACATGCATACATACATACATGCATACATGCATACATACATACATGCATACATACATACATGCATACATACATACATGCATACATACATACATGCATACATAAACATGCATACACACATGCATGCATACATGCACACCTTCATGTATGCATGCATACATGCACACCTTCATGTATGCATGCATGCATGCACACCTTCATGTATGCATGCATACATGCATACTAACATATATACATACATACATACACACGTACATACATATATACATTAACACATACAATACACACACACACACACACACATATATATATATATATATATATATATATATATATATATATATATATATATATATATGTATATATATATATATATATATATATATATATATATATATATATATATATATATATATATACATACATACATACATACTGTAGCTCAGTGATGAGTAGCACCTCCTTTAATGTCAATCTGGGAAGACATGAGGATGGTATGAAGACCTCGAGAAAGTGAAGGCACAAGTGTGTGAGTGAGAAGCACACGAACATGCACACACATACACACAGACGCGCACACACGGCAAGAGCAAAGAGCGCAAGACAATGGAACCACTTCTATTATAACAATGTTCTCATACAAGTTCAAAACTACAACAAGCTAGCTCAAAAATGAGCTCTCTAGCTCTATTTATAGTTTTTTACTAGCTTTGGTCCTGTTTAGACCTAGTGTCCGGCCTAGTTAAAAATTAGGTCCATAAGCTATTTTGGAGGCTCAAACGAGCTCTGAAAATTATGAAACTTGGTAGGCAAATACTATAAAAGCTCCTCAAGCTCAAGGACTCCTTGGCTTGCACAAAATGGAGCTACAAAAAGGTGAAACGGTATTTACAATGGTTTTCAGTGATGAGAATCACTTTTAAAATAATGTAAGGATTGAAAAAAAATTGATGGGTTGCCTCAGTGCTAGATCTGCATGTATGCCTATACTTGCTTCTTCACATAATTGATGGGTTGCCTCAGTGCTAGATCTGCATGTATGCGTGTACTTGCTTCTTTCCGTATGATGCCAACACTCCCCCCCCCAGCGTTTGTCGTCTCTGACAGACCTTTGTTCCGCTGGGTGATCAATGTAGTGTTGGACTATGTTAGTGGCTAGCTCTTGTTCTTTGATTCTAAGTCCTCTTACTAGATCTCTTTGAAGAGCATCCCAATTGAAAGCGCCCATAATATTAGTTTGTGGTGTGGTATAGAGCTCGGAGTGCATAGTTTGTTCGCATGCAAATAACTATAGGAGATGGGTAGGTCGTGGCTCGAATACTTCCGAACGAGATTCCCAAAACCCGGTGGTAAACATAACATCAAATGTTTGTTTATAGCAAGCAGGGAGATATCTGATCCTCGCATGCCATGCATAAGCAACCCTAATACTGGGGGTTGTGCTCATTTCATAGAGTAAGTTATAATTACCATTTATGAAGCCTGGGATCGGAGGCTGGATATTGCGTACATTGCGGAAAGTTTTGAGTACTATTTGCATTAGGTCCAAGATCTTCAACATCATTTGAGCAGCGACATTGAGCATGGGTTGGAGTCGTGGCATCTAGTGTCTGATAGTAGCCATCATGTAAGCTACTATTGGTGTGCCTGCTGGTGGTGCAATGGATGGGTAATTGAGCCATTGTTTGCAATTTGCATTGTTTTGAACTTTTATGGCAAAGGCCTTCCATGATCGTCGTCTTTGCACTGATCCATAGCATGGATTATACTTTAAATGCATGGGGGCATGGTCCCATGTTTGGAGCATCTTTGGGTAGGTCTCCAATAACTTTTTCCTCCAGATTGGTTGGAATATGGCACCTTTTCTGGCATCTTCCAAGATGTCCTCTAGTTGGAACTGTGTTGCAAAAGAAGGATACTTATTGGTGACTCTTTTGATCTCAGCGTTGTAATCTGCCAATAGTACAAAGTAGGGCTTATATTGTAACTCTGAGCTGGTTATCAGTCGTCTAGAAGCTAAGTGCCTAAAGTATTCTGATTGAAGTATTGT
The DNA here is from genome assembly GCA_020310875.1 of Ceratopteris richardii. NCBI lineage: Eukaryota > Viridiplantae > Streptophyta > Polypodiopsida > Polypodiales > Pteridaceae > Ceratopteris > Ceratopteris richardii. Next base: position 47,686,825 of record CM035439.1, on the reverse strand, counting down.
CTCCTCAATAGTCTTCATGGCCCGCATCTGAGTGGATATACGCTCTTCGTGAGTTGGCCCCATTTCTTCTACTTGTTTCATCCATGCAGGAGGGGGTTGCTCGTATGTAACTTGTCCCTCATTAGTGACTCTGCCTCCTGAAAGGGGTTGAGGCTCATAGTTATCTTGAAAGGTTTCTTCCACAGGAATGGTTACTGCCTCTTCTTCTGACGGTTGATCGGGTGGAGATGGGGGTCGTTCATATTGTAACAATTTAATCTTGAACTATGCCACTTGTTGTCGTAGCTCAAGTACCTCGTTGGTCGTTGAAGATTCTACCAGTGGAAAAGTAGCAACATTAACCATCTCCCTAGGTTCTGTTGGGTGCGGTGTGGGTGCATGGTGTCTTTGTAGTTCCTTTACCTGGTCTGCAAGTTGGTCGTGTGCTTCCAAGAGGGTCGCATAATCTTCGATACTTGCTGAATGTTTTCTGATGGGATAGCTTGGAATTTAGTAGGATCTATGGGTGCCCCTGGTGTGTTTTCGATGGCCGCTTCTAAGTTTTCTTGATTCTATTGGTGTAGCCTTCTATTCTCTTCTTGAGCAGCTGCTAAGTGTTAGCGAAGTAATGCCATGTTTCTTTGTAGTCTAGTGTTGCGAGCTAGTTGATCTCTGAGTTGTTCATCGGTTACTTTACCTGCCTTTGTATACCTGGCTTCAAGCTCCACATGAGACTGTTGGAGGGCTATAACCTCATGTGTAATGCAATATTACTCAACTCCAAGGCATTGACACGTGCCTGGAGGTGGGACGACAGATTACAAAGCTCTTTATTCTTTTCTTCCAATAATCTGTATTCCTATTTAAGTTGGGCAGCAGCTTCAAACATGGTGTCTAGTGCATGACTAAATGAGGTGGATGCAAAGGTAGAGGTGGAAGATGCAAGGGGTCGGGAAATGGGGAAGGGAAAAGTGAATGTTGTGCTGACAGTGGGTGTATGTGGTGACGTGAGTGAAGTACGAAGTGTGATGTTGAGACAAAAGGGGTGATGAGTGGTCCTGTGGAGGGTGAAATGTCCATGGGGTCGGACGTGATTGCGTGTGAAGTCTGAATCGTGAATACTGGAATGGTGGGTGGTGTGTTAGTGGTGGCCGTGAATGTGGGGGAGGTGGGTTGGGAATGAGAATTTCTTTTATAATTCTCAATTTTTTGTATCACATTTACAAAGTTTGTCAAAAATGGAGGCAGGGTGCTTTGTGTTGGTTCTGAGGAGGTTAAGAGGGGCACAGAGGGTTGGGGTTGGGAAAGAGGGAATGTAATAGTGAGGGAAAATGGGTGAGTTAATGTTTGGTTAGAGTCATGTGGCTGTCCTAGAGCTGGAAGATAAGAAGGGTGACCTATTATGGTTTGATGGGTGACGGGATGACCTATATGAGGTTTGGAAAATGGGCAAGCAATGATTGAGGTAGGGATAGGTAAGGATGGCCAAATTGTGGTGTGCGGTATAGGTTCAATAAAGGTAACTGTTGGATGTTTGAGGATGCTAGTGGTGAGGGGTTCGGTGGGATGGGTGGGAGCTGATGGTGGAGATGGTATCTATGTGCTGTCGTCGTGTGCATCAGTGTTAGTGGGGCTGGTCATGTGCACGTCATCCTGAGCTGTGGTAGGGAGTGAGGTAGAAACTTCCATCTAAATCATCTTACCCCTGTGTGGTCGCATATCCAGCCTTCGTTGATCGTATTGAGGTGGAGTGCGATGTAACATGGTCCGCATAGCTTCTATAATCCCACATGTGTAAGCCAAAAGGTTCAATGATTCAACAAAGTGGGGGTTTGCGTTCTCTGCTTGAAGCATTTGGTTCACCATTGCTCTGTTTGCCTCATCAGACAATTTATGCCTTTTTTGGACTTGTTTTATAGTTTCGTACAACTATCTAAGTTGAGGAGTGTATGCAGGGGCTTCCTCTTCACTCTCCTCTGATTCATGCCCTGGAGCCTTCTCTTGTTCATGTGTGTCTTCAATGTGAGTGTGTTGGGCTTCATCCCAACAACCATTCAGCATGGGCTTCCTTACTCCTCGTTTGCCAGCTTCATATAATTGATCGAGGATCCACATAGGCATCTTAATAGGCAGACTCCCTATCTCCGCTAGGTATAGTCTGTACCAAATCTTCTTGTGAGGTTGGGTGAATCGGTCTTGAGCTAGGAATGCAATGTGTTGAAGACACATATGCAACGGTATGGCAATATTTGGGGTGAGGGTACACATCTCTTTCAGCTTCTTGAGCTTACTGCTCTTCATCGATTCTGGTATCAATGGGTCTCGATCGGAGGGTACATGGGTACCATACATCTGAAGGGCCTCCCTAATTAAAGTTATGTTCAACTCAAGCTTTTTCATTTCCTCCTGGTTTGATAGAGAGGGCACCATGAATGTGCCTGACTGATCTTGATCTCCTGTCACTTTAAGAGTAGCAATCAAGTAGTAGCATCTAAGGAAATTTGGTCTAGGCAAAGATGCACTAAAATAATCCTTCAATCCCGCTTTTTGCCAAATATCTTGAAGAGGTGCTACATTTTGTAATGCTTCAAACTCTCTTGAGAAGAACTTAAATGTCCACCAAACTCCTCCAAATTCCAACTTGGATTCCGAGATATGGTCTGCATCCCCCAAATCTCCTGACATCTCATTGAACCAACGAGAATGTCCCTTTACTCTTTCTGTTAGGCCACTTGGTGGATCCCAGATGGGGATTCCTCTCACATTCAGAAACTCCTCAGGCCTAGTTGTTAGTGGAACCTCCATGGGCATGGTATCCCAATTGAGTTGAGAACTAGTGCCTGGCTAGGTCCGCTTCGGGAGCTAAATAGAAATGGTATGTCTAGAGTGTTGCCTAGGGGGCTTCTTCATTGTAATCCTCGATGGTGTTGCTTGTTGGCTTTTCTGAGAATCTGTCTCTCGATCTATGGGTTTTCTACCCTTGCGTATCCAGACCTGCTTCATGCCACTAGGTGCTTCATGGTTCTTGATCATTGCCTTCCTCGGTGTAGTGTGTGTCCCGGCTTGCGGTCCTCGAATCCTCTTTGGAAAAGAAGGGAACTCCTCCTTGAATCCTGTACCTTCGTCTAGAGTGATAATCTTCTGCACCATAGAACTTTGGAAAAGAATAGCATCATTATTTTCATGTGAGTCCCTGGGGGAACCAAGAGTTGGTGTCTTCTCTAATGGCCTGAGTGCTTGGTTATCTAATTCAATCGTGAGGCGGTTTTGGCCTACCCAAGCCTGAAGAAGTCCACTTCTTAGGTTGAGGTTGACTGTGTGATCATAGATCCAATCTTGGCCCAAGACAAGAGGTTCGGTAAGATCCTCGTCTTCACATACTAGCACTTTTGCTGGCATTAGGACCTCTTGAATGTAGAGGGGAAGCTCTACCTCTCCCATGCAAGGGGTTTCAACACCTCCTAATCCTATCAGATATGCTTCTAGGGGTTTTACCTCCAATTGCAATTCTTGGCAGTAAGAAAGTTGCACTGCACTAGTGGCCGCACCTGAGTCGATTAAAGCTCTCACGGTCCTTGCACTCTCTCCTTGTCCTACTTCTAGGGTCACAAAAGGTCGTCGGTCAACTATCCTATGGGACCGTTCACCTGAAGCCTCACACATGGCCATGTGATAACCTAGAGCTTCATGAGCGTCAGGCATGGACTGACCTCTACCTTGTCTTCTCAATTTCCTTCGTCGGATGTGTTCTAAGGCTTCTGCCTGTGCTTCTTCTCGAATTCACTTTTCCTCTTCCTTTCGTTTCTTTGCAGTATTGAGTCGATTTAGCATCTCTTCTGTTAGGGGTTCTTGATATAACTTGACTTTGCCCGCTTATGTAACTTGGTAGGATGTCACCTTCTAGAGTGGCTAGTTGTACTGCTCCACTTGTGGAGATCCTATTGATTATCATTGGTCCATAGCCTCTCTTCTCTAATTTCCGTGCATGTTGCTTCAAGGTGTAGACTAGGACTAGGTCTCCTGCTTTCAAGCCTTTATCCTTCACATGTGCATCGAAATATGCTTTTTGTCTCTTCTTGGCTGCATAAATTCCTACGGCATCTCTCAATCGTGTTTCACCTAAGCGTTCAAGATCGAAGATTCTAGATGAGAGCTCATGGCATGTCCACTTGTGCTCCTGTGCTACTCTTAATGTAGGTATCAGAAATTCCAATGGTAGCACTGCATTTTGGCCGAATACCATCTGAAAGGGTGTGGCTTGGAGTACCATTTTATAGGCAACTCTGTATGCCCAAATAGCATGGTGTAGCTATTTGTCCCAATTAGAGCGTTGATTATTAACTAATTTTGTCAATACATTGCATAGAATCTTATTTGTGCTCTCTACCTGGCCATTAGCTTGTGGATGATAGAGGGCAAACTTCTTATGTATCACTAAGAATTCTTGGAGAAGGTTTTCTATGACTTCATTCAAGAAGTGCGTGTTTCTATCACTCACTAACTCTATTGGCAATCCGTATCTAGTGAACACATTCTCAAATAAGAACTTTGTTGTCATTTGAGCATTGTTCTTCGTTGTGGCTTTTACTTCTACCCACTTGGTTAAATAGTCTGTGGTCACAATGATGTACTCAGCATGTGAACCCTTGACTGGGGGATTAATAGGACCAACAAAGTCTATTCTGCATTTGGAGAATGCACGTCCACCCATCATAGGTTTCAATGGCATCTCATCTTTTCGTATAGGGTATTGGGTTCGCTGATAAACATCACACCTCTTCACGTAGGTATGTGCATCCATGTGAAGGGTTGGCCACCAAAGACCTGCAAATAAAATTGCCTTGATCACCCGATCTGGTCCAAAGTGTCCTCCTGCTACACCTTGGTGAGCAGTCTCCAAGATATTCAGATATTCACTCTAGTGGATGCAGAATCTAAGATACCCATCTTTTCCCCTTCTGTATAGATTATCTCCAATGAGAGTATAATCTAAAGCTTCTTGTTATAAGATCCTTTGTCTAGCCAACGTCATATCTTTGGGAAAGATTTTTGTCCTCAAAAAGGCTACTAAGGGTTCACTCCAATATGGTACTAAAGACACTCGATAAAGAGTAGCATGTTCCACTGGTGGTTTAGTGTGGAGATTGGGCATTCTTTTCACATTCTATGGACATCAGCTTCCATAGCTGGCCAGTGTACTCCAAGTCTCCTCAATGTTTGTAAGGTTCTTTGTCTCGAGTAGTGTTGCTCTAATGCACCCACATGTGCTAACAGCAACCACTTCGCGTACTCCTCCTCTTCCACACAACAGGCTAATACTCCTTGATCCGTATGTTTGTACATACTTCCTGCCATGATATGATACTTTTGGGCTTTTACTACCTCCCTATCTTGAGTGTTTACTACTGGGTGTTTAGGCCCATATGTCAGTACTAGCATTAAGTTCTTGGCCCACTGTGGTACAACCTCTAAATTAAACAAGTAAGCATCAGGAAGGTCATCTGATACTCCTTGTGGGGCCTCTCCAGATGTGAGCCTAGAGAGATGGTCTGCTCTCAAATGAGTCTTGCCTTTCCTCACCACTACCTCAAAGTTATACTCCATTAGTAAGAGGAACCATCTTACTAATCTACTTGTATTGCATGGCTTGTTTACCAAGTACAAGAGTGCTTGATGATCAATAAAGAATTTAAATTTATTTGCAAGCAAATAGTGTCTAAAGTTTTTAACTGCATATACCATGCCTAACCCTTCTCGTTCAGTGGTGGTATAGTTTTGTTCAGCTGCATTCAACTGTCTACTAGCATATGCAATTGGAAGATCCATATTACCTTCACCACTTGGTTGTGCTAGTGTTTTAAATAATTTAATTAAATATATATAATGAAATATATAAAATTAAATATATAAAAAATGGCTTGTTCCAATCTGGTGTGGTGAAGATTGGTGCTGAACATAATCACCGTTTAAGCTCATTGAAGAAGTTTTCACATTCATCCGTCCACTCAAAATTGGTCAAAAGTCCATACAGAGGCTTTGCAATGATGGCATACATGTGTATAAAATGTTGGTAATAGCCACAATGCCCCGTGAAAGCTTGCACTTCCTTGACATTTTTTGGCCTAGGGAGTTCTACTATAGCTCTCACTTTCTCCTCATCCGTGGATGTGCCATTCTTTGACACTGTGTCCTAGAATCTTGCCTTGCCTGACCATGAAAACACACTTTTTTGGATTCAGGCAGACCTGATATTCTCTACATTTATCAAAGATTTACCTAAGTTCAGGTATATGTGTTTGTCTGATGTTGGAATGAGCACAGAGTTCATCAACATAGACTTCCAAATTCTTTCTCAAGAATTCTTTGAATACATGACACATCAATCATTGGAAGGTTGTGGGTGCATTGGTTATGCCAAATGGCATTACCCGAAAAGCAAATATGCCCCACTCTGTGGCAAAAGATGTCTTATGCTGATCTTCTAGAGCAATGGCTACTTGATTGTAGCCAGAAAATCCATCCAGGAAGCTGTACACTTCCTTGCCTGCTACCCTTTCTAATAGATGCTCAGTGATTGGAAGTGGATAACTATCTCTGATAGTGGCTGCATTAACCTTCTTCAAGTTAATGCATACATGTAGTTTACCATTCTTTTTGGGCACCACTACAATGGGGGAAACCCATTAAGTGTGCTCGATTTCATAGATAAATCTAGCTTCCACTAAGCGATCTATCTCTTCCTTGATCTTGGCAGCATAGTTGTCATTGTATGTGTATGGCTTCTGTTTAGAGGGTCTGGCATCTGAGGTCATGGGGATCGCGTGTGAGCATATGTCAGGGTCTACACCTTTCAGGTCCTTGTAGCTCCAAGCCAATACATCTCTGTACTCTCTTAGCAAAGCTATCAACTCTTGCTCTTCTTCTTCCGTTAGGTCATGTCCTATGTAGGTGCATCTTTCTTCTCCTTCTTTTATGGCTACAACTATTTCCTTGGTGGCTTCTTTGTTATCATAGGCCTCTCTTGATTGTGCCTCACATTTAGGCATTCTTACCATGAATCTCCTATCTTCCACTTCATACTTCTTGAAATTTTCATGGACCTCAAATAGAGATTCTTCTTCCTCCGGTGTGACTTCTTTCTTCTTTCTTTTCTTTACTTCACTCTTGGTGGTCACCTGTGTGGTTAATCTCACCTCATTCATACCTTCCTCGTGTCTCTCAGGGTGAGCTTCTACCTTGTGGAAATATTCCTCATCTGATGCAAAAGGTGGATCCATAATGATTGACTCTAGATCAGAATCACTTGCGTCCTTGAGTGCATCAGTGTTGGGTTCACATTCTTCAATGATTGGATCATGCATGATTGGCTCTATCATGAAGACTGAAATGGCATAGCCATCCTCGTCATAGTGGGGTTTCCACTGTTCTTCATTGACGGCTACATCCATAGTTGCTAGAATTTCTGCCCAACCGTGGGGTTCAAATTCTTCATCAGTGAATACTATAGGTGCATAGGCTGGGTCCTGAACCGATCTATGAGTTTCCTTCGCACCTATCTCTCTGGCTTTTTCTCTCTTCTCCTCTTCTACTGCTACTTTACACATCCACAAGTGGGTGTCTTCATGCATCCATAAGGATCCTGATCCTATGGAGTGCACTGACTCCATGTCATCCTTGGCTCTATGGATGGGATTCCATTGAATAGGCGGTACGTCTTTGTGAGAGTAATCCTTGAGATTGACTTTGGTTGTAACACCTAGGTGTTGCAAATACAATGAATTGGTTCCCCAATCCTGTACCACTTGCAATTGCCGCATAAATGGCCTTCCCAAAATCATCTTGTAGGCTTGGTTTTTGCTTAAGTCGCATATAGCAAAAGTATGCTCGAACTCAACACCACATGTAGTGAGAGCTATTCCTTCTAGCAATCCTAAGGACCTCTCAATATGACCATTGGCCATCTTCAATTTCATTCTCGTCGGCGTGAGTGCTGGCTTGCCCCAACGCTTCCATAGGGAAGTGGTAGCAATTGCAACTCTTGCACTTGAGTCCAAAATTGCCTTGGTTGTGTATCCCTGATGGTTAACGGGAAAATAGGTGTTTCCTTCTTCTCCTTCGCTCATGTCTCCTATCTTGTCCAAAGGTATTTCTGGTACTGTTCTGTGGGATCCTACCTGGGAAAAGCCACTGCACTTTAGTGTTCTTTACTACCTCCGTATTCCTAGGTATGATCGAATCTTCATTTCTTATCATGACCATGGGTGTTCTCATGCAAGTAGACTTAGTTTCCTAGGGGCCTATGAAATGGGGTAATTCGTGCAAGGAATTAGACTCAAAGTCTAACCTTTCGTGAGATTGAGTACTCTCCTGCTCCTCATAAATTGAAGGAATGTCTTGTGGGAACTAATCATGCGCATCATCCACAAGTTCAATGGGAGGAGGGACTTCACTTTCTTTAGCCCATTTCTCTTCTTGAATCTCTCGTAGGAACTCTGGTGAATACCTATTCATAGAAGAAGAGGTGTCTGGTTCAGTGGAGTTAGGCACATATGCTTCTTGGGGAGGAATGCTTATTCTATCACTTGCACTCTCTTTAGACTGTGAGATGGCTCCTTTTCCAGACTTTGCAGGTAAGCTCTCCTATCTATCTAGTAGACCATCAAAATGCAATGGTGTTTTAGTGGAGCTAGAGCCATTGAACAAGTGACTGGCTTCAAACATGTCTTGCGCCAATTCTACCATCTTAGCACAAAGTTTTGTTCTCTCTATCTCTAGATCGGCTCTAGGGTAACATTTGTCATGATCTTCACGTTTGGCCCTTCTTGGATTCTGGCTTGATATGCTTTAAGCATCATGTCTAGATCCTCAGGAGTGGGATCGGCTAGGACTGATCCTACTCTGGGTGGTGGGAGGGTTATGTTTGGTGGATTAGAAAGTTGAGGAATGGGAGGTGATGGGTTGGAGGGAGATGGAAAGGGTGGTGGTGGTGGGGTAGTGTGAGAGTGGTTTTGAGATGCGAGTTCACTTATCTTTGCTTTGGTTTCTCTCAAGCTTTCTTCAAGTTCGCTCATTTTCTGTGACCATTGTCTTTTCATTCTCTCCCGGCTATCTCTCCAAGCCCTTGTCCTTTTGTTGGTTATGCTCTCCATCTCACTAACCTCAGAACTCTTTTCCTACCCTACTCCTTGAGTGTGCCGTGAAGCTTGAGCTCGGGTGACTACTTGCACTGAGGCAATGGAAGTCACACTTCCTGTAGAGTCTACTACTAGACCAATGACATTGATAGGAGTGATTTTTGGCACGTTGATGGGGTTCTTGGGACACTCTCGTAACAAATGCTCCTTATCACAATCTGGGCAAAAACCTTGAATTTTCACAGATTGGGTTTGGCTGGGTGCTGGTAGAGGGCAATCACGGATGAGGTGATCTCCTTGACATCGAAAGCATGGCCCTCTAGGGAATGGTGGTCTTATTTGCCTAGGCTGAGGTCTAGAGTTGATGTTTGCATACATGACATTTGTATAATCTCGCTCCCAACTAGATTCACTGGGTTCTTCATAACAGTATGACTCATTATGCTCGGGTGACTGCATGTAGTAAGCCTGTGGGCTATCAATATGTGTGGAGTCAAAACTATGGTCACATGGATCACTTTCTGATAGCAATGGTGTTACTGGGACTATGGCTCTATTCAGATTTTCTTCAACATATGCATATTTCATTGGAATCACATTAGTTGGAGCAGGGGGTTGTTGCGCTAGGACTAGTTGAGGTCTCGATTGCCCTTGATAGGGTGGTTGATAGGATTGATGGGGCCTACCATATTGTTGTGGTGGGTACTGAGTCTGGAATCTACCCTGTTGTGGATATGGCTGAGGGTAGTTTTGCCTGATAGTTTGCTTGTTATAAGGACAATCTTGTGCAGTATGGTTGGCATACCTTCGCTCTATGGTGCAGTACTGGCTACTAGGATTCACTTGGGGTTGAGCCATAATAGGACATACACTCGCCATATGGTCACCTCCACAAGTATAGCATCGTTTTCCTAGCGCAAATCTTGGTATTTGTTTACTAGAGACTCCTAGCTTTTGAGCTACTTTCTCAACGAGTTCCTCAATAGATGTGGATTGCGAGGAAGAGAGGCTAGTAGAACTATCTGAATCTTTGTAGATTTTTGAAAGTTCTAATTCCTCTCCTATATTATCCTCAATGTCTATGCACATGCGTACACATTCTTCTATGGTTCTGGGGTCTTTCAAATACACATATGATCTGAGCTTGGTACTCAGCAATCCATCTAAAAACAAAGCCACTTGTTTGGCAGGTGTGGGTAACTCAGGCATCGGACACCTCTCTAGGTACTGCCTAAACCGTCTTCCTGGCAGTCTGACTATCTCTTGAGGTGTTTGCTTAAAGCTATGAATCAGTGAGGAAGTATTATGTCGTATGCCACTCTTAGAAAACTCACTGACAAAAGCTTCTAAAAGTTGGTCTATGCTCCTAAACTGCCTCTCATGTAGTGACTGAAACCACGTAAGAGCTCTGTTTCTAAGAGTTAGGCCAAAAGCATTGTATTGTGTGAAAACATCCTCAACCTGTTCAACTCTCAAGACATGCCTAAATTCTGCCACATGGTTGTAAGGGTCTCTAGTGCCATCGAAGTAATTCTTCATGGACTTCACTAGTTGGGTTGGCCTCAGGGTCCTAGTGTGTTCTCTCGACCTTGGCAAAGGGAAATCATCAACATTTCTTTGGTTCCTTGGGGCTCTAGGTCTCTCGGTTTCTTCTCTATCCGCTTCTTTCTCATCCTTTTTCTTCCCAGGGGGTTGGCAAAACTTACCTCAGGTCTGTCTCTACTTCTGACCCTTTGAGCTACATGAGCTTGGGAGGTCCCAGCTCCTTGGTGGCTGTAGGAGACATTAGATCTTGGTTGGGGAAAAATGAATTCACCCTTCCATGTGTAGGCATCTTTGCCATGCTCAGTGACCACGAAGATCCTCTCTGACTTATTGTCTAGGTAGGTTACTTTGCCTTGGCTATCAGGGTCTTTAAACTCATAGATTGTGAGAGCTCCCACCTCATTGGCCTGGTCAGGCTTATATCTTCAAAAAGCCTCGTCAGTTTTGCGGTTTAAAAGCAAATCTATGCTCTTATTGTCCTGGGGAACCCACTCTCGAGTAATGATTCTGGTCACGACTGATTTTCCACGGGGAGTCCTCGGCTCTCTTCCTAAGTTCCCTTGCTCTATGTCACCCATGTCAGTCTCTGCAATCACATTGCCGAACTCGTCTGTCCTATCTGGAAGGGTGGTGACTACATAAATAGTCCCTTCCTTATCTAGGTATGCTCCATCCTCGAGCTTGACTACCAGATGTTCTAGTCCATGGGGTTGATCAGGGTTCTTAATATGGACCATAGATCTTCTCAGATTGTCTTCGTAGATGCGAGCACCTAGATGATTAGTCCTGATATATTCCAATTGAGTCTTGTAAGGTCCTTCTGGCTTTTCTAGGTACGGCACCCTTGAACTACCTACTGGTCTCTCCATGTGATAGAACATCTCAGAATTGCTTGTTTTTTATCTTGGAATGTATGGGTAATCACTCAACTGATGGGCCCAAGACCTAGTAGTGTGATTGACACTAGCTTCAGAAGATCTGAGGCTTTGTCTGTCTCAGTCTAAGTGTCTTCCTGACCTAAGGTTCATATGCCTGGTTTCTCTACCCCCTTGGTCCCAAGTACACTCTCGTTGCAGGTTAATTTGTACCAATCACTTTGTTCTTTTTAGTTGAATATTGTGTTAAGCCCTTGTTTGGAATCATGTTGTCAGGATTACTTAAGTGAATTTTGCACTTGATATTTGATCGATTCAAGTTTACTTTTGTTCCTTAGAATTTTTGCACTTAAGCTCTACTTAATGCTTGTACTTAGTTGATTAGTTCTCTTGGACTTGATTCATGCCTAGCGTTATTCTAATTAATCACCACACCTAAGTCGTACTTAGCCTAAGCTAGGAATTGACAAAGGAGGGTTGAGAGAACTTCCAACCTCAATTCACTAGTTGATCAGACTGCTATACAAGCCCAGGTAGCCTTCTCCCAAGCTTGGTACTCACCCTTGCTAGCTTGCTTTGGAAGGCCTTGATTGCACACAATGTTCCTGCAAGGGTTCACAAGTTAATATTGCCTTACATTACAATGAACTGATGGACACACATCAACAATTATGAGCCCCCCTTGGAGTAGCTCACTGCACCCCCAAAATCTTATGACCCCCTAATCCTACCGAATGGCCAATCTTAAAAATACATGTTCTAAAACTCCAAGTATGATTCTTTCAAAAACCAGTCCAAGTCCACATAGCATTCTCAACGAGCTTTCCAACGAGACCAAAATCTCATCAATCGGAGTTCGTATGGTGGAGTTATGACCATTCAGGCACTTATGGTTCAAAACAGGCTCTCAGGGTTCAGGAAATTCATTTATGGTTTTCTAAGTATTTTGGCCACTTCTAAAGCTCTAAGGTAGTCCCAATGTGTTAAAAATCAAGCCCAAAATTATCCAAAGTCAATCAATTATTACACTCCAAAAAATTATTCGTAAGGCCGGTGTATCGCGATAGCTTGGGCCGGTGTGTCGCAATAGGTGGGTGTGTCACGATACTTTGGTGTGTCGTGATACCTCAGTGTGTCGCGATACCTCGATGTGTTGCAATACTTCGGTGTGTTGCGATACTTCGGTGTGTCACGATAGGTGGGAGTGTCACGATACCCGAGTGTGTCATGATACCTCGGTGTGTCGTGATACCTCGGTGTGTCGCGATACTTGGGTGTGTCGCGATACTCGGGTGTGTCGCGATACTCGGGTGTGTCGCGATACTCGGGTGTGTCGCAATACTCAGGTGTGTCACGATACTCGGGTGTGTCGCAATAGATTGGGATATGGTGAATTTTACTGATCAGGCTAGAGATTCTAGGAGCTCTCAGGCTGTGCTGTGTCGTGGTGCACTCAAAATTGTGATTGGCTCAACTTTTTGGTGTGCCGTGATAGCTCAAGGTCAATGCCTCAGGGTTTGCGCAGAGAATTTCATTACCTGTAGAGCTTGCTGGAGATGGTGAGAATGTTGAAACCTGTAAGGATCATGCAAAAAACACACAAAAAACAGACATGCGCTCTCGCTCTCTCTCAAGCTCTCACTATGCAAATGAGGTGAATGAAATGGGAGTGGGAATATGAAAGGAAGATGGGAATGGAGGTGGAGATGGAGATGGAGATGGAGAAAATGGTGAAAAACAAGAAAATTACCTACTACTTACCATTCCAATGCATCCTCTCTACATCTTACCATCACACACTTGTCCTCAAAGCTCATTCTCTGGCAATGGCACCAAAATTTGGTGTAGCTCAGTGATGAGTAGCACCTCCTTTAATGTCAATCTGGGAAGACATGAGGATGGTATGAAGACCTCGAGAAAGTGAAGGCACAAGTGTGTGAGTGAGAAGCACACGAACATGCACACACATACACACATGCGCACACATGACAAGAGCAAAGAGAGCAAGACAATGGAACCACTTCTATTACAACAATGTTCTCATACAAGTTCAAAACTACAACAAGCTAGCTCAAAAATGAGCTCTCTAGCTCGATTTATAGTTTTTGACTAGCTTTGGTCCTGTTCAGACCTAGTGTTCGGCCTAGTTAAAAATTAGGTCCCTAAGCTATTTTGGAGGCTCAAACGAGCTCTGAAAATTATGAAACTTGGTAGGAAAATACTACTTAAGCTCGTCAAGCTCGAGGACGCCTCGGCTTGCACAAAATGGAGCTACGAAGAGGTGAAACGGTATTTACAATGGTTTTCAGTGATGAGAATCACTTTTAAAATAATGTAAGGATTGAAAAGAAATTGATGGGTTGCCTTAGTGCTAGATCTGCATGTATGCCCGTACTTGCTTCTTCCCATAATTGATGGGTTTCCTCAGTGCTAGATCTGCATGTATGCTTGTACTTGCTTCTTCCCGTATGATGCCAACACATACATACATACATACATACATACATACACACACACACACACACACACATACATATATATATATATATATATATATATATATATATATATATATATATATATATATATATATATATATATATATATATATATATATATATATATATAGACACACACACACATGCGCACACACATGTTAGAGATTCACTCACTAATTAGACATAAAGATGTGAAGATGTATGAAGGATAAAGAAAGACGAAGAGAAGCAAAAACAATGCATTTAGAAAATCAAGCCTTAGTGAAGGGACAAATTCACGACTCTAATATAGTTCACAAAAACTTCCAGAATTACAAATCTCGGATCAAAAATGTATATATAAGAGAGTTGAGCAGTGTAGCAAGTGTGGGAGTAGAATAGAAGATGAGATAGAGCTCAGGTAGAGAGCTTAGAAGTGCAATAGACGTAGTAGATGCAAGAGTGCATATGTAGAGATGAATAATAGAACCTGAACTATCGGGTATTCATCTAAGAGAGATGGTAAGGAAAAACTACTCAGCATAGGAGAGTTTTCCATGACTATGAGCAAAGTGAGGCCAAGTCATTCTGTACACATCTTCTCTAATAGAAAACACATATTTATGTGGGAAGATCTGAGCACATTCTTCTTGTGTGAAGAAATCTAAGTGATTTCATGTTACTATGAAAGCTAGTTAACAGTTACAGTTTTCTTAGTGCATGTTTTATAGTTTTTCTACAAGTTAGATCTCATCATATAGTATGAATATTTTCATGAGTGATAGCTTATCTTGAAGCTAGTAGTCTCAGCTACAAACTGATCAAAAGAGTTTTGTGAAATGGGACACGTACACACAGTACAGTGTCTGACCGTAAAGGCATCCAGAACTGGTGAAGTTTTTTCTCAAACTTCAGAAAGAGTTCATTCACTAAAAGAAGCTCAAGTATAACTTTCTTACTTCAATTACAATTATTTGAAGTAACTACAAACAGAATTGAAGTTGATTCCGGTAACATTCCGGTACAATTACGGTAAGATTACGGTGATAGTTCGGTAACAGTTCGGTGAAGTTCCAGTGGTATTCTCGTGAGTTCAAAACTCAGTTTTTTACACATCTGAGTGATGAAAAGAATATCTAACAGTAAGCAAACAAAGAATTATAAAGATTGAAGTAAATTAGTTCAGAATTGAAGCCTGAAGGAAAGACAAAGTTTTTTGTAAAGTGAATTTTCAGATTTCACTAAATCCAATTATAAAGTTTTCAGTTTCAGAATGGTTGTTAAGCTATTGATGATTATAGAGGTGTTCTAACATCACTTTAGCTTAGTTCTTGTGGCGTGGAAAATTCCACAGCTTAGTTCTTGCTTAATTTGCAAGCTCTTGCCGCACCAACAAGTTGTATCAGAGCAGAAAGATTCTGAAGAGCAGAAAGGTCCTCAAGAGTAAACCGAAGTGAAGATACAAGAGAAATTGAAGAATTCTCATAAGGAAAGGTGAAAGCTGAGGTGATCAACAACAAAGGGAATCAAAGAAGCATTCCGAAGTCACTCTCAAAGGTAAAGGTGTATGAAAGGTAAAATCCTTTAACAATATACTTACCGACAGTAACAGAAACAAGAAGATTATGGTAGATCACATTTCTATTGACAAATTGGACAGAGATAATTATCTCGCATGGGTAATGAGAATGGAAGCCTTACTTATCAGTAAGGACTTAATGATTTATGTAACAGGGGAAGAAAAGAAGCCTACTTTTGGAGACGACAGTCAACCAAAGAAAGAAGAGCTAGAAGCCTTGAAGCTGTGGCAGAAGAAAGATGCAACGGCAAGAGCGTATATCTACAATACCATTACAGATCATTTGTTACCACACATTAGAGGTCTGGAAAAAGCGGAAGATATATGGAGTGCGTTGGAAGATCACTTCCAAAATACTACTAAAGCTAGGAAGGCTAGCTTATGGTCAGAATTTACAACGTTCAAGAAAAAGCAAAGTCAAAGCATTAGTGATTATGTCACTAAGATGAAGGACTTGGCAGACAGTCTTGGATCTATTGACAAAGATATTGAAGACCACAGGTTAATAGCGCAAGTGCTTGCAGGATTGAGAGGAGATGAAAGGTGGAAACCTTTCGTACTTTCAGTTGAACTTTCATTAAATCATTTTGTACCAGATTTAAATGAGTTGCTTGGACTAATGCTAACATTTGAGCAAGATTTGAAGACAGATGGAGATAAAGGACATAATTCTACTATGTACGCAAAGAATAAGAGGAAAGGTGATAAAGGAAAAGAAAAAGATGAAGAAGAACTGACTACTCAAGCAAATTATGCAAGAGGAAGAGGTAATGTCAGAAGTAAAAGTAGAGGTAATACAAAAGGAAGAGGTAATCAGAATAACAACAAGAAATCTTGTTGGATCTGTGGATTAAGCAATCATTTGGCTCATGATTGCTGGCATAATTCTCAAGGATCAAGTCAGAATCAGAATAACAATAGCAGAGGCAGAAGCAAAAGATATCAAAGAGGAAGACAAAGCCAAAGAGGTGGATATGGTAGAGGTGGAGCAAGAAGTTGGGGACAGAATCAGTCTCACAACACTACCTACTATAACTATGTGAATGATACGCAGAATGACAACCATACAACGTTGATGATGAATTCGATAAGCATGTCAGAGAATGAAGACCTCAAGGTATTCTATATTGACTCTGGTTGTTCAAATCATTTTTCAGGAAATATAGAATTGTTATCAGAACTGGAAGGAGGTATTTTGAATCATACAATACAAACAAGTGATAACACAAAACATAATGCAAGGTCAATTGGAAAAGTAAAGTGTAAGAATGGAGCTGACCTACTAACAAATGTTTTGTATGTTCCAACAATCCCAAAGAATCTGATCAGCATGGGATAGATTGTAGAAAAAGGTTTTCAAGTCAGGTTTACAAATGAAGGAGTATTTGTTGAAGATCTAGAGAATGGATACAATCAAATTGTCTATGGTCAAAAGGAAGGTAGACTTTTTACTCTTAAAGTACAAGGGAATGTTAGTCAAGCTTTAACCACACATGGTGATAAAGCATTTACAGAATTAGACCTTTGGCATAAGAGGTTAGGAAACTTTAATGAAAAAGGAATCAAAACTATGGTGGAAAAACAATATGTACAAGGATTACCAAATATGAAAAATCAACATATGATTCACAAATGTGAAGCCTGTCAGATGGGAAAAGCACACAGATTACCATTTCAGAAGAATGGTTACAAACACGATGGTTTGCTAGAACTCATACATATAGATGTATGGGGACCAACAAAAGAAGGATCTATCAGTGGCTCAAGGTATTACATTCTTTTTATTGATGATGCAACAAGATGGATAACTCTTTATGTTTTAAAGGAGAAGTCAGAAGTGTTTGGAGCTTTCAAGCATTTTCATGCATATGCTGAAAGACTTACAGGACAGAAACTCAAAAGACTAAGGTCTGATGGAGGAGGAGAATATTTTTCTCGAGAATTCAATGATTATCTGTTGAATGCAGGTATCAAAAGAGAAATAACTTGCAGGTATACACCACAACAAAATGGAGTAGCAGAAAGGAGAAACCGAACTCTAGTTGAGTTTGCCAGAGCAATGTTAAAGGAGAAGAATTGTCCAAACTATCTTTGGGATGAGGCTGTAAATACAGCCACATATCTGGTAAATAGATTACCATGTACAACTTTAAATGGAATGACCCCTTACAAAGCATGGTAGGGTAAGAAACCAACACTTGATCATTGCAAAGTGTTTGGATCAGTTATGAGAAATGAAGAAGGACCGAGATTTAATGAAGAAGTGTATTCAGATACACATGAAGAGTATGAACCAAGAAGGTCAAACAGAGTAAGGAAACAACCAACAAGGTATTCCTATGATACTTCTTATTTGACTCAGAAAAACTATGCTTACTTAGTAAAGGAGGATGAAGAACCTCAGAATTACAATGAAGCAAAAGGTAAGGAAAAATGGGAAGAAGCAATGAAGGAAGAGTTTAATGCACTTGAGGAGAACAAGACTTGGGAACTTGTTTCAAAACCAAATGGTAAGAAAGTGATTGGAAATAAATGGGTTTACAAAGTTAAGAAGCTTGCAGATGGAAGAATAACCCGATACAAAGCTAGGCTGGTAGTAAAAGGTTATGCTCAGACGCATGGCATAGATTATGATGAGACATTTAGTCCGGTGACAAAGATGTCAACCATAAGGACAGTCATTGCTATAGCAGCATCAAAAGGATGGAAGCTAAATCAATTGGATATAAAGAATGCATTTCTAAATGGATATATATCAGATGAAGTCTACATGGAATAACCTGAAGGGTTTGTAAGTTCCAGTTACCCAAATCATGTTTGCAGATTAAGAAGAGCACTCTATGGATTGAAGCAAGCTCCAAGAGCTTGGAATTACAAACTTGTGAAGTATCTCAATGACCTTGGATACCAAAGTTCAAAGGCAGATGCAAGTCTACTCATTAAGAGAACAGATGAAGGTATGATCTACATTTGTATTTATGTAGATGAAATTATAATCAGAGGTACCTCAGATGAAGGAATCAAGGAGGTAAAGAGATTGCTTGAAAAAGAATTCAAGATCAGTGATCTAGGAAAGTTATCATAATTTCTTGGAATGGAAGTTACATATACAGATCATGGTGTTTATGTTTCGCAAGCAAGGTATCTTCTCAACTTACTGAAGAAGTTTAACATGGAGAATTGCAGAGAAGCCTCAACACCACTTGAGGTCAATCATAAACTCAACAAATATGATGGTGCAGAGTTTAAAGATATGAGAAAGTATCAATATTTAGTGGGAAGCTTGATTTATGCTACGCTAACAAGACCAAATCTTAGTTATGGAGTAGGAGTTCTCTCATAGTTTATGCATTGTCCGAAGGATCAACATTGGGTTGCAGGACAAAGATTTCTTAGATATATCAGAAGAACTATAAAGGGAGGATTATATTATCCTTTTACATGAGATATAAAGCTGAGAGCATACAGTGACTCAGATTGGGCAGGAAGTGAAGATGACAGAAGGTCAACACATGGGTATATGATATACCTAGGAGATAAGCTTTTAAGTTGGTGTTCAAAGAAGCAGCATACAATGGCTTTATCGTCAACTGAAGCTGAGTATAAAGGACTTGTGGAAGCAGCTAAAGAAGTAATATGGATGCATACCTTGTTCAAAAGCTTGTATTGATCAAGGTATACCTATCATACATGGAGATAATATGAGTTCGTTGTATCTTGCAGCAAATCCGATATTTCATGCAAGAACAAAACACATAGAGATTCAATATCATTTCCTGAGGGCAAAAGTAATGGAGAAGGAGATTGAAATAGTATACACTCCTACAAAAGATCAGATTGCAGATATTATGACAAAGAGCTTGGATGGAGTAAAGACAAGCAGATTCAAAGAAATGGTAGGAGTAAAAGAAAAGAAGGATATATGAAAGATCAGAGAATGCTAATTAGTGATTGAGGGGGAGCTGTTAGAGATTCACTCACTAATTAGACATAAAGACCTGAAGATGTATGAAGGATAAAGAAAGACGAAGAGAAGCAGAAACAACGCATTCAGAAAATCAAGCCTTAGTGAAGGGACAAATTCATGACTGTAATATAGTTCACAGAAACTTCCAGAATTACGAATCTCGGATAAAAAATGTATACATAAGAGAGTTGAGCAGTGTAGCAAGTGTGGGAGCAGAATAGAAGATGAGATAGAGCTCAGGTAGAGAGCTTAGAAGCGCAATATACGTAGTAGATGCAAGAGTGCATATGTAGAGATGAATAATAGAACCTGAGCTGTCGGGTATTCATGTAAGAGAGATGGTAAGGAAAAACTACTAAGCATAGGAGAGTTTTCCATGACTATGAGCGAAGTGAGGCCAAGTCATTCTGTACACATCTTCTCTAATAGAAAACACATACTTATGTGGAAAGATCTGAGCGCATTCTTCTTGTGTGAAGAAATCTAAGTGATTTCATGTTACTGTGAAAGTTAGTTAACAGTTACAGTTTTCTCAGCGCATGTTTTATGGTATTTCTACAAGTTAGCGTTGGAGCAATACAATCAACAATTGGTGATTATATAAAGCCTAGAAGTGAAGAGATGAAGGAAAAATTGAAGATCAACTTCATGAAGTAAAGAGAAGATTCAGATAGCAAAGTTCTTTAAATTATATGTACATTAGTTTTGTATATACTTCAATATACTTGAAGTAATGACGAATCAATACTCATATATATATATATATATATATATATATATATATATATATATATATATATATATATATATATATATATATATATATATATATATATATATATATATATATATATATATATATATATATAAGTACGTGCTCATATTCGTATGATGAGTGTAAGATGAAATATAGATGAGTAGATGATGAAAAATGTATGTATTATCCATCAGATGTATGAAGAATTAAGATAAGAAAACGTTTTCAGAGAATTGCGCGTCGATCTTTTCTCTAGTTCTCTTTCTGTACTTAATCTTATGAGAAAACCTTTTGTACACATCTAACTTCATAATTAACCTATCTATGGTTAAAGTTTGAGAGTTCAATTGCAAACAGGCTGAGAGAATTTTGGATAGGAACATCTATATGTGAGAAAGTGTCGAGTGTCTTCTGAAACAGGCGCAGATTCGATGGTCAAAGAAATGGACAGTGCTCAGTGCATAGTGTAAAGTTTTACACAAATGAGGAGTCAAAATTTAAGTTGGAAGGTAAGCCATCTATGGCTAAAAGCATTTGCTTAAACGGGTTCTAGTTTGGGAGAACCATGTCTTAGAAGTTGCAGGTGTCAAAGTGGACTCTACAGGGAAACAATTTTAGACATAGGTAGATTGTTTGAATCATTTCTCATAATCTACTCAAGCTTTTGAAGTGTTTTTAACTTGGACAAGGTGCGCAATCTCTAAGCGACACATTCTACAAAGTTTTATAAGAAAATTTACACAAACGATTAGTCAATGAGTGATTAAGGTGCAGTAGAATTTTCTGAGAAATGACTTTCTTCACAGTTAGCTAATTTCTTGATAGTTTGGTGCTTGTCTTCCTTGGTTGGAGTTTAAAGTTATTCTTGATATAGAGGTGGTCTAACATCAAGGATAACTTGTTCTTTTGGAGATTAACACTCTCCATCAGTGGTATCAGAGCAAGAAGTATCAAAATTGAGGAAAGGAAGACTCCGACTGCTGCAGACATACAAATTTCACATCTTGAAGGTTCAAAAGAATAAAGTGTGATAGGAAGACTGAAGGAAGACACATAAAGGTTATCAAGGGGATCAAAAGGAGTAGCATTCGAAGCCAAGGTACATTCATTCCTTATAAGGACTAAAGATTTGAGACTACAGGTGAAGCAAGGATGGGAGATAGTCTCCAAATTGAAAAGTTGGATAGAGAAAACTATCCAGCTTGGTCTATGAGAATGGAAGCTCATCTTATGAGCAAAGATCTGATGGGATACATAACAGGAGAGGAAGAAAAGCCAGAGTTTAAAGATCCTAGTGTTCCAACTAGGGAGGAGCTTGCAGATATAAAGATTTGGATGAAGAAGGATGCTCAAGCAAGGAGCATAATCTACATGGTAGTGAATGATTATTTGCTTCCTCATTTCAGAGGACTTGAAAGTGCAAGTGACATTTGGAATGCTTTGGAAGAGCATTTTTAGAATACAACCAAATCAAGGAAAGCTTCATTATGGGCAGAGTTTACTACTTTCAAGAAGAAGGCTTCACAATCAATATCTGATTATGTGACAAAGATGAAAGACATTGCCGATTCTTTAGGTGCAGTTGATGAAGATATTGAAGAAGATAAGTTGGAAAGACAAATTCTCACAAGACTTAGAGGAGATGAGAAGTGGAAGCCTTTTATTTTATCTACAAAACTTTCATTAGATCATTTCACTCCTGATTTGAATCAATTGTTAGGACATATGCTAACTTTTGAGAATGATATCAAAGGAGATGTTGATAAGAGTGCAGGTCATGCAATGTATTCTAAAGACAAGAAGAAAGCTAGCAAAGGAAAGCAACAATTAGTTGAGGATGAAGGTACTCCAAGTCAAGCAAACTTCCTAAGAGGAAGAGGAAGTGGTAGAAGTAGAGGAAGAGGCAGAAATAACAAAGATAATGTCAAAGCTTGTTGGATATGTGGTAAGACCAATCATCTATCTCATGATTGTTGGCATAATAATCAAAGCAATGGTAATTTTAATCAGAACTTAAATCAAAGAGGAAGAGGTGGCAGATATCAGAGAGGAAACTTTAGAGGTAGAGGTGGTAGGAATTCTTTTGGAAGAAGTGGAGGAAGAAACTTCCAAAATCAATCCTATAATAACACCTACTACAATTATGCATCAGATCAGAAAGAAGATTCGACTCTTATTATGAATGCAACATGTGAAGCCTCACATGAAGACATGAGAGTATTTTATATTGACTCAGGATGTAGCAACCATCTGAGTGGAAACATTTCTTTGATGATTGATCTAGATCATAATGCAATCAATCATATAGTTCAAACAGGTGATAATACAAAGCACAAAGTAAAGTCAATTGGTTCAGTCAAAGCCAAAGATGGAAGCACTCTCTTGAGTAAGGTTCTGTATGTTCCTACAATTCCAAAGAATTTGATCAGTGTAAGACAAATTGTGGAAAAAGGATATGAGGTAAGGTTCACTAATGATGGAGTTTATGTTGAAGACCCTAGTTAAGGGTATAAACAAATTGTTACAGGAAAGAAGGAAGGAAGGCTCTTCACATTGAAGATACAAGGTAATATTGGACATGCTATGTTTACATATGGAGAGCAAAAGGTGTCTGAATTGGATCTTTGGCATAAAAGACTTGGACATTTTAATGAAAGAGGTATCAAAGAAATGGTTAACAATGGTTCAATGCTTGGATTGCCTAATGTTGCATGTCAACACATGACATACAGATGTGAAGCATGTCAGTTAGGTAAGGCTCATAAGCAATCATATAATAAGCATGGTTTTATGTATTCAGAAAGACTTGAATTGGTACATACAGATGTGTGGGGTCCTTCAAAAGATTTCAGTATAAATGGTTCAAGATATTATGTCATATATGTTGATGATGCTACCAGGTGGATCACAATCTATGTGATCAAAGATAAGTTAGAAGTGTTTAATACATTTAAACACTATCATGCATATGCAGAAAGAATTAGAGGTCAAAAGTTGAAGAGACTAAGATCAGATGGAGGGGGAGAGTATTTCTCTAATGAGTTCAGTGATTACTTGTGGAATGCAGGTATAAAGAGAGAGGTTACTTGCACGTACTCTCCTCAACAAAATGGGGTAGCAGAGAGAATAAATAGAACTCTTGTTGAGTTTGCAAGATCCATGATGAAGGAGAAAAATTGTCCAAATTATTTGTGGGATGAGGCTGTAAACACAGCCACATATTTGGTCAATAGGTTACCTTGTAAAGCATTGCAGGGTATGACACCATATGAAGCTTGGTGAGGTAAGAGACCTACCTTGGATCATTGTAAAATATTTGGATGCTTGGCATATGCATATGTGCCATCTCAATTGAGGCATAAATTGGAACCTAAAGCAGAGAAATATGTATTCATTGGTTATGATGACAAGCAGATGGGTTATAGGTTGTGGAGTCCATCCACAAAGCAATTCCTTGTGTCTAAGGATGTTACATTTGATGAGCAAGGCACTTGGTATGTAGGTAAACTTAATGTGCATGCAGATGTTGAAGAAGTTGTGAATCAAAAGAAAGGTAAATGAAAGGTTCAAATATTTGATGAAGATGAGAATAATGAAGTACAGGTTGAAGTTGAAGAAATGCCAAGATTTGATCTAGAATGTGATGAATGAGAAACTTCAAGAAGTGGAGAAGTCAGAAGGTCATCTAGGCACAAATGGCAACCTACAAGGTATAGCTATGATACTTCATTCTTGACTACTAAAGATTATGCTTACATGTTGAAAGCAGATGAAGATCCATCTACATATGATGAAGCCAAAGGGAAGAAGAATTGGGAAAAAGCTATGCAAGAGGAATATGATGCATTGATGGAAAATGAAACTTGGGATTTAGTTCCTAAGCCAAATAGTCAGAAGATCATTGGATGTAAGTGGGTTTACAAAACAAAAAGATTTGCAGATGGAAGTATATCTAGGTACAAAGCCAGGCTTGTTGTGAAGGGATATGCACAGACATATGGTGTGGACTATGATGAAACAAGTAGTCTTGTTGCAAAGATGACAACCATAAGGACACTCATAGCAATTGCTGCTTGCAAAGGTTGGAAATTATCTCAATTAGATGTGAAGAATGCATTTTTGAATGGTTTTATTTCAAATGAAGTCTACATGGAACAACCAGATGGTTTCAAAGATCAAGTGTATCCAAATTATGTGTGTAAGCTCAAGAGAGCTTTGTATGGGTTGAAGCAGGCCCCAAGGGCATGGAATTATAGGCTTGTAAATTTCTTAAAGGAACTTGGATTTCAAGCATCAAAGGCAGATAGTAGCTTGCTAGTCAAAGCAAGTGAGGATGGTTTGTATTTATGTTGATGACATAATACTTACAGGAACAGATGACAAAGGTATACACATGATTAAGAAGCAGATGGAGAAAGAATTCAAAGTCAGTGATTTGGGAAATTTGTCATTTTTTTTGGGAATGGAGATTTCATATACTCAACATGGAGTATATGTAACTCAAGAAAGGTATCTGAAAAATTTGTTAACAAAATTTAAAATGGAAGATTGCAGGATAGCACCAACTCCAATGGAAGTGAATCAAAGATTGAGTAGATATGGAGGAGAAGAATTCAAAGATATGAATATGCATGTGTATGTGTATATGCATGTATGTGTATGTGTGTGTATGTATGTGTATGTGTGCATATGTGTGTATGTGTATGTGTACATGTATGTGTATGTGTGTGTATGTATATGTGTGTATGTGTATGCATGTATTTGTGTAAATGCATGTATGTATATGTGTGAGTATGTGTATATGCATGTATATGTGTGCATGTATGTTTATGTGTGTGTATGAACATATGTGTATGTGTGTATGTGCATATGTATGTGTATGTGTTTGCATATGTGTGTATGTGTATGTATATGTGTTTGTATGTGTATGTGTGTGTATGTGTACATGTGTGTGTGTATGTGTATGTGGTGTGTATGTGTGTGTGTATGTGTTTGTATGTGTATGAATGCATGTGTGTATGTGTATGTGTGTGTATGTGGTGTGTATGTGTGTATGCATGTGTATGTGTATGTGTGTCTATGTGCATGTGTTTGTATGTGGTGTGTATGTGTGTGTGTATGTGTTTCTATGCATATGTATGTATGTGTAAGTGTGTGTATGTGTATGTATGTATGTGTGTATATGTGTGTATACATGCCTATAAATGTATTTATTTTTTGTACATTGATCCCTTTTTTTCAATTTGAAATTTAAATAACAAGAAATATTGCATGATAGAAACAAATAAGGGAAGGTCTAACATACCATGTGAGACATGGAATATTTTCTCAAAAAGCTACATCTACAAGAAACATTTACTTAGTAGAAGGTATGTAAAATAGATTTTATTGATGTGAATTATAATTCTTATATGTTTCACAATAGACTTTTGTTTCATTAAATACACATAGGCTGCTACAAAAAATATAATTGAATCATGTCATACGTCATGTTTAGGTAAAATGGGGGATAAGGGTTTTGTTGCTACATTTGTAAGTATATGTATTATTGAAATTATATTTTCTATTTAATGTAAAACACTAGTCATTAACCTTTTTCATTCCTTTCAATGCACCATAAGGATTATGATCATAATCCTATGAAAGACAAAATTGAATTTGCTATGTATTTTGCATAGTGTCACCTGAGTGAGAACTTAAGAGATGAACCAAATGATTTTGCAAGTATTATTAAAATTTGTATAGTTTATTTTATTTTGATTGATGTTTTATTTTTTTTATTTATTTATGTTTGTTATATGTAATACAAGAGAATTCTGGAGAGGATGATATGGAAGAGTTGGACAGAAGTGGAACAGGAGGGACAATATCAATTGTCATAGGGTACTGAACCCAGTACCTATGCCTCTTCAGATACATCAGATCATGTGGATAATCATGATAATGTGAATGATGATCATGGGGATGTTTCTTTAGATGATTGATATTATTTACATTCGATGTATTATATACATTGATACACACATACATTTATGTATATGAATATTTTTTCAGATGAGTTATGTTTTTAATTGCATCTATGGTGTGAGTTCATAATTTTGATAATTTTAGTGTCTATTAAATTAATTTATATTATTGAAATGAACTATATGAATAAAATTTACTAATGATTCTTATTACAAATTATCTTTAAGATGTGATTTACTACTTCAATTGTATCATTCATTCATATATGTGTGTCTGTGTGTGTATATGTGTGTATGTGCATGTATATGCATGTGTATGTGTATGAAGGTATGTATGTATATTTGTGTATATGTACATATGTATGTGCATGCATATGCATGTGCATATGTATGTATATGTGTATGTGTGTATGTACATGTGTATACCTGTGTATATGTATAAGTATGCATATGTATGTGTGTGTATGTGTATTTTTATGTGCATGCATGTGAATGTAGATATGTTTGCGCATGTGCATGTGTATGTGTATGTGTATGTGTATTTGTATGTGTATTTGTATTTGTATAAGTATGCATGTGTATGTGCATGTACATGCATGTGCATATGCATGCATGAGCATGCATGTGTATGTATATGTGTATGTGTATGTGTGTGTGCATGTGTATTTGTATGTGTTGTTAGCTATATAAATGGTTATTTTTTTGTACACTAATATGCTTCCATTTTGTAGAGTAACTATTTGATCACAGGTGTGTTTGCAAGGAAAGTTTTTTTTGTTGGCAACCGTAAACTACAATTCAATGGCATCGCTTGGAGGAGGTAATGGTACCCGGTCTATTCATGAGGTATGTGAGGGGGGATGAAGTTAAGAAGAGAAAAGGGAAAAAAATCAAAAGAAAAAAAACAAAACAAAACAAATAGGAGTTAGGAAAAGAGAAAAATAAAAAGAAAGAAGTAAAAAAAACACAAAGAGTAAGAAAAGAAAAAATATGCATTTGAAAAAAGGAATGAAAAAGAAGAATATATATATATAATAATTAAAAAGAAAAGAAAAAATTATTACATGAACAAACATAATGACAAAAAAAGAAACAAAGAGGGAAAAATCCATATAATAATACAAAAAAAAACAAAACATATAAATAAATAAGTAAATTAAAGAAAAGAAATAAAAGAAAAAAAAGAAAAAGAAAACAAAAACAAAAAAAGAAGAAAAAAATTGAAAAGAAAAAAGGGAAAATAATACAAAATTAAAAAAGAAAAAAATAATAATGAAAAAAACTGAATGTGAACAATGGGTGTCAGGGGGAGTGAGAGAGTGGGTGAGTGGAAAAAGAAAGAAAAGAATTAATTCCCCTCCTCTCTCTATCTTCCTTGTTGGCTTCCCTCTCTCTCTCTCTCTCGTTTTTCTCTCGTGGATAGTAATAGAAAGTGAAGAAGACGTGGGGGGCATGTGATCGTCCTATTGATGTGTGTTTTGGGGGGTTTTTGGCTGTATGCAGGTGATGGAAAAATAGAAGGGGGAAATTGCATGGGGGATGGTCCAAAAAAGTTGACAACAAAGGAAAAAGGATAGCATCTATGGATGGGGAAGATGATCATGTGCAACCACTTGGGAGAGGCTTAGAGCCTTGGAGCTTGGTCTTTAGCTAAGGGAGCTGGCTTGTATCCATGGAACTAAGAAGATTCTCAAGGGAGGGTGGTAGCCACTCTTATATAAAGAACAAGACTCAGAGGCCAAGTTATATTTGGTCTTTTTCCTATACAAGAAAGTGAAAAGGTTGCAATTAGGTGGTAGGTTAGCTCTTTGAGGATTTTTCTCTCTCTTCTTGGGAAGATATTGAAGCGCCATAGACTGGGATGTATTAATGGAAAGGAAAGAAAATTTCTTTGTTCTAGAACACTCAAAGGAAAGGATTTGGATGTATTAATGGAAAGGAAAGAAAATTTCTTTGTTCTAGAACACTCAAAGGAAAGGATTTGATTCATTGCATGGATGAGTCACACATCTCATATGTCATTAAAAGTGCAAACTCACAGAGCTCCCATGAGGACTTATCTGCAACAAAGTTGATACATCGATTAGATTCATTAGAAGGAAGAATAGCCAACAAGGGGCATGTGCTAGAGAGGGGAGCAAAGGAAAAGGACATGGTGATCGACTATTCAAAGAGGGAAGGATGAAGAAATGAGAGAGCGAGAGGGAGATTCCCATGGATTTCTGATTCAGAGATTGAGAAGAAGGAGACAATTATGTGATAGCTTCTTGGTCAATCTAATGTAGAGATACAGGTAAAAAATGCTCACATGCATTCCATGCTTCAATTGAGAATTTAGAAAGAGGAAAGGAAGGGCCATTTGAGTAGTCCATAACTCATTCATTGAGGGTGCATTCTCTCTCAAGAAAAGGACCAGCTGATTGCTAAGGGAGAAGAGTATGAAAATGAAAATTGAGGAAGGTCAAGTCCTAATGATAGCCTACAATAGAAATGCAATGAAAACCATAGAGTCAACCGCATAGGGCAAGAGAGGATAAGAAAGGTAGAATCATTAGATGCTATAGTGGGATGCGTTTGTTGTGTCTTTAAATCAAATGGACAAAAAGATTGGGCGAAGAAAGAGGCAACAATTATTTTTTTTTTAATAGAGGAAGTTCGGCCTTAGCCTACTCTTCCCGACTTGAATTAATAAAAAGAGAAGTACAAGAGAAGGGGACTAGTGCCCACGAGACCCCCTGAATCTCACAGAGCAAGGGAAGCTTTTACAGAGATTAGATGGCATTACAAAGAAGGTTAATCACCCTCTCGTCATCCTCATGTGGGGCCCACTTGGGTTTAAGCTTGTTGTTGATCAAAAGGAGCACTTGGTGATGCCTGAAAGGGGGGGATTTCTTACAGTTGACGATCCTTTTGCCAAGCAGGAACAATGATTTCTCAATCGACCACTCTTTGGGGGTGTTGCCAAAGTTGAAAGCACATCTTTCCCGCCAGATCTTCCATAGGACCTCCCCCCTGATGGCATTCCAGATAGTCGCGGAGTAGCCGATTGCTTCTCCCAGCAGAGCTTGCTTCCAATTGATATGTTTCTGAAGACTAATTTTCTTTCCGACAATCTGCCAGAGCCTGTTGGAATTGGGACTCGAAAAGAATATGTGAGCAACATCTTCGATAGACCGGTAGCAGCATTTGCATCAGGGAGGTATCCCACAAAGTTTGCTCGCCTTAAGGTTGGTCCAAATTCCACGATGAAGAATTTGCCATAAGAGGACATACTTTTTGATTTCTATGAGGGGGTGCCAGATAGCCATGAAGTGAATGTCCCACCGAAGCCGCATCCATGATAGGCACCACTTCTTGTTGAGGTTATCCTGATAATCAATGGTTTCTTTGATGTTGGGGATTTTTGATAGGCAATTGCCATTGTGTCATATGAGACCAAGCGAGCTCGACGTGTCGTGCCCCATGAGAAGGCGAACTTTAGAGCGGTCCCAGGCGAGGTTTCTGCTTTGCAAAGTGTTCCATTCTTCATATCAAATGTTGACGCTAAGGTAACAATTGATCTCACGTGACTCTAAACTCATAAAAAACAAAAAGATAAGTCTTATGTAGCTACTCTATTTCATTATGTTATGTAGCTACTCTATTTCATTATGTTAGAACTATGAGAAGGCTTCAGATATTTTATTGTGAATTAGCTTTGCATCTCCCATGGAAGAAGAGGTTTTAAATTCCTTCCTTTTATGCACATTCGTTTGTTTCTTTTGCACCATCTATATCCATACTCACTAAGCTCTGGACTCAAATGCGATGAGGATAAGCAATTAAAATACGATATGATTTGCTGAAGAAAAATGAGGCAGCTGAAATTTGCACTTCTTCTTGTCAATTCACAGAGATTATAAAAGCAAAAAAGTAAAAGAAAATGATGGCTATAGATGTGTGTACAATGCAAACATTTATTTGAATCCTTCTTTTGCTTACTGGTGGTGAGCTTATTGAAACCTCAAGCTTTAATCAGTTTGCCATGGATGTGCTGATTATTTGAAGCACACATTGCATTGATCATTCAAAAGTCCCTTTTTTTTTCTTTGAGAGTACAATGAATTGGAAAGACACACACACCCAACCTCGTAAGGTAGAGGCACCCATCTTGGGGAACTTCATGGACACCCATCTTTGGGAACTCATGGATATGTCCAGCCAAGATTTGAACTCAAGACTTCCTCCTACAGATTCAACGCATCAACCACTAGGCTATACAGGCTTGGGCAATTCAAAAGTCTTTTGCTTGAATGTGTAAACATAGAAATGAATGATATTGAACCGAAATAAATGCTGATGAATTTTTAGCAGTCATTTTTTATTTGAAAACTTCATACTTCAAAATTTCTTTTGTTGTTCATGTGCCTTATTGCCCAAATTTTTTTCGGTGAATTTATGCTTCAAAATGGGAACCAATTAGAGCCCTTTCATGATGCCCAACGTTATCAGTTTGGATGAGGAACATGACCCCCAAAGAAAGTTGATTTGCAAATAGTAAAGATATCTGGTGGAGATTTTCTTTGTCTTTGCAAAGACTGCTAGGAAGTTTTAGTGTGACATCGACGCAAACATTGTTGCTAACATTAAGAAATAAAAACAATTTTAAACAAAAAAAAGAGAGAAAATTGTTTGAGAGAGTGAGAGAACATGAGTGTATGTGAGAGATAAATGTGTATGTGTGTGATGGTGTGTGTATGAATGTGTGTGGGATGTGCAAGATTGTGTGGGATTTGTGACTATAAGGTTAGAAGGGTAGATGTGAGAAATAAGCAAAAAGGTTGTATATGAGAGTGAGGTAAAGAGAAAAGGGGCCTGAGGTTGAATTGAGGGGCTAATGGGGTGTGAGTTGAAAGTGAGAAGGAATTGAATGAGTGAGAAAGTTAGCAAGAGTGGGTGGAAGTGAAAAAAAAGGGAAAGGGAATAAGAGCATTGAGTGATGTGTTAGGGGGAAGGAGTGTGATAAAATTATAGTGGGAGAAGTTAGAAAAGAAGAGAGGAAGAAGAAAGAGGGAACCAAGGAAAGGACAAATTGGACATAAAAGTATAACCCCCGAAAGGTTTGAATCTACTATGGATCGGAAAGTGAATGCATTAGCAAGCTAATGTGTTCACTTTCCAAGGTTTGAATCTACCACGGATCAGAAAATGAATGCATTAGCAAGCTTAGGGTGAGAATATCTTGATGGAACACAAGAATGTTAGCAAGATTTGGCTTCACACAAGCACTTTCTCTCAGGCTTAGAAATTGGTTCATTTGGCGATCCTACTCGGGATTTGAAAATTAGTCCAAATCGCACACATCAACGAACCTAGGGAAGGAAAAGATTGCCAAAACGTGGGACATTAGACAAATTTGTTTGTGAGTAAACATTGTTTTCCTGGGTTTAAGACCTACATCATGTGTATGTGTATAACTATGTGTGTATGTGTATGCGTATGTGCATGCATGTGCATGTAGATATGTTTTTGCATGTGCATGTGCATGTGTATGTATATGTGTATGTGTGTGTATGTGCATGTGTATGTGTATAAGTATGTGTGTGTATGTGTATGCATGTGCATGTGCATGTGCATGTGCATGTGCATGTGCATGTGCATGTGCATGTGGATGTGCATGTGCATGTGCAAGTGCATGTGCAAGTGCATGTAGATATGTTTGTGCATGTGCATGTGTATGCATATTTGTATGTGTGTGTATGTGCATGTGCATGTGTATGTATATGTGTATGTGTGCATATGTTAATTTATGAAAAAAAAAACAATTTAAATTGTATAGAAACAATGAAAAGTGTACTTACAATAATTACTCATATATTTTTCTCGGTGAACTTCTTCAATAACGTACAATAGAGAGAGAGAGAGAGAGAAACACAGAGGGAGATCATAAGTGCAACATAGATATGAACGTTGGTTCATTCTTCAATTTGATGCATCAAAGAGCGATGCACCATTTTTTGTTATGATAAGAAATAATCATTGCATAAGCAATGCTAAAGCGTCCTATAAGCAATGCCAAAGCATCTATAAGCAATGCCAAAGCATCCTATAAACAAATAAACATGCAATGATTTTCAATGATTATTAACAACGCATAAACAATGCCTGGAGCATTGCATAAGTGACATTCATTATGAGCATCGCTTATGCAACACCATCGCATATGTGACAACATCGCATAAGCAATGCTATTTAAATGTCGCTCACACCCTTGTAATTAGAATTGCTATGAGCCTCATTTAAGCAATTGTACACACGTGATTCTATATATGATAAAAGCATAATAAGATAGCCATGAAATTGTTTTGCATCATCCATCACCATAGAGGGTCACTTCTTGTAGTGTCTCACACACAAGGATAGGAGCACACAAAGATTGAGGTAAAGAAGAATGATCTTCTTCTACTTCTTCTACTACATGAAGAGAATACACAAGAATGACCTAATACAACAATATGACTAGTACATTATATAAAGAATAGTACACAAAGAAAACCATAATGTCTGCAAATGAGTGGGTTGGAAAGAAAAAAATGTGCCATTACCCTTGGCAAATAAATCTGGTAAAGCTCACTAAAAGTATGCCTATCATATATTGGCTAACCACTATACATGTTAGAGAAATAAAAAGTGTTATGTGTCATCCTTGATCATCACATGTTGAGTTGGACACCTCAAGAAATGGTTGTCACTGCATGTCCCTTGAGCATGCCATTACCTCTATATCATTTGTTGACTCACTAGACTTGCAGAAGGTGCGTGTGCAAGCAAGAAACTTAGTCATACTCTCTTTCTAGAAGATTGGACTTGAGGATTTAACTTCTTGCGTTATTTTACACTAGATCTTAAGTGTATACATAAATTTTTTGGAGTGTTTGCTCAATTTAACAAGTTTTTATGATTAAATAGTGCCTATTTTCTATTTTTAGTGATCTGACTCTCCAAATGACATCTCCTTAGTTCCCTTAGCTTTGAAATGATGAAATATGAATACCTAGATCATGCATTGACAAATTGAAGTCATCGAGAGGTGTTAGGTAGCAAAATACCTTCTCAAAAAATCCTAATTTGTGAGCTCCACTTAATCAAAGAATTGCACACAAAATTTGATGACACCCTTGTAAAAAAGGGGATAATGATTAGAAAAATGTAAAAAATGCAAAAAGCCTTGCAAAAAACATGATTTGTTAGTATACAAAAATCATGAATTCCAATGGGAGATTTCCAATTTCCCAGAGCTGTTGTGATGTCTCCTATCAGATGATGTCTACATGCCCTCACAAGTGCTCAATCATGATGGCAATTTCTCTACTATCATAATAGCCTACAACCCTAGTAATGGCTTGTGGAAATAGCGATGGTACTTATTAAAAGCAATTACTCATGCACAAAGAAGACAATGAATTTAGATTTCTTCACATTTTGGGTCTATTTATCAAGTTTGACTGAGTCCATTCCTTGGATTTTAGAGTTTAGAACATGAATATGCAAAAACTTTTCACAGAAAATATTTTTCAAAAAATAACCTATGTGAAATCTTTGACACTCATATGCTCATATATTTTGGTAATGATGTGTGAAAGCACACTTAGGACTTTTGGGGCATTTTTTCCCTCTTTAGGAGGCTTTTCCCCAACTTGTATATTTGCCTTTAACCCCAATGGGTCACATATCTTTGTACATTCACTTGGTAATACAAACAATGTTGTGTTTTTCTCCAAGCTTCTTCTTTTTGTGTTTTTCATGTGGTTTTACAATCCTCAAACTACAACAATCGGTATGAGAGTAGATTTGCATTGTCTTTAGGGCATCATCAATACTCTCCAGGTCATAATCTCAGAATTGCATGCATATTGGTGATCATACTCTAAGTGATTTGGAGTTCAAAACATCTTCACTCTATGGCATCAAGATTTTCATTGATCTCATTTCAGACTTTGAACACACCATCACATTGATCGTGTAGGAAATTTCATCCTTTGGTGCCAAACATATATATAGTTTTTGGTCTTCCAGTGCAAGCACCTGAAAGTCTGAAATGGGTCTAGTGGAATTCCACTGCGTGTTTTTGTTCAACTATTTGAGATACATTTCAATTTTCTACATCAAGGTATTTAGTCACTAGCCATGGATGAAAACAATGATGTACTATGTATGTTGGATGTTGAGGATAAGTTGTATGGTTCTAATTATCCATTGTGGACATACATAATGTGTCACATATTAGTAGAAGAAGGCTTGTGGAATATTGTACAAGGTGTTGAAAACATCCACATACACCTACAAATACAATGATTGAAGGTGATGCGAATGGTGTTCAACATGATGATCTTTAATTTCATGGTCCTGTTGTGGTTCATATTGTACCTACAATAGAGAAACTTTGTTGGGATCATAGAGATGCACAAAAACATGCATTGATAGCTTTGTTTATCATCAGAGATTTTTGGATGGCCCTAATTGCTTGAATTGGTCGTGTCTAGAATTCCTTTCATTTGCTTGCTTACTCCCATATCCATAGGTTTGAACCTCCTCTCATTATTTTTGTCAATAGATGTAGCTCAGTGATGAGTAGCACCTCCTTTAATGTCAATCCGGGAAGATGTGAGGATGGTATGATGACCTCGAGCAAGTGAAGGCACAAGTGCGTGAGTGAGAAGCACACAAACATGCACACACATACACACACACACGCGCACACACAGCAAAAACAAAGAGGAAGACAATGGAGTCCTTTTAGATTACTTTCAAAATGCTCATACAAGTTCAACTCTATTACAAGCTAACCTCAAAAATGAGCTCTCTAGCTCCATTTATAGTTTTTGACTAGTTTTTGGCCTTGTCTAGACCTAGTGTCCGGCCTAGTTAAAAATTAGGTTCTCTGGCCTATTTGGAGGTTCAAACGGAGTCTAAAAAATGTGAAAATTGATAGGTAGGTACTTCTAAAGCTCCTCAAGCTTAAGAACTCCTTGGCTTGCACAAAATGGAGCTACAAAAATATGAAATGGTATTTACAATGGTTTTTAGTGATGAAAATCACTATTTTTGTAGGGATTTCTTCTAACAGTTTGACATACATTTCCTGGAGCTCCCTACTTGCTTCTTCTTCTTGTGGGTCCACCTCTTGGATATGCTTTAGCTTCATGGAAAAATAATGGCCTACTTTCCAGATCTTCGTTGACTACTCTGTCTGCTTGTGCCTTCTCTGCACTCCGACTCTCTTCGTTGACTTCCTTGTCTTGTGAGTCCTTCAGTTCCTTGGCTGCCAACACCCCCCCCTCTCTCGCGTCTATCGTCTCTGACAGACCCTTGTTGAGTGGGTCGTTGGATGTAGTACGCCACAACGTCGGTGGCTAAATGATGTTCTGCTATTCTCAACCCTTTGGCCAAATCAGTGAGTAGGGCATCCCAGTCTACTGGCCCTGGAACTTCTGGATGTGGCATACGTAGCTTTTCTGAATGTAGAGCTTCTTCCACCGCAAATAACTGTAATAGGTGAGATAGTCTGGGAATGAATATCTTTGAATGATATTCCCAGAATCCTGTGATAAACATTTCTTCAAACGTTTGTTTGAAGCAGGCAGGTAGATACTTTATACGAGCATGCCATGCATATACGACATGAATGGATGGTGTGGTGCTCATATCGTAGACAAGGTCCTGATTCCCTTCATTAAATCCAATAGCCGAAAGATGAGGTTCTTTGATATTCCTAAATGTCTTGAATGTAACCAGCATGAGCTCAAAAATTTTGAGGCACATATGTGCCATGACATCTGGGACATTCTTGAACCTGACTTCCCAGTGTCGGATGGTTGAAATCATGTAGTTGACTGTGGGTTGGCCATTAGGAGGTGCTAGGTACACATAATTTAACCACTTTTCACATCCTTTAACCATCAAAACTGTTTTGGTGTACTCCAGCCAAGACCTTCTTCGAAAGACAAGGCAGTAGCAGGGATTATACTTGATAAATAGAGGCATGTTATTCCACATGCGTACCATCTCAGGGTAGGTTTCAAGCAGGTGGATCCTCCAAGTAGGTTGATGTATATTCCCTTGCTTGGAACTTGCCGGGATGTCATCCGGTGCAAACTGTGTCAAACGAGGTTGGTTCTTTTGTTGTGCGTTGCTTGATTTCAGCATTGTAATCCGCCATTAATACATAGAATGGAACATACAGATCATTGGACGTGCCAATCCACCTATGATGGGAGAGGTTTCTGAAGTAATCCGATTTTATGATGACTTCTTCCAATCGTGACATGATGCTATCTGAACTGCAACTCTCTCATCATGGGTTGTAGCAACCTTCTCCAACCTTTGCATCCATTCAGGCGCTTCAATCTCAATCGTGTTCATTCCTTCTTCTGTTTGCTTACCTCCGGGTGTTGGCATGGGAACATATGGGTCTTCAAAGATCTCCTCCACTTGAATTGGCACTAAGTCTTCAGGTTCCGGTTCCGCCAGGGGAGAGGGTTGACGTTCGTATTGAAGAACTTTACTTCATAGTACTTCTAGTTCTGCTCTGAGTTCTGCGACTTCTTCTAAAGTGTCGACTGCTGTTGTGACCTTGCTTGGTGACTCCTGCTGAGTTGCTAGTTGCTTTAGTAGATCATCTCTTTCTCTTTCTAATGCTGTGTGGGCTTCTAGGAGGTCGGCATGGGTTTCCAAGATGATTTGCATATTTCCAGATGGGATAGCCTTGAAATTCTCTGGGTCGATTTCCTGTGGTGAACCCTCCATTGCTGCTTCCAAGTTTTCTTCGTCTATTTCTGCAGTCTCTTATTCTCTTCGAGTGCTGCGGACATGTGCTTCTGTAATAAGGTGAGATTGCATCGAAGCTTGAGATTGTCTGTGATCTGAGCATGTAACATGTCGTCGAGTTGTTGTTTTTCTTTAGTATCTGACTGGGGTGGATTGGCGATTAATTGATCATGTTATGCTTGCAATGTAGTATACTGCTGTTGTAATAGCCGCTTCTCCTTCTCTAATTCAATGAATCTTGCTTGGAGCTGTTCATGGCTTCTGAAGAGACTCGTATGCTGTGCGTCTAGGTGCTGGTAATGCTGTTGCAGTTGAGACATACATTGGTACATATGATTAAATACATTATTTATGGGAGTGGATGCGGGAAGGGTGTTGAATGCAGAAGGGAAGGGAAAAGGGAATGGGAGCGTGTATGCTGTGCTTGAAAAGGGTGAAGTTGGTGGTGGGGGAATGGGAGATTGTGGACGTAGAGGTGCGGAGGTGGGTGATATGTCCATGAGATCAAAAGTGGATGCGGTCGTGGGAGTGATTGTGAACATGGGAATTGTGGGTGCGGTGATGGTGGTGAAGGTGTAAAGTGGTGTGTGTAGTTGTGAATATGAACCGCCAGAAAGTGTGATCGGGGGAACGGGGTTTTCCGTGGCTATAGTTATAATTACAGAGTCAGTAGTAGTGTAAACAAGCGAGGTGGAGATCAGTTGTGTAGGTTGTGTGGGTTGACTAATGGTCTGTGCTTCAGTATGGGAAGTGGACCCTGGGGCTGTGGCAGTAGTGGTTACACTGGTGGTAGGAGGTGAAGGTGGTGGAGTTGGAGGGAGAGGGGGTAGGGGGGGTGACGGGGGTGCACTGAATGTATGGGCTTCCTCAGTTTCATGAATGGTATGAGTTGTGCCCGTGGTTGTGGATGTGGTGCCCTGTGGTTCTGATACTAATACATTCATTTGTTTTCCTGATCGAGGGGGGTGTCTACTGTATCATCGCTCCGATCTTCTCGAGTGTGCAAGAGCTGTATGCACCATCTCAGGTACCCCCAACGCATCAGATATCATGTCAAGGGTTGCTCGGTATTGCTCATCCACACCTTCCTCCTCAAGGATTTGGTCCATGAGGGCTTTTCCTGCTGCCAAGGATAGTTTGTGCTGTTCTTGAACTCGGTTGATAGTATCATATAGCTTTTTCAATTGCTTCGTATAAGCCGGGGCACCCTCAAGTTCCTGTAGAACTTCTTGCTCATATTCATACTCTTCTTCATCAGACAATCCTTCTTGTTCCTCCTCTTGCTCCTCTTCTTCATCATCCTCCACTTCAACTACCGTTGGTTGGACCGGGTGGGGTTGGACAGTATCTGTCTGCTGCCCGCTTGCCTGCTCTGCTTCCACTTCTAGATTGGTAGCATTGATTATTCTGGCCACCTCCTCATCCGTTAGATCTTCCAATGTAAAGCCATGAGGGAACTCTAAGTCAGTTGGTACTGGTGGAAACACTAGGCTCGGGCCTTCTGTGCTGTGCCTTGGTAACCTTATAGTGAATGGTTGCACTCGCCTGGGAAGCCGTGGGGTGGTTTCTGGTGTTAGTGTCGCACCACGGGCCTGTGCACAGGGCATCTGAACTGCGCCTCTCATTTTCTTGGATGGAGGCCCTACGTGGATAGTCTACGTTGGAATTCTTGCACCTTGGTCCAAATAAGTGCCCTTTGAACTGGTACATCATATGCCAAGCATCTGTAAACAATCCTTGTGAGAGCACAACATCCATACAGTACTCACTTTTGCTTCTTATACCACCGTTGATGAGCCAAGTGGATTTGGTCAATAATCCAATGAGGCATGTTGATTGTCAAATCGAAGGCATCTGCTAAATATAGATTGAACCATATCTTCTTGGGTGGCATTGTGAACCTCTCTTGCGCGGGGAATGCAAAATGCTGCATGCACATCCGAAGATGAATGGCGATAGTAGGTGTCATTGCCACCATATCCTTTAGTTTTGTCAGATTCCTATTCTTCATGTTGTCGGGGACCATAGTCTCTTTCTCGGTGGGAATATGCATACCTTTCATGTCGAGAGCTTCCCTCACCAAGTTGCTTATCAATCTGAACCGTTTCAGCTCATTGCCCCTTGTGAGAGAGGGGAGGACAAAAGTGTTGTATCCCTTTTTCTCTTTGCTCGGAGTGAGGGTGCTAATCAAATATGAGCACCTCAGAAAGTCGGGCTTCGGCAACTGGGCTTTGAAGTAATCGTACAGTCCCGCTTTCTTCCATATCGGTTTCAACCCTTCATTATTTTGAAGTCTTTCGAATTCCTTGGTGAAGAAATGATACCTGCCCCAGTGCCTGTTGAACTCTATCTCTACCTCGCACAGGTAAGTGCCTTCCCCCAGAGGTCCTGCCACGTCACTGAACCAATGTGAGTTTTTGCTGACTGGCATTGTGTGCCCCTGTGGAGGATTCTGCACTGGTATGGCATGTAACACTCTCAATGCCACTGGATGCTCCTTCAGTTCCTCCTCAATAGGAAGACTTTCAATATCCACAATCTGAGGGCTGGTGCCCGCCTGGGAGCTAGTTCCTGCCATATCAAGGAAACTGGTCACCAGTTCTGTGAGAATATACAAAGGAATGTTAATATTGCAAACGGACACAAGCGTTCATGTGTCCCCGTTACAACATTAACATGATTTTAGTGAGAGGTTAGTAGGTCAACAAGTGCTCGGTAATCGTGTGTGTAGTTAGGGAATGGATAATCCTAAGAGCTAAATGGAAAGGTGTGGTGTATGAGTGATGTAGTTAGTAAGTGGGTATGAATTTACAAATGAGGGTCGAGGGGTTTATTACATGTTTTGGGCTGCCAAACAAACAGAATGGCTATTGGTCTTGAATTTGTGGAGACTCTGGAGGGCTTTATAAGAGTTTCTGCTTGGAAATGAGGCTTTTTAGGGACCCATTTACAAGTGATTCTACTTGTGCCCATGGAAGAATATGAGTTCATGCATGATGTGTCAGAATGGGTATCAGATGTTCGAGTGGGTGAACCATGTTGTACAGGGTGTGGCCTCTGTGTAGCTATTTGAGCCCGCAAGCAAGCCTTAGGCACCCAAATTTGTCTTGATTGTGGGCCAGCCTTCATCGACTTCTTGGGTACCCAGATAGACTTCATTTTCGCATAAGAATTTCTGAAAGACTTCTTATTAGTGTCGTATTGTTGATTACTAATAAGAAGTTTTGCCAGTGTGGTTGGTTTGATCGCAACAGGCTGTTCGCCTTTCCGCACCCACACTTGTTTCATTGGCTGAGACATCCTGCTTCTCACGTTCGTTTGGCCTCCAGCATAGGTAGTCTGCTGTATTTGATCTGCCGGTGGTTGCTGCATCCCTCTGGCCTTTGGAAAAGAAGGGAGTTCCGTTGTGTCCTTGACTTCTTTATTGAGATCATCATTCCTCTGCATCACATAGTTCTGCACAAGAACAGCATGGTCATCTTCATGTGTGCTCGTGGAAGGACCATGAGTGTGTTCCTTGCCTAATTCCTTGAGTGCTTCATTTTCTAACTCAATTGTAATATGTTTCTCATTGACCCAAACCTGAAGAAGTCCACTTCTTAGGTTTAAGTTGACTGCATGGTCATAGATCCAGTCTTGACCCAAGACAAGAGGCTCAGTGAGGTCCTCATCTTGACACACTAGCACTTTCACTGTCATTAAAACACCTTGATTTTGGAGGGGAAGTTCCACCTCGCCCATGTAATGAGTTTCCACGCCTCCCAATCCCATGAGATAGGCTTCTATAGGATTGACATTTAATCTCAACTTTTGTTAGTAAGAAAATTTAATAGCACTAGTGGCTGCACCTGAGTCAATCAAGGCTCGCACAGTTTTTGCACTTATTCCTTGTCCTATCTCTAAGGTCACAAATGGG
This sequence comes from Ceratopteris richardii, assembly GCA_020310875.1. Lineage (NCBI taxonomy): Eukaryota > Viridiplantae > Streptophyta > Polypodiopsida > Polypodiales > Pteridaceae > Ceratopteris > Ceratopteris richardii. The sequence goes on along the minus strand of CM035439.1, from coordinate 47,645,824 downwards.
CATCGATCAATTATTCTATGGGCACTTATTCCGAAGACTTCACACATTTCCATATGATATCCTGGGTTTGCACAGTCATCTGCCCTAGGCTGATCCCTACCCTGTCGTCTCAACTTCATCCTTCTGATGCATTCTAAAGCTTCTGCTTGAGCTTCTTCTTGAAATCCCTTTTCTTCCTCTTTGCGTTTCTTGGCAATGTTGAGTCGATTTAGCATCTCTTCAGTGAAAGGTTCCTGATATAACTTGACTCTACACCCACTTATGTAGCTAGGTAGAATATCGCCTTCTAATGTGGCTAGTTGTACTGCTCCACTCGTTGAGATCCTATTTATGATCATAGGTCCATAGCCACGCTTCTCTAATTTTCTCGCATGTTGCTTCAGGGTGTAGACTAAAACTAAATCTTCAGCCTTCAATCCTTTATCCTTAACATGGGCATCAAAGTAAGCCTTCTGTCATTTTTTAGCTGCATATATTCTTGCGACAGCCCTCAGTCTTGTTTCTCCTAGTCGCTCAAGATCAAAGATCCTAGAGGAGAGCTCATGGCCCATCAACTCATGCTCCTGTGCTACCTTTAGTGTAGGTATCAAGAAATCCAATGGTAGCACTGCATATTGGCCAAATACCATCTGAAAGGATGTGGCTTGGAGTATCGTTTTATAGGCAACTCTGTATGCCCAAAGAGCATGGTGTAGCTGTTTGTCCCAATCAGAGCGTTTATTATTCACTAATTTGGTAAGCACATTGCATAGAATCTTATTTGTGCTTTCGGCTTGCCCATTAGCTTGTGGATGGTAGGGGGCAGACTTTTTGTGTATAACCAAGAACTCTTGGAGAAGATTTTTGATAACTTCATTCAAGAAGTGAGTCCCTCTATCGTTGACTAACTCTATAGGTAGCCCGTATCGTGTGAATACATTCTCAAATAAGAACTTGGCGGTTGTATAGGCATCATTCTTAGTCGTGGCTTTCACTTCTACCCACTTGGTTAGATAGTCTGTGGCCACAATAATATATTCTGCATGCGAACCCTTAGCTGGGGGATCAATAGGACCTACAAAGTCTATTCCCCACTTAGAGAATGCACGTCCACCCATCATAGGTTTCAGGGGCATCTCATCTTTGCGTATAGGATATTGAGTTCGTTGACAAACATCACACCTCTTCACATAGGTATGTGCATCCATGTGAAGGGTCGGCCACCATAAGCCTGCAAATAGGATTGCCTTGATCACCCGACCTGGTCCAAAGTGTCCTCCTACTACACCTTGGTGAGCAGATTCCAAGATCTTGATATATTCACTCTCATGGACACATAGTCTCAGGTAACCATCTTTACCACACTTGTATAGATTATCACCAATGAGAGAGTAATCTAGGGCTTCTTGTTCTAGACTTCTTTGTCTGGTCAGTGTCATATCTTGAGGGAATGTTCTCGTCCTCATGAAGTCTACTAATGGTTCACTCCAAGCACTATGGACACTTGATGAAGAGTGGCATGCTCCACTGGTGGTTTAGTGCAACAGATTGGGCATTCCTTGCACAACTTATGGACATCTGCTTCCATAGTAGGCCAATGCACTCTGAGTCTCCTTAGTGTCTGTAGGGTTTTTTGCCTTGAGTAGTGTTGCTCTAATGCACCTACATGTGCTAATTGCAACCATTTAGCGTACTCATCCTCTTCCACACAACAAGCTAGGATCCCTTGATCTGTGTGCTTGTACATACTTCTTGCCATGATCTGGTATTTTTGGGCTTTTACTGTCTCCCTATCTTGAGTGTTTATGACTGGGTGGTTAGGCCCGTATGTCAATACTGGCACTAATGGCTTAGCCCACTGAGGTACAACTTCCAAATTAAACAAGTAAGCATCAGGAAGGTCATCTGATACTCCTTGTGGGGCTTCCCCAGATGTGAGCCTAGAGAGATGGTCTGCTCTCAGGTGAGTCTTCCCTTTCCTCACCACTACTTCAAAGTCATATTCCATTAGTAACAGAAACCATCTTACTAATCGGCCTGTATTGCATGGTTTGTTCACCAAGTACAATAATGCCTGATGATCGGTAAAAAATTTAAACTTATTTGCAGGCAAATAGTGTCTAAACTTTTTAACTGCATATACCATGCCTAATCCTTCTCGTTCGGTGGTGGTATAGTTCCGTTCAGCTGCATTCAACTGTCTACTAGCATAGGCAATTGGAAGATCCATATTACCTTCGCCCGTAGGTTGTGCGAGTACACATCCAATAGCATAATTGGATGCATCCACATGAACATGGAAGGGCTTATTCCAATCTGGTGTGGTCAAGATTGGTGCTGAACACAATCTCCTTTTGAGCTCATTGAAGGAGTCCTCACATTCATTAGTCCACTCAAAGTTAGTCAAAAGCCCATACAGAGGCTTTGCTATGATGGCATACATGTGTATAAACCGTCGGTAATAACCACAATGCCCCATGAAAGCTTGTACTTCCTTGACATTCTTTGGCCTAGGTAGCTCGGCTATGGCTCTTACTTTCTCTTCATCGGTGGATATGCCATTCTTTGACACTATGTGTCCTAGAATCTTGCCTTGCCTGACCATGAAAACACACTTTTCTGGGTTCAGGTAGACTTGATACTCTCTACATTTGTCAAAGATTTGCCTGAGTTCTGGTATATGTGTCTGTCTAATGTTGGAATGAGCATAGAGATCATCAACATAGACCTCTAAATTCTTCCTCAAGAACTCTTTAAACACGTGACACATCAATCTTTGGAAGGTTGCAGGGGCATTGTAAGCCCAAATGGCATTACTCTAAAGGCAAATATGCCCCACTCTGTGGCAAAAGCTGTCTTATGCTGATCTTCTGGAGCTATGGCTACTTGATTGTAGCCCGAAAATCCATCAAGGAAGCTGTACACTTCCTTGCCTGCTACTCTTTCTAGTAGATGCTCAGTGATAGGAAGCGGATAGTTGTCTCAAATAATGGCTGCATTAACCTTCTTCAAGTTAATGCACACACGTAGCTTTCCATTCTTCTTGGGCACCACTACAATGGGGGATACCCACTCAGTGTGCTCAATTTCATAAATAAATCCAGCTTCTACCAGTCTATCTATCTCCTCTTTGATCTTAGCAGCATAATTATCGTTATATGTATATGGTTTTTGTTTAGAGGGTTTCGCGTCTGAGGTCATGGGAATTGTGTGTGAGCATATGTCTGGGTCAACACCTTTCAAATCCTTGTAACTCCAAGCGAATACATCTCTGTATTTTCTTAGCAAGGCTATTAACGCATGCTCTTCTTCCTCTGTTAGGTCATGGCCTATGTACGTGCATCTCTCCTCTCCTTCTTCTAGGGCTACCACTATTTTCTTGGTGGTTTCTTTGTTATCATAGGCCTCTCCTGATTGTGTCTCTCGTTTAGGCATTCTTATCATGACTCTCCTGTCGTCTATCTCATACTTTTTAAAATTTTCAGGGACCTCAAACAAAGATTCTTCCTCTTCTGGTGTGACTTCTCTCTTCTTTCTTTTCTTTCCTTCATCCTTAGGGGTCACGTGTGTGGCTAACCTTACATCATTTGTATGCTCTCCATGTCTCTGGGGTTGAAATTCTACTTCATAGAAGTATTCTTCATCTGATGCAAAAGGTGGGTCCATAATGATTGACTCTAGATCGGAGTCACTTGCATCCTCAAATGCATCAGGACTAGGTTCGCATTCTTCTAGAGCTCCCTCTCCCATGATGGGCTCTATGGAGAAGACTGAAATGTCATAGCCATCCTCGTCACAGTGAGGTGTCCATTGTTCTTCATTGATGGCTACATCCATTGTTGCTAAAATTTCTGCCCAGCCGTGAGGTTCAAATTCTTCATCAGGGAATACAACAGGTGCATAGGCTGAATCTTGAATTGATCTATGTGTCTCTTTCGCACCTACTTCTCTTGCTTTTTCTCTCTTCTCTTCTTCTACTGCTACTTTGCACATCCATAAGTGAGTGTCTTCATGCATCCATGAGAATCCTGATCCTATGGAATGCACAGACTCCGTATCATCTTTGGATTTATGGATGGGGTTCCATTGGATGGGAGGGACATCTCTATGAGAGTAATCCTTGAGATTGACTTTGGTCGTAACACCTAAGTGTTGCAAGTACAAGGAATTGGTTCCCCAATCCTGTACTACTTGCAACTGTCGCATAAATGGTCTTCCCAAAATCATCTCATAGGCATGATTTTTGCTAAAGTCACATATAGCAAATGTGTGCTCGAACTCTACACCACAAGTAGTGAGAGTTATTCCTTCCAGCAAGCCTAAGGGTCTTTCTATGTGACCATAAGCCATTTGCAATTTCATCCTCGTGGGCCTGAGTGCTGGCTTGCCCCAACGTTTCCATAGGGAAGTGGTAGCAATTGCAACTCCTGCACCAGAGTCCAGAATTGCCTTGGTTGTGTATCCTTGATGGGTGATGGGAAGATAGGTGTTTCCTTCTTCTCCTTCACTCATGTCTCCTATCTTGTCTAGAGGAATTTCTGGCACTGTCCTATGAGAACCTACCTGGGAACGCGGTTTGGCTATCTGTGGTACTTGTTTGGCTACATGTTTCCATAGTTCCGGCCTTACTTTGAGTAGCTCTTCTAAAGTGAGGTTACACTGCACTTTAGTGTTTTTCACTACCTCTATGTTCCTAGGTATGACCGAGTCTTCATTTCTTACCATGACTGTGGGTGCTCTCATACACGTGGACTTTGCTTCCCATGGGCCTGTGAAATGGGGTAATTCTTGTAAGGAATTAGATTCGAAGTCTAATCTCTCCTGAGATTGAGTGCTCTCCTGCTCTTCATAAATGGATGGGATGTCTTGTGGGAATTGGTCGTGTGCATCATCCACAAGTTCAATGGGAGGAGGGACTTCACTTTCTTTAGCCCATTTGTCTTCTTGAATCTCTCGTAGTGTGAACCGATTCATAGAAGAAGATGTGTCTGGCTCCGTAGAGTTAGGCACATAGGCTTCCTGGGCAGGAAGGCTTTCTCTTTCACTTGCCTTGCCCTCATTTTGAGAGACAGGTTCCTTTTCTGATTGTGCTATTAGCCTCTCCAACCTTTCTAGCAGTCCATCAAAGTGCAACTGCATCTTAGCTGAACGAGAGATGTTAAAGAGACGACTGGCTTCAAACATGGTTTGAGCCAATTCCACCATCTTAGCACAAATTTTGGCTCATTCAAGCTCTAGTTCTGCTCTAGGGTAACACTTTTCATGATTGGTTACGTTTGGCCCTTCTTGGATTCTGGCCTGATATGCTTTGAGCATCATATTTAGGTCCTCAGGAGTGGGATCTGCTAGGACTGATCCTACTCTAGGGGGTGGTGGAGTAGCATGAGGGGGGTTGGATCGGATGGAGATAGGAATGGTGGTGGTGGGGTAGTGTGAGAGGGAGTTTGAGATGTGAGTTCAATTATCTTGGCTCGTGTTTCTCTGAGACTTTCCTCGAGCTCACTCATTTTCTTGGCCCATTGCCTCTTCATTCTTTCTCTATTATCTCTCCAGGCTCTAGTCCTCTTCTTGGTTATGCTCTCAGCTTCACTAGCCTCAGCACTTTTCTCTTGGCTTAAACTTTGGTTCTGCTGCAAGGCTTGAGCTCTAGTGACTACCTGTACTGGTGCAGTGGAAGTCACACTCCCTGTGGAGTCTACAACTAATCCAATAACATTAATAGGAGTGATTTTTGGCATATTATTGGGATTCTTTGGGCAATCTCGTAAGAGATGCTCTTTGCCGCAATCTTGACAAAAGCCTTGGATTGTCACTGACTGGGGTTGTGTAGATGGAGGTAAGGGGCAATCACGAATGAGGTGATCTCCCTGACATCTGTAGCATGGTCCTCTAGGGAATGGGGGTCTTACTTGCCTAGGTTGTGGTCTGGGGTTGGGGTTTGCGTACATGACATTCGTGTAATCTGGCTCCCAACTAGGTTCACTCGGTTCTTCACTATAGTAGGACTCACCATGTTCAGGAGACTGCATGTAGTAAGCCTATGGACTATCTATGTGAGTGGAATCAAAACTATGATCACTCGGGTCACTTTCTGACAGCAATGGTGTTACTGGCACTATGGCTCTATTCAAGTTCTCTTCTGCAGTTGCGTACTTTACAGGGATCACATTGGCTGGAGCATGAGGTTTTTGGGCTAGCACTAGTTGAGGTCTTTGTTGGGGCTGATATTGTGGTTGGTAGGTTTGTTGAGGCCTAGCATACTGTTGTGGTGGATATTGGTTTTGATATCTTCCCTGTTGTGGATATGGCTGAGGGTAATTTTGCCTGACTGTTTGTTTGTTATAAGGGCAGTCTTGTGTTGTGTGATTTGTGTATCTCCATTCTATGGTGCAATATTGGCTACTAGGGTTCACTTGGGGTTGAGCCATGATGGGACATACGTTCGCCATATGGTCACCACCGCAAGTATAGCACCTCTTTACTAGGGCAAACCTTGGGATTTGTTTGCTAGTGACACCTAGTTTTTGAGCTACTTTCTCTGCAAGTTCCTCAATTGATGTGGATTGTGAGGAAGAGAGACTAGAGGCACTATCAGAATCTTTGTAGATTTTGGAAAGCTCTAACTCTTCCCCTAGGTTATCCTCAATGTCAATGCACATGCGTACACACTCTTCTATGGTTCTAGGGTCCTTCATGTACACATATGATCTCAATTTGGTACTTAGCAATCCATCCAAAAATAAAGCCACTTGTTTGGCTGGTGTGGGTAACTCAGGAACAGGGCATCTCTCAAGATATTGCCTAAATCTTCTTCCTGCAAGTCTCACGGTCTCCTGAAGGGTTTGCTTGAAGCTATGTATCAATGAGGAAGTATTATGCCTTATGCCACTTTTAGAGAATTCAGTGATGAAAGCCTCTAAGAGTTGGTCTATGCTCCTAAACTGCCTCTCATTCAATGGTTGAAACCACGTTAGGGCTGTGTTCCTAAGGGTTAGACCAAAGGCATTATACTGCGTGAATAGGTCCTCAACTTGCTCAGCTCTCAAGACTTGCCTAAACTTGGCCACATGATCATATGGGTCTCCTGTGCCATCGAAGTAGTTCTTCATGGACTTAACTAGCTAAGTCGGTCTCAAAGTCCTCGTGTGCTCTCTAGGACTTGGTAGGGGGAATTCATCCGCATTCCTTTGGTTCCTTGGGGCTCTAAGTCCCTCAGGTTCCACTCTATTTGTTTCCGTTCTCGTTCTTTCTCTTCCCACTGGGTTGGCAAAGCTTACCTCTAGTCTATCTCTATGTCTGTCTCTTTGAGCTCCGTGAGCTTGGGATGTTCAAGCGCTTGGGTGACCAAAGGACACATTCAATCTTGGTTGGGGGAAAATAAATTCACCTTTCCAAGTGTAAGCATGCCTATCATTTTCAGTAACCACAAAGATCCTCTCTGAAGCTGATCTAAGTAGGTCACTCTGCCTGGGCTATCAGGATCTTTGAACTCATATATCATGATTGTTCCTACCTCATTTGGATGATCAGATTTATACCTCCAAAAGGCTTCATCAGTCTCTCGGTTCAGGAGTAGATCTATGCTCTTATTGTCTTGGGAAATCCACTGTGGTGTGATAATCCTAGTGAGAACAGATTTGCCTCGGGGGGTTCTACGTTCTACACCCATGTTTCCTTGCTCCAGGTCACCTACATCCATTTTCGGGATCACGTTTCCAAATTCGTCTGTCCTATCTGGATGACTTGTGACTACATATATGGTTCCTTCTTTGTCCAGGTATGCTCCATTTTCAAACTTGACAGCTGGATGTTATAGTCCAATGGATTGGTCAGGGTTTTTAATCTGGACCACTGATCTTCCTAGGCCGTCCTCATAGATGCTAGCACCTAGTCAGTTGGTCCTAAGGTATTCCAGCTACGTCTTGTAGGGGCCTTCTACCCTATGTAAGTATGGCACACCTGAACTTTCTGTAGGTCTCTCCATACCGTGGGACATCTCTGACTCACTAGTTTCAGAGCTAGGGTAGTGCGAATAATGGCTCAACTGCTGGGCCCAAGACCTAGCAGTATGATTAACACTAGCCTCTGAAGACCTAAGACTTTGTCTATCTCTTCCTAAGTGTCGTCCTGATCTAAGGTTCATATGCCTATTTGAGCAATCCCAATTTTTACCCAAGGTACAACCTCGTTGCTGAGTTCTTTTATATCAGTCACTTGATTCTTTTTAATTGATTATTGTGGTTATGATCTTGTCTGATATCACGTCGTCAGGAACACTTGAGTTAATTTTCTGCACTTGAATGTTGATCGTCTCACGTTAGGTTCTTTTCCTTTAAAGTTTTTGGTCACACACAGGTTATCTCTTGACTTGGACTTGATTTCTTAGATAGTATTGACTTGTCTCGTGCCTATCATTGCCCTGACTTACTTCTAGCACTACTCGCACTTAGCCTAAGCTAGAAATGGACAGAGGGTGTTGAGAATATTCCAACCTCTCTTCCAGATCCCGTGCTCTTTTGGTGCTCAAGAACCCAGTTCTCAAGCTTGCAAATTACCCTTGCTTTGGATGCCTTCTAGTGCTCTCAGTGGACCTGTAAAAGTCCCAAAGTTAGCTCACAACTTAGATTAAAAGGACACAAAAAATCACTTTCATTCATGTAATTCATATGTCAATTTGCACCATGTCTCTTTGGAACACAATTCTAGAGATCCTTGATTTTATCTCCCCCTGGATATGGATCACTTAAAAATACTATGGCTAATAATCCTGGTATTAATTGTACTCCCCACGATCTTTCCAACAAAACAAGAATCATAGCAATCGGATTTCGTATGAGGAAGATATGACAGTTCAGGGATCTAGGGTAAAAACAAGGTAAAACAGGTCATCAGGGAAACAAGATTTTCTCTCAAGTTACGAGTGTCGGAACCTCACAAATCACTATTTGCTTGATAAGTATGCCTAGAATTTTCCCCAAAATCAAGGAATATAAACCCTAGAAAATTGGCCGAAATAGCCTATCAATCGCGATCGACAGGTCTGTCAATTGCGATTGACAGAGGTGTCTGTCGAGGCCTGTCGGTCGCAATCGACACGTCAGTCGCGATCGATAGTGTCAATCGCGATCGACAGAGTCGGTCGTGAGTCCTGTCAATCACGATTGATGGTGTCAATCGTGATCGACACTTTTTGCGCGAATTTCGGTGAGATTTCAATCGATCGGGGTCCTATCCATCGCGAGGGACATGTGTATGCGTGAATTTTTTTGTCAATCGTCAAAATTCAGTCGGTCGCGATCGACGGTGTCAATCGCGACTGACAGAGGTGTCGGTCGTGGCTGTCGAATGCGATCGATGGTGTCAATCGTGATTGATAGGGTTTGTCGGTCGTCTCTGTTGGTCGCGATCGACTGAATCTGTCGATCGCGATCGATGTGTCAGTCGCGATTGACAGAGAAACACGGAATTTTTTAATTTTAAGTGATGATTTGGAATGTGCTCCTCATGTGTGTCCTTATAGTGTGCTTTGTTTTACCAAAAGATGAAATTTTCTGTCGATCGCGATCGACAGAGGTCCGCGACACAGAGACAGTTCTGAACTTTTTCGTACCTGCGCAGTGTGCTGGACACGATGATACAGCAAGATCCTGCAAGAGTGCTCAAGAAACAAGCAAAAACAACACACACAAGTTGCTCTCTCGCTCTCTCACAAGTGAAATGAAGGAAATGGAAAGGAGAAGGTGATATGATAAAAAAAAGGAAATTTTCACGGTGATGGAGATGGAGATCGGATATGGTGAGGATGATGGTGGTGATGATGATGGTGAGGAAAGAAAGAGAAAAATAAGAAAAGTTAAAGAGATTACCTACAACGCCAACGTCACAGCTCTACGTCTTACCATCACACGCTCGTCCTCAAAGCTCGATCCCCGGCAACGGCGCCAAAATTTGGTGTAGCTCAGTGATGAGTAGCACCTCCTTTAATGTCAATCCGGGAAGATGTGAGGATGGTATGATGACCTTGAGCAAGTGAAGGCACAAGTGCGTGAGTGAGAAGCACACAAACATGCACAAACATACACACACATGCGCACACACAGCAAGAACAAAGAGGAAGACAATGGAGTCCTTTTAGATTACTTTCAAAATGCTCATACAAGTTCAACTCTATTACAAGCTAACCTAAAAAATGAGCTCTCTAGCTCCATTTATAGTTTTTGACTAGTTTTTGGCCTTGTCCAGACCTAGTGTCCGGCCTAGTTAAAAATTAGGTTCTCTGGCCTATTTGGAGGTTCAAACGGAGTCTAAAAAATGTGAAAATTGATAGGTAGGTACTTCTAAAGCTCCTCAAGCTTAAGGACTCCTTGGCTTGCACAAAATGGAGCTACAAAAATATGAAATGGTATTTACAATGGTTTTTAGTGATGAAAATCACTATTTTTGTAGGGATTTCTTCTAACAGTTTGACATACATTTCCTGGAGCTCCCTACTTGCTTCTTCTTCTTGTGGGTCCACCTCTTGGATATGCTTTAGCTTCATGGAAAAATAATGGCCTACTTGCCAGATCTTCGTTGACTACTCTGTCTGCTTGTGCCTTCTCTGCGCTTGGACTCCCTTCGTTAACTTCCTTGTTGTTGGCGAAAACCTTCAGCTCTAATACTACTGGTGCGGAAATACTTTCGCCGTGAATGTGGATTTCGCGACAAGGCTTGAACTCTGTCAGGCCTGCGGAAAATGTCGCGCCACCGCAATAGGATGCTAAACTAGAGTGATTCACAACACCTCTGTAATCAACAGTAGCTTAGCCTAATTAACGTTGCCTTAACTGTGTTATTCTGCGACACAGGTTCCACCGGAACTTCACCGGACTGTCGCAGGAATGTCACCGAAAACTTACCGGAACGTTACCGGAATGAACTTAGTTCTGCTCGTAATTGCTTCAGATGAACTTGTGTGAAGTAAGACAGTAGTGTGTGAGCTTCCTTCACCGAATGAACTTCTTTCCGGAAACTTCACAGTTCTAAAGTGCTACTTTCCGGTTAACCTTTGTACTGTGTGTACATCTCCATTTCACCGGAAACTGTGATCAGCTTAAAGTAGAGACGTCTAACTACAAGATGAGCTATCTCTCATACAAAGCTTCGAACTCTACTGTGAGTTATACTTCGTTGTTCTACCGGAAAACTTGTTTTCTGAAAACTGTAACTGACCGGAAAATACTGAAATATGTTTACTGAGTAAACTGTTATTTACTGAACCATGCGTTTACAGAGAAGGTACTGAAGCACGTTTAGTAACGAGTCGTGACAGTTAACGATAAACGAAACTTCCTACCGTAACACGAAATAGCTTCAGACTCTTCACAAGTAAGGATTGCGCGCAGACGTCCACATGAACATGTGTTTTCAATTAGAGAAGATGTGTACAAGTAAGCTTGGCCTCTTCTTGCTCAAGTTACAGAAACTCTTCTACTGTGAGTAGTTTCTTATTACCATCTCTCTCAGATGAAAAACCTGACACTTCAGGCTTGTGTTATTCATCTGTACATACGCGATCTCTGGCGTCTTCTTCTACATACGCGGTCTATGGCGTCTTCTATCTATGACTCTGTGTCTCTGCGCATCTGCTATATCTCGTCTCTATTCTTGCACATACACACTCCCGCTCTCTCCTATCTGCCTCTCTCTCTCTATCTCTCTCTCTCTCTGTCTCTCTCTCTCTGTCTCTCTCTCTTACTTCAAATCTTGTTGTATATATACACTTTCCTTTGGCGCTCCTCTGTGCTGTCACTCTTCAATTCACGTTATGCGCACCTCACGCGCCCGCCGTGGTTAATTGCTCTGTTATGCGCACACCATGCACTAACTTCGCATACTATACACCTGTGCTCTGATTTTCCAGAAGATTCTGTTTCTCTCTTTGTCTGTTGCGTCAAATTCGTGAGTGTTTCTTTAACAACTCCCCCTCAATCACTAATTTGACTTCTTCCGGTCTTTCATATATCTTTCTTTCTTTTATTCCTGCCATCTCCTTGAATCTGTTTGTCTTTGTTCCATCCAAGCTCTTTGTTAAGATATCTGCTATCTGATCTTTTGTAGGAGTGTAGACTATTTCTATCTCCTTCTCCATTACTTTTTCCCTTAGGAAATGATACTGAATCTCTATGTGTTTTGTTCTTGCGTGAAACACAGGATTCGCTGCAAGATACAGCGAGCTCATATTATCTCCATGTATGATCGGTATACTTTGATCTATACCCATGCTTTTAAGTAAAGTCTGCATCCATATCACTTCTTTTGCTGCTTCTACCAGTCCTTTGTATTCTGCTTCTGTTGATGATAAGGCTACTGTGTGTTGCTTCTTCGAACACCAGCTTACCAGCTTATCTCCTAGGTATATCATATACCCGTGCGTTGATCTTCGGTCATCTTGACTTCCTGCCCAATCTGAGTCACTATATGCTCTGAGCTTTATATCTGACGTAAAAGGATAATATAATCCTTCCTTTATAGTTCTTTTGATATATCTGAGAACTCTTTGTCCTGCAACCCAATGTTGCTCTGTCGGACAATGCATAAACTGTGAGAGGACTCCCACCGGAAAACTGAGATCCGGTCTTGTTAGCGTAGCATATATTAAGCTTCCTACTAACGATTGATACTTTTTCATATCTTTGAACTCTGTTCCATCATATTTGCTGAGTTTATGATTTACTTCAAGCGGAGTTGAAGCTTCTCTGCAATTCTCCATGTTGAACTTCTTCAGTAAGTTCAGGAGATACCTTTCTTGTGTGACATATACACCATGATCTGTATATGTGATTTCCATTCCTAGAAAGTAGGATAACTTTCCCAGGTCACTGATCTTGAATTCCTTTTCTAGCAGTTTCTTTACCTCTGTGATTCCTGCATCTGAGGTACCTGTAATTATTATGTCATCTACATAGATACAAACGTAGATCATTCCTTCTTCTGTCCTTTTAATGAGTAGACTTGCATCTGCCTTCGAACTTTGATATCCAAGTTCATTGAGATATTTCACAAGTCTGTAGTTCCAAGCTCTTGGGGCTTGCTTTAGTCCATAAAGTGCTTTTCTTAACCTGCAAACAAAATTTGGATATCTGGAACTTATAAATCCTTCCGGTTGTTCCATATAGACTTCATCTGATATATATCCATTCAGGAATGCATTCTTTATATCTAGCTGACTTAGCTTCCATCCTTTTGATGCTGCTATAGCAATCACTGTCCTTATGGTTGACATTTTTGCCACCGGACTGAACGTCTCGTCATAGTCTATGCCATACGTCTGAGCATAGCCCTTGATAACTAGTCTCGCTTTATGTCTGGCTATCCTTCCATCTGCAAGTTTCTTTATTTTGAACACCCATTTATTTCCGATTACTTTCTTACCGTTTGGTTTAGGAACAAGCTCCCATGTCTTGTTCTCTTGCAGTGCGGTGAGCTCTTCTTCCATTGCTTCTTGCCATTGCTTCTTGCCTTTGGCTTCGTCATAGTTCTGAGGTTCATCATCGTCCTTGACCATGTATGCATAATCGTTCTGAGTTATATACGATGTATCATATGAGTACCTTTCCGGTTGTCTTCTTACTCTGTTCGACCTCCTTAGCTCATATTCTTCATGTGTGTCTGAGTACACGTCTTCATCTTCGTTTCTCATACCTGATCCGGTCCTGGACGTACTTGCCTCGTCTTCTTTGTTTACCTGTACAATTGATTTTCCTTTCTCTCTTCCTTTTATCTCTTCTTCAAATTCTTCAGCTGTATGACTCTGATCTGCATACCAGCTTTTCTGTTCATCAAATGTTACATCTCTGGAAACAGTAAAATGTTTGGTTAGAGGACTCCATAACCTGTAACCCATCTGCTTTTCATCATATCCGACGAATACATATTTCTCTGCTTTTGGTTCAAGCTTATGTCTGAGTTGAGACGGTACATAGGCATACGCTACTGATCCAAACACTTTGCAGTGATCAAGTGTTGGCTTCTTTCCCCACCAGGCTTCATAAGGGGTCATTCCTTCTAAGGCTGTACATGGTAATCTGTTTACCAGGTATGTCGCTGTGTTCACGGCTTCAGCCCAAAGATAATCCGGGCAATTCTTTTCTTTTAGCATAGCTCGTGCAAACTCGACTAGAGTTCGGTTTCTCCTTTCTGCTACACCATTCTGTTGTGGTGTATACCTGCAGGTTATTTCTCTCTTAATACCTGCATTCCAAAGATAGTCATTGAATTCTCGAGAGAAGTATTCTCCCCCTCCATCAGACCTCAGTCTTTTAAGTTTTTGTCCTGTGAGTCTTTCAGCATATGCATGAAAGTGTCTGAAAGCTCCGAACACTTCTGATTTCTCTTTCAAAACATAAAGAGTTATCCACCTTGTTGCATCATCAATGAATAAGACATAGTACCTCGATCCGCTGATTGATCCTTCTTTCGTTGGTCCCCATACATCTGTATGTATGAGTTCTAGCACACCGTCATGTTTGAATCCTTTCTTCTGGAAAGGTAACCTGTGGGCTTTTCCCATTTGACAGGCTTCGCATTTGTGAATCATATGTTGGTTCTGTACGTTCGGTAATCCCAGTACAGACCCATTCGCTATCATAGCTTTGATTCCTTTTTCATTAAAATGACCTAGTCTCTTGTGCTAGAGGTCAAGTTCTGTAATCACATTTTCATCATGCGTGAGCAGCGCTTGGCCAATGTTCCCTTGTACTCTTAAGGTAAAGAGTCTCCCTTCTTTCTTACCAGAGACGATCTGATAGTATCCGTTCTTGGGATCTTCTACAAATACTCCTTTATTTGTAAATCTGACCTGAAAACCTTTTTCGACTATCTGTCCCACACTGATCAGATTTTTCGGTATTGTTGGAACATACAGAACATTGGTTAGCAAATCTGCTCCACTTTTGCACTTCACTTTTCCGATTGATTTTACTTTGTGTCTTGTATTGTCACCTATTTGAACAGTGTGACTAGAACTACCTTTTTCTAGTTCTGACATCAGTTCTATATTTCCTGATAAGTGATTAGAGCATCCAGAATCAATGTAAAATACCTTTAGGTCTTCATTATCAGATGTGCTGATTGAGTTCATCATCAATGATGTATGATTTTCATTCTGTGTGTCATTTGCGTAGTTGTTGTAGGTGGTGTTGTAGGATTGGCACTGTCCCCAACTTCTTGTTCCACCTCTACCATAGCCTCCTCTTTGGTTTTGTCTTCCTCTTTGAGCATTATTCTGATTTCTTCCGCTTCTGCCTCTGCTATTACTGTTCTGACTTTGATTTGATCCGTGTTGGTTGTGCCAACAGTCATGCGCCAAGTGGTTAGTTAGTCCACAAATCCAGCAAGCTTTCTTGGTGGTATTCTGACTACTTCTTCCTCTTGCTCTTCCTCTACCAGTTCCTTTTCCTCTTGCGTAATAGGCCTGAGAGCTCGACTCTTCTTCATCTTTTGACTTGCCTTTGTCTTTCTTCTTGTTTTTCATGTACATTGCAGAGCTATGTCCTTTGTCTGCGTCTCCTTTCAGGTCTTGCTCATATGTGAGCATCAATCCAAGCAACTCATTTAAGTCTGGTACAAAATGATTTAAAGAGAGTTCAGTTGAGAGTACAAAAGGTTTCCACCTTTCATCTCCTCTCAACCCTGTGAGCAGTTGTGCTATCAATCTATGATTTTCGACATCTTCATTTATGGATCCCAGACTATCTGCTAGATCCTTCATTTTAGTGACGTAGTCACTAATGCTTTGACTCGGCTTCTTTTTGAACGTTGTGAACTCGGACCATAGGCTGGCCTTCCTAGCTTTCGTAGTATTTTGGAAGTGATCTTCCAATGCGCTCCATATATCCTCTGCTTTCTCCAGACCTCTAATGTGCAGTAGTAGATGATCTGAAACAGTGTTATAGATGTAGGCTCTTGCCGTTGCATCTTTCTTCTGCCACAGCTTTAGGGCGTCCAATTCTTCTTTTTCCGGTTGACTATCATCTTCGAAAATCGGCTTCTTTTCTTCTCCGGTCACGTACATCATTAATTCCTTACTCATAAGTAAGGCTTCCATGCGCATTACCCATGCGAGATAATTATCTCTGTCCAGTTTATCAATTTGGACGTGATCTGCCATGATAGGCAATACTCTGCTCTTATACCAATTCTTGGGAACTAACGGCTCTGATACCAATTGTTGGCGAAAACCTTCAGCTCTAATACTACTGGTGCGGAAATACTTTCGCCGTGAATGTGGATTTTGCGACAAGGCTTGAACTCTGTCAGGCCTGCGGAAAATGTCGCGCCACCGCAATAGGATGCTAAACTAGAGTGATTCACAACACCTCTGTAATCAACAGTAGCTTAGCCTAATTAACGTTGCCTTAACTGTGTTATTCTGCGACACAGGTTCCACCGGAACTTCACCGGACTGTCGCAGGAATGTCACCGAAAACTTACCGGAACGTTACCGGAATGAACTTAGTTCTGCTCGTAATTGCTTCAGATGAACTTGTGTGAAGTAAGACAGTAGTGTGTGAGCTTCCTTCACCGAATGAACTTCTTTCCGGAAACTTCACAGTTCTAAAGTGCTACTTTCCGGTTAACCTTTGTACTGTGTGTACATCTCCATTTCACCGGAAACTGTGATCAGCTTAAAGTAGAGACGTCTAACTACAAGATGAGCTATCTCTCATACAAAGCTTCGAACTCTACTGTGAGTTATACTTCGTTGTTCTACCGGAAAACTTGTTTTCTGAAAACTGTAACTGACCGGAAAATACTGAAATATGTTTACTGAGTAAACTGTTATTTACTGAACCATGCGTTTACAGAGAAGGTACTGAAGCACGTTTAGTAACGAGTCGTGACAGTTAACGATAAACGAAACTTCCTACCGTAACACGAAATAGCTTCAGACTCTTCACAAGTAAGGATTGCGCGCAGACGTCCACATGAACATGTGTTTTCAATTAGAGAAGATGTGTACAAGTAAGCTTGGCCTCTTCTTGCTCAAGTTACAGAAACTCTTCTACTATGAGTAGTTTCTTATTACCATCTCTCTCAGATGAAAAACCTGACACTTCAGGCTTGTGTTATTCATCTGTACATACGCGATCTCTGGCGTCTTCTTCTACATACGCGGTCTATGGCGTCTTCTATCTATGACTCTGTGTCTCTGCGCATCTGCTATATCTCGTCTCTATTCTTGCACATACACACTCCCGCTCTCTCCTATCTGCCTCTCTCTCTCTGTCTCTCTCTCTCTGTCTCTCTCTCTCTGTCTCTCTCTCTTACTTCAAATCTTGCTGTATATATACACTTTCCTTTGGCGCTCCTCTGTGCTGTCACTCTTCAATTCACGTTATGCGTGCCTCACGCGCCCGCCGTGGTTAATTGCTCTGTTATGCGCACACCATGCACTAACTTCACATACTATACACCTGTGCTTTGATTTTCTAGAAGATTCTGTTTCTCTCTTTGTCTGTTGCGTCAAATTCGTGAGTGTTTCTTTAACACTTGTCTTGTGAGTCCTTTAGTTCCTTGGCTGCCAACAATAGATCATGGCCACAAAAAAGAAGAATAATAGAAAGCTCTACACTAATAAAGACCAAAATCATGGGGGACCTGCTATAGAGAACCAAGGTAATGAGGATCAGACCACAAATACCCAGAATTAGGGTGATCCTTAAAAGGCATATACAAAGAAGAGGGTAAAATACCATGTCGAATCATTGAGGGAAATTAGAAGAGCTCAAAAGTTTGTGGGACTTCTCATCCTAAGACTTGTTGGAGTTTGAGGTCTATGGAAGCATGTGAACAACACAAGGAAGAAGAAGAAGCTTGAAGCACAACAAACAATATTGAATGTATTACCAAGTGAATGTACAAAGATTAGTGACCCGTTAGGGTTACATGCATATATACAAACTGGTAAAAAAAACTTCCTAATGAGGGAAAAAAGTGCCCCGATGGTCCTAGTGTGTTCAGAGAACAACATCAAATGCATCTCCAATATCATGAAGTCTCAACCATGAACTTGTTTCCATAGGAATAGCAATAGGCTTGCAATCTTCAAGAAAAAAATGCCACAATAATGTGTGAATATATTTTGTTTGACAGAAATCTATTCTACCCTCAACTTGCATAAAATCAATGGCCAAATAATTATGAAAATGTCCCAAATCTGACATCTAAAATGAGGCACGCAAATCAGCCTTAAAATCAGCAATATGCTTCTCATTAGGAACGGTGAGCAGCATTTTATCAACATAGACAACAATGATTACAAGCACATCATTTGCACGCTTAACATATAAGGTGCTGTCAGTTGGACTGTTCTCAAAACCATGTGCAATCAAGTAGGCATGTATCTTTTCATACCAAGCAGATGGTGCTTTCTTCAAACCATATAATGCCTTTTTCAACCTACACACTTTGTTTTCATGCCCTTTCTGCACAAAACCTTGCGCTAAAAGACATACACTTCTTCATGTAAGTCACCATTCAAAATTGTAGATTTAATTTCCAACTAATGTACATTCCAATCATGATGAGCTACAGGTGCATAGATGCTACAAGCAGTAGTCATTCAACATGTGGAGGCAAAGGTATCATCAAAACCAATGCCTCTTTCTTGAGCATAACCTTTTTCAACAAGCCTAGTCTTATACCTATCAAATGTTCCATGAGGCTTAGGTTTCAGCTTGTATGCCCACTTAGTGTCAATGGCCTTCTTGTGAGGAGACAAATCACATAAAGACTAGATACCATTCTTCATAATAGCATCATAATTTTAGCAACCATCCAATTTTTTGAATTTTGTACTTCATCAAAACAAACATGCTCATTCTCATCACAAAGGCTGGAGGCACCCATAGCATAGCAACCTGATGAAAAAGAAGCACTATGAGAGCTTGAACGAGTATGATATAATAGAGGTGCATCTAATTTGGTATCTCACAAAGTTTGCAACAACCATTTTGGCATAGTTTTTTCCTCCTCTATATCAGCGTTCTCATCAACAAGTGCATCCTGTAAATCTGCATAAAAAATGGAATGATTAGCATCATCACATGATACCTATAAAGGATATGAAATCGCCTCATTCGGACAAATGCTTGACTATCCACCTATAAAAAGATGAAGAAAAGTGTCATACATATCTCTAGAGCTAAGAGAAGTCTTCTTGGTACATGAAAGTAATGTTTGAATTGCATCTTCCACAAAAACAACATCACTACTAACCAAACTATGTTTAGTCTATGGATGATATAGATGATAGACTTTTCTTTCAGAAATGTACCCAACAAAAATGAATTTTACTACTCCATCATCCAATTTTCTACGTTGTTGTTTAGGCACTAATGCATATGCCATACAACCAAAGACATGTAGATGAACATCAGATGGCTTGCAACCATTCCAAGCCTTGTATGGAGTGATATACTACAATGCTTTAGTGGGACACCTATTAACTACATAGGTTGCACACATAATAGCCTCAGGCTAGAAGCTATGTGGTAAAGCCTGAGTTTTTACCATACACCTCACCATCTCCATGAGTGACATGTTCTTCCTTTTAGCAACTCCATTCTATTGAGGTGTATACAATACTGTACACTAATTTTTTATTCCATGTTCAGGTAGCAATGCATTAAAATCAAAAGACATATATTCCCCCCTCGATCAAAATGGAGGGTGCCCATTTTACATGCTGACAGATTTTCAACTAAGACGAAAAACTGTTTGAGGCACATAAACACTTTGACTTTACTTTCAATGGATACATCCATGCATGCCTAGAAAAATCATCAATAAAAGTCACGAAGTAAAGGTAGCTCCCAAAAGAGGGTGTTTGCATAGGATCACACACATCACTGTGAACAAGCTACAATTTCTAAGTAGCTAAAACTGAACCATCTTTTGGGAAGTAGGAATGCTGCATTTTGCCCAAAATACAGCCTTCAAAAACATGTTTACAAGGTGCCTCAAGTTTGGGCAGGGAGGACACCATTTCAGATTTTTGCATGCATAGCAAACCAACATAATTGAGATGACCAAAGTGTGCATGTCAAAGCTTTGCATCTGACATAGCCTAAGAATGTTGAACTTCACATGCTGAATCATTCATAAATTTTGCATAATCTATGAGCTTATGCAACCAACATAAAATGCCAAAACCAATAATAACATCATCATTTGACAAATCATGAACTGTACATCAACACACAATACTGAATGTATTACCACTAGAATGTACAAAGATAAATAGCCCATTAGGGCAATAGGCATATATACAAGCGGGGGGAGAATAACCTCATAAAGAGGGAAAAAAGTGCCCCGACGGTCCCAGTGTGTTCACACACATCACTACCTAAATATACCAACATAGAAATTCTCCATTTTAGTGATTAACAAGCTATATATAGGATTTAAGGGAAGGAATATTGAAAAATGGAAAAAATTGGAGGACATACAAGCCACACCCAATTCAAGTGATAAGGGCCATCGAAGGTTCTCTAACTACTCTAATCGCTTGAATTGGTCGTGTCTTTTTTTTAAATCTTTATGGACCACACATGAAATGGCATGACCAATTCAATTGAATAGGGCCATCAAAATACCTCCAATGGCCTTTATCGCTTCAATTGGTCATGTGGTTTTTCTTTACAAAAATATTATTTGTACAAGATAGGTACTGCAAGTACCATAATAACAAATCTTGTATGCATTACAAGTTTCAAGCAATTAAGGTCATTGGAAATTCCCTGATTGCTCTCTTTGCTTGAATCAATCATTTCTTTTTTCTTTTCAAAATATTAGTTATACAAGCCAAGGACTACAATTCATAGATAAAAAAATCAAGATATAGCATTAAAAGGAAAAATAAATAGTAAACCACATATCCTATAAATTGATCTCACAAATGGTACGCATACCCCAAATCTTTCCTCTATTTCAGAACAAAAGATCACCAACATTTAGAAGTTGAAACACTAATTTCTATGTAGAAACATGGATTAGAAACATACTATATTCCAGATAAAGATAGAATGGCATCATTCCTCAGTACATTATGCTTTGAAGGGTTCCTGCTATATAGAATTAGTATTTATTACAAAACAGAGCAAATAAATATCTTCCAACATATGTTGGAAATACATGATATCTTCCAACATATGTTGGAAATACATGTGCTTTCTATCGAGAGGTAATCATAGATATGGATACATATATAACCAAATTTGTTTCTCTTCATTTAGTTTGCAAATACTTGGATACTTTTTTATCAATTTGCATCTTCAAAAGCTTGGCAGCACTGCGAAGCTAAAACAATATCAGAATGCATGACAATGTGGTGATAGAAAAGTGCATTAGAACTTGCAGTTTGCAATTGCTATGTTGTGATTGAAGGTAGTTCATAAATAAAGCTTGGTATTCATTGACACAATTATTATTAAACTCCAATGACCCATGGAAATATAAGCTATACTTTTTTATAAAACTTCAAAATTAAAAAAGGGATGACAATATATGGAAAATATTATGAAAACTTAATTTTCAACATATGAATAGATTATGTATTTTATATCCTCACTAAAATTCCTAAGAAAGTGACCAATTTCTCCATTCTTGAAAAGTATACATTGAGTCACAAGTGGATCTAAGATAAAGACCTTTCTTGAAACAACCTCTTCACACTTCTAGATTAGGACCCTACAATATGTAATTCAAACCAAATGCATCAAGAAGGCTTTAAATTACTAAAAAAAGATAAACATATTATGGCTTGTAGACAATACATGAGAGCTACATTGACAATGATGTTATGGATTTTGACATTGAAATCTCTTAACATCTTGTTGTCTTTAGGCCTTATGTCAAACATGTACTCCTCCTCCCATGGCATTGAAACATTCACAATGATCTAGCCATCTCCTTTCTTTAAAAGTTCTGAGTTTGCTTTCCTCAACCTTTGGATGTCTTCAAGGACAAATTTTGACATAAGATTCTTCTTTCTCTGCTCCTCACTAGACTCTGCTACATTTCTTTTCATGCGTTCATGAGTGGAGATCTCTTTAATCTTTACTATAGATGGCCTAGGCTTTCTTGCTAGAAGAATATTGAGAATATCAAAGAATTTTTATCATTAAGATCAAGAGGTATTATGGCTTTCTCAAATTTCTATCATAGCCTCGACACCAAAACATAGTCCTTGGCCATTAATATCACCTAGTGACAATGTGCAGAAGATAAATAAGACTCATTCATGAAGTCAATTGAAACATCTTCTAAAATCTCTTACAAGCACAAAAGAGCTTGGGTTTGCCATCTAACATTTACGAACGAGGTTGTCCTCATCATTGAGCAAAGCTTGGTGGAGATGTCCTTTAAAACTCTCGTGAATGGAAGTCTTGTTGATATATTTCAATAGTAATGTGTGTGAACACACTAGGACTATCACGGTACTTTTTTACCTTATTAAAAGGGTTTTTTCCCTCAACTTGTATATACACCTATAGCCCTAACGGGTCACTAATCTTTGTACATTCACTTGGTGATACATTCAATATTATGTGTTCTGCTCCAAGATTTTTCTTCTTCCTTGTGCTGTTTGCATGCTTTTGCAAACCTCAAGCTCCAAAATTTGGTATGAGAGAAGATCACTACTTCATCTAGGGCATTGTTGACACCTATTCATTCACAATCTCAAAATCGCACAAAAATTGCTGAACATACTTTAGTCAAAATCACAATCTAAGCTCATTTCAACCTTTGAACACACTATCGTAGTGCTTGTGCATGCAATTTTGTCCTTCTATTCCAAACATATATAGAAGTTTCGGTTTGCTAGTACAAGAACCTCAAAGTCTGCTAAGATCTAGCAGAGCTCAATAGGGTAATTCGGTTCCATACTGCAATATTGTGCGAGGTGTTGAAAAATGACCTACTACACCTGCAAATACAATTATTGAAGGTGATGCAGATGGCATTGAAGATATCGATCTTCAAATTCTTGTTTGTGCTATGGTTCCTACTGCATCTAGTATAGATCAACTTTATTGGGATGGTAGAGATGCTCAAGCACATGCATTGATAGCTTTGTCTATCAAACATTCCATTATCCCTCACATTCATTCTTGCAAAACAACAAAGGATGCTTGGGATACACTTACCACTTTAGTTGGA
>CM035439.1:47480140-47617640 GCA_020310875.1 Ceratopteris richardii | reverse complement strand
AGTATCATGTATTATGTATCATGCATCCTCATGTATTGTGTATCATATATCATGTGTAAGGAAGGTATCATATCGTGAGGTCAAGTATCATGTATTGTGTATCGTTGCTTAATCTTGTATTGTGGTAGCATCATGTATCGTCAACCTCAAGTATCATATCATGAAAGATTTGAGTATCATGTATCCTGTCTAAGATAAGTATCATATCATGAGATCTAATATCATGTGTCATTTTTTGTAGGTATCATGTATCATTTGGTACAAAGTATCCCTAGACAGATCTTGTTTGGCTCTTTTGACTCCCAGGAGCCTAATTTGACATAATGTTTTCATCCGAAATCAGTTTTTTGAGCTCTATACTGTGTTGGAAATCTCGTTTTGAATTCCACACCACTAATTTAAAGTTGATCTTCATGTGGGATTAGGAAGTCAAGAGGCCTCCAAAGGATTTTGAGCAATATAAAGGGAAAAATTGGGACTAGTAAACAAGGCTTATGAGCCTTAAATGTGGTAGACATCAGAACCGTGATTGACAAAGCATTAGATCTTTTGAGGCTAGTGTCAACCATACAGCTAGGTTGTGGGTACAACAACTTAGTGATTATCCTACGTGCTAAGTTAAAAAACAAGTGATTTAGAAATGTCTTACAGTATGGAGAGATCCACAAGTAGCTCAAGCACTGCCGATTTACAAACACCAGAAGGTCCCTACAAAACACAATTGGAGTATATCAAGGACAACTAATTAGGTGCACCCATCTCTGAGGATGGTCCGAGGTGATCAGTTGTCCAACTCAAAAATCTCGATCAACCCTTTGGACTTGAATACCCAGTGGTTAAATTTGAAGAGGGTTCATATATTGATAAGTAAGGAACCATGTATGTGGTTACCATCTTACCATATAGGATAGATGAGTTCGAAAATGTCATTCCCATGAACAAGATAGGAGACCTAGAGCAATGAGACCTAGGACAAGAACCCAAGACTCCTTGAGGTAAATCTATCTTGGCCAGAGTGATTAGCCTAGAGTGGATTCCCCAAGACAACAAAAGCATAGAACTATTCTTGAATAAAGAAATGGATGAAGCTTTTTGGGGATTCAAGCCAAATCCACTTAGCAAAATAGGCAGAGTCACCATCTACGAGTTCAAAGATCTTGAGATACTAGGCAAATTTGTCTATCTAGATAACATGTTGGAAAGAATGTTCTTGGTAACAGAGCATGGTAGGCATGCCTACACTTGGGCAAGGAAATTTGATTTTTCCTCCACCAAGATTTAATGTTTCCCATGGCCTCCAAGGAGCAAGATCATCCCACACTCTTCAAAACTAAGGGAAAGATCCAGAAAAACTTGAGGTAAGCTTGGGTAGAGACAGATCAAGACTTGAAGGTGAAAGACCTAAAAGAGAGAGACATAGAGCACATAGACATCAAAGAGATGAACATGATTTTCCATTGCCTAGACCTTGAGAGTACCCAAGAACCGTTAGACCCTCTCAAGTGGTCAAGGTAATGAAAAACTACTTTGATGGCACCAGAGATCCTTATGATCATGTAGCAGAGCTCAAAAAACTAGTTTGGTACCAAAACAGGACACTTAAGTGTCCTTTTTTGACAATTTTCCAAAAAATCACATACCTTCCACAAAGAGAATTTGAGAAAATCCTTTAACACACATATTAAATATAATTCAAAGGTTAATGCAAAATTATAAAACACAATAAATCATGTTTTGTGTTCATGTAAATAGCCTCTCAACATGCTATGGTAGTGAACAGGATGAAAATTCTTGATCAAATGTATTTTTATCAAAAGAAAAAAATTCATCATATGAAAGAAAAAATTATACACATTTCTTGAAACATATATCACATGGTATGAACCTCAAACTCACTTAGAAAAATCATTTCAATTCAAATAAAATCAATTATTTTGACTTTGTACACCAAAAACAGCAGCTACTTCTAATTATGGTTCAAACAAACTTATGTGAATCCATAGAAGTGTACAAATGTGCCAACAATCAAACAAGTTATGAAGACAACAACCAAGGTATACACATATAAAATCAACTGATATGACTCTAGTCACCAAAAATAGAAAACTAAAGCCTACATATATGACTCAAAAGAATTTATGGACATCATTCAAGGTGTACACATTCAAGTTACCAAGTAGAAAATGTGTGACATAACAAACCAAATCTTACATATATGAGGCTAAATAATTTATTGAAATCCACCAAAATTTTCATGTCTTTGGACAAAACCAAGAATCTTTTGTTGTGTGGGCTTCAACCAAATTCTATAGATACAATCATGAATAGTTTGTGGACACATACTCAAGTCTTTGATATAATCTTTGATATCATAAAATGATAAGGATCATTTGAAAACATTTCATCATTTCCATCACAGATGCCATCTTCTTTTTGTCAAATGAAATATGTATGCCAATTATTTTCATTCTTATCACAATCACCATTGCGGATCACATATTATTTGATGAGATTAAGAATGAAACATGGCATGAAAGCATATTTTGGAAGGTTTAATACTTAGAATAGCATTTAATTAATTATTATTTTTCATCATAATTTTTTATTCCACCTTTGGAGCTATGTTCTTTTTGTGAACATAGAAATATATGCTTTGCCAATTTAGCATGAAAGTCAACACCAAATGTAATGGCTACTAGTTCAAAGTGGAGGCCTTCTAACTTTGAATAAAAATATGCATTCAATTAGTATGAAGGTTATCCATTGCTAATTTGCCAATTCTCTGTAATCTCACTTACACACAAGTTATAGTGAGCCATTCTTTAAAAGGTGCGATAAATGGCAGTGCTCTAGAGAAGACAAGTTTTGAGTCCATGTTTATCACTTATGTAAGTGTTCAACCTTCTCCAAAGATCCCTAGACACTTGCTTTACACTGCCAAAGTCCATGAATAGGTTTCCATTTCCTAAAACATATCCAATTTGTCAAAATGTTTGAATTGTCTTATTTTTTCAGTTATGCTAAAAGTTGAGTTTTCAAAAATCCCCATTTTCTTCTTCATTTAATAACCCATGTGAAGTTGTAAAATGTCAAAGATTATATTTTTCTCTAAAAGTACATGATGTGGGCTATCAAATCCAAGTGAGTATGCCATCAAAGCCTCAAGGGTGTCATCAAGAAAAATCAATCAATTTGGTGTAAAAGCAGGACACTTAAGTGTCCCAGGACACTCAAGTGTCCTAGTACAGAACTAGTGTGAAGAGCTGAAGAGATTGAGGTCTTGTTCACTTAGTTCGAGGCATTTGGTTTGACTCTCAAGAACACTACCTTTATGTGGTTTCAACCACTACACCAAGGTCAATTCAAGGATATAGACCAATTGCTAGAAGCATTCATCGTAGAATTTTCCAAGAGTGGCATCAAGCATAACACATCATCCTTGATCCACAGCTTCAAGCAGACACCCCAAGAAATAGTGGGCTCACTGGATGGAGGTTTAAATAATATGTGGAAAGATGTCCCACACTTGAATTACCTACACAAGCAAACCAAGTCTCCTTGTTTTTAGATGGACTTCTAAGCGGGAAACTTAGATCATATGTATATCTCATGGAGCCAATCACACTAGATCAATGCTTGAAAATGTAAATTGACATAGAAGACAACTTGGGTGCAGAGTTAAAATTGTCCAAAGTCTATAAGGATTCTGACGGTTCTACTAGTCATACTTCTAGACCCTCCACTGAGATAGATGAGATAGCTAAGCAGGTCGCAAGGAAGCTATGAGTTCAAAATAGACAAACACCAATGGTCACCTCATTGAAGCGATGTTATACTAGCGGAGGGGACCACATGGCTAATGTATGCCCAATGCAAAATCAAGAGATGAGCGAATTGGATGGTCCATATTGCACTATTGATAGAAAATACACAAACCATACAACTCAAGATTGTCCATACAATAGGTAGGCTCTTACACAAAATTATCAACAACCTTACCAATAGGGTAGGTATCAAAACCAATACCAACAGACATATCATAGGCCACAACAACAATATCAATCTCAATACCAATTGCAGTATCAAGCACCATATAGGCCACTACCAATCTTAGGAAACTAACTGCCACCTCTTGCCAATGTGATTCCAGTTAAGTATGTAATGACAGAGTAGAACCCTAATAGAGCATTGGTGTTGATGACCCCGTGGTCTCAAAAAATGACGCTCATGCCCATAGTTCTGACTATGCCCATGAAGATAGACCACAAACTTATTACACAGAGTCACCCAAATATAGTGAGACTTATCCATATCAATATGAGGCACTACCTATGGAACCAAATTGGGATCCAGAATACTCCAATATCATGTATACAAATCTTAATCCCAAGCCCCAATTGAGACAAATAAGACCACAAGACCCTAAAGGACCATGTTTTAGATGTAAAGGCAACCATTTCATTCGTGAATGTCCCCACCCATCGGATCTGAGATAAGGATAGAACATCACAATACAAGGCTTTTGTCCTCAGTGCGGCAAAGAACATATCCTGAGAGATTTTGCAAGGAACCCCTCTAGTGTGCTCAAGGTTACACCCATTAATGTGGTAGGCTTAATAGTGGTTTCAAGTTCGAGCAGCATTGATGAAGATCCTATACATGCAGCCACTAGGACCCAAGCCTTCAAATAGGCTAAACTAGGTGAACAATTAGAGTCAAGTGAATCAAAAGAGCCTAGTAAGAGGAAAACAAGAACATGGAAGGATACCAGAGAGAAGGCCAATCGTAAGTGGGCTAGAAAGTTATCTGAACTACAAGAAAGCTTGAAGGATGGAAAAATAAAAATCGTAAACATTGCATCTCAAAACCCCTCGCACACTGAAAATCCATCCACTCCACTTCCTCCCACTCTAGCACTGTAAATAGACCACAACTAGGGTCTGTTCTTGCAGATACAACCCTAGAAGGCTTGGAGATGATGTTCAAGGCCTACTAGGCTCGACTTTAAGAATGGCCAACAACTGCAAACTTAGACACGATTTACCCTAGAGTAGATTTAGAGATTGAATGGAAAATTTTTTTCATGAAAATGGTGGAACTAGCTCAAGCTATGCTCGAGACCAATCAATTGTTCAATAAAAAAAATTATATCAAATCAGTTTTTCATTTTCAAGGCTTACTAGAAAGATTAGAGAAGTTGGTAAATAAGCTGCAAGTTTTGTTACCTCCACATGCTCAACCAATTTTTGAAAGAGAAAACTCACCACCAATGGAAGTTTATGTTCCTAATTCCACGGATGTTGGAACACCTCTTTCAATTGAATAGTACTCTCAAGAGATCTTGTGGGAAATACAAGAAGAGAAATGGGCCAAGAAGAAGGGTAATCCCCCTCCTATTCCTGAAATTGATGATCTTCATGATCAATTCCCCAAAGACATTCCATCTATTTATGACAAACAAGTAGAACAACAAGGAGAGGAAAGATTAGATTTTGAATCTAGTTCTTTACAAAAGTTGCCACACTTCACAGGCCCATGGGGATCTGAATCTTTTCATATGAGAGCTCCCAATACTGATAAGAAATGAAGATTTTGGTGGTTCCAAGAAACACTGAAGTCATGAAGAAACTAAGGTGTAGTGTCATCTCACCCTAGAAAAGCTGATCAAAGTAAAACCTGAGTTGTGGAAACATGTTGCGGATCAGGTTCCAAAACTTGGCTCTAATGTGTCAAAAGCAGGCTCTAAGAAAAAAGTTCTAAAGATACCTCTTGAAAAAATAGGAGACATGAGTGAAGGTGAAGAAGGTACTACTTTTCTTCCAATCACCTACCAAAGTTACACAACCAAAGCTATCTTAGATTCAGGTGTTCGTGTTGTGATTGTGATCGCCTCCTTGTGGAAGCAATGGGGAAAACTTGCATTAAGACCAACTAGAATGAAACTTCATATGGCTAATGGCCATATTGAAAGACCGCTAGGATTTCTAGAAAGGATAACTCTAAACACTTGTGGTGTAGAATTTGAACACACCTTTGCTATATGTGAATTTGGCAAAAATAATGTCTATGAAATGATCCTAGGAAGACCCTTCCTATGGCAACTGCAAATAATACAAGATTCCGGAACCAACTCCTTGTACTTGCAACACCTAGGGGTTACAACCAAGGTCAATCTAAAGGATTATACATGCAGAGAAGTACCACCCCTATGGTGGAATCCTATCCACAAGGTGCAAGAAGATTCAATCTCCTTGCATTTTGTAAGTTCTTCCGATCCATCTTGGATGCATGAAGATACTCACTTGTGGATGTGCAAGCTCGTAGAGGAAGCGGAAAGATTCCTAAAAATGAGAGAAGAAGGAACTTCTCAAGGAGGCAGAACAATTAGAGACCCAACCTACACATCGATGATCTTTCCACATGAGGAATTTGAGCTTCATGGTTGGGCAAAAATCTTAGCCACCATGGACATGTTTGAACCCTTGCTAGAAGAGTGTGATTCTAACGAGGTCATAGAAGAAGAAGAGAACACTGATGATCTAGAGTCCATTGTGATGGATAGCTACTTTGATTCAAAGGAGTACTATCTAGAAAATGTAGGAGTATTTACCCAAAAAGAAGAAGAACCTCTCACAAGCATTAAAATTATAAATTCAAGGGAGGAAAGTGAAGGTCTAGTATATTCTGTCAAGAAATTCAGACATTATTTGCTGGGCCGTAGATTTACTTTTCATATAGATCATGCTGCACTTGTCTATCTAGTTCGGCAACAGCATCTAGGTGGTCGATTAGCACGATGGGTTCTGCTTTTACAAGAGTTTGACTATGAAGTTATTCATCGGCTAGGCAGTTCACATGCCTTAGCAGATTTTCTCTCTCGCTTAGATTTCGGTGAAGCTCCGGTCGGTGTAGATGACACAACACCGGCAATTTATGTCTCTGAACTGACTAATGATGAAATTACAGACCCACCTATGCCATCTACATATTATGATCAGATCTTGACCTTCCTCACTGATGGATACCTTCCTTCTCAGACTTCTCCTGCAATACGAAGAAAAAGTTCAGTTTTCAGTCGCCGATTTCGGTTGATTGCTAGGGAATTATACTATATGGATCACACTGGAGTTTTACTTCGTTGTATTCCACCACATGAAGTTAACTCAGTCATTAATTTGGCTCACTCAATTCCTTCCGGTGGCCATTTTGCCACAGACTTAACACACCGGAAAATTCTGCAAAGTGGTCTTTGGTGGCCTACTATGTACAGGGATGTATCACAGTTTGTCAAACAGTGTGATAATTGTCAGAGATCTGGACAACCCCTGCAACGTCATCTTTTCCCTCTACAACCTGTCTTGCCATTAGAACCTTTTCAGAAGTGGGGTCTAGATTTCATTGGCCCTATTACACCACCAGCAATCCTCAGTAATAATCGTTATATTTTGACATGTACTGATTATGCTACCAGATGGGTAGAAGCCTGGGTTTTATAGTCTGCCACAACTGTTGAGGTAGCCAAGTGTCTACTGAAAGATGTCTTTCCACGTTTTGGCTTACCGCTGGAACTTCTTACAGATCAAGGCACTCATTTTGTCAACAATTTAATGAAAGTACTCACACAGTCGTTTCAGGTTACGCATAAATTCAGTTCACCATATTATCCTCGGGCAAATGGTTTGGTTGAAAGTACAAACAAGACTTTGTTGAATATGCTTTGAAAACTCATTTTGGAAGCACCGGAAAGATGGGATCAACTCCTACCTGCAGTATTATGGGCATACCGGACTACATACAAGGTAACAACAGGATTAACCCCTTTCAAACTAGCTTATGGATTGGAAGCCATAGCACCGATGGAGATAGTTATGCCAAGTTTACGAGTAGCAATCGCTCAAAAACTGCTACCTGAAGAATCTCTGTCATTTTGGTTGGATACACTCAGAGAATTAGACGAGCATCGATGGCACAGTTTTTTGACTATTCAGGAAGTACAGCTAAGATAAGCTCAAACACATGATCGATATCTTAAGACTCCAATTTTTTCAGTGGGACAACTTGTACTCTTTTACAATGCAAAGTCGAATCGCTCTGCTGGCAAATTCAAGTTACGATGGTTTGGTCCCTACCGGATTGTTGAACAAGTGGGCCCAGCAACTTTTCGATTGACCACTTTGACTGGAATTCCTCTTCCAAAGGTGATAAATGGATCAAAGCTACGGCCGTATCAACAAGCATCTAATCCACACTGAAACGTTTCGCGGTTGGCCGCGTCTTTTGGCATTCTCTTTTCTTTTATTTTCTTTTCTTTTCTTTTTGCGTGCTTAATAAAATAAGGCTGTAAATATTTGCGTTTTGATACCTAATTATGTCCACAGCCGCCCTGCCCTTTCCAACTACTCACGCATGCACACCGAAGTTAAGAATTATCATCTCAATACCGCGCGATGATTAGTCATTCTTGATTGCTCTCCACTACAACGCATCTACTTAACCTTTTCTGTTTCACCGAAAATCGCTATTGTGTTTGTGTGATTTGTGTTATTGTGCATACCCTGTGTTCTGTGTACTTGTGATTGCTGTCTCTCTGTGCACCATGGAAGCTTTGGCTAACTATGCCGCCTTCCATGATGGACTCCCTGTCGACGTAGGAGAGTTCCTGCGCATTCGTGGGCTATCCAATTTCGCTGAACTACCTTGGCATTCAGTGGAATCCCACCCATTCTTTGCCAGATCATCTCCGCCATCGCCAACACACCTACCACCGAGCAGAGTTGGCCGATCACCTCCCTCCCATCCCGTACACTGATCACCTTCCAAACTTTTGCTGAGTCATTTCGACTCCCTTCGCAAGGTCGGGGACTTATGGAATATCTCGTCCCTTCTACTCCGCCATAGACTTAGCCGCCCGAGAACCAGTGAATTTTGCGTCCTATTTCTTCCACCGCATTCACAAAGAATGCATAGCAATCATCAAACAAGTAAACAAGGGAGGAACTCCAAGATCGAGACTCCCTCATATCATATCCTTCCTGTTTCCGGCCATCCTTGCAGCACAACCACCACCCAGAGGCCCGGTCCTACGACATGAAGAATCTGTGCAATTATGGGACGATGATCAAGAAGATGAAGAGGAGCTAAATCAACTCTTCTGCCGGAAGGGAATCAGGATCAGTTCATCTGAAAGTGAAGCCCAGGGATCAGCCGAAGGAAACAAAGATGATGACAAGGAACAAGAAAAGCATGACGAAGAAACCTTCCACGACACCGCCACATCGATGCAGCACGAATCATCCGTGCAGTCATCTTCACAAGGGCAACAAGAACAGGAGGATCACACTAAAACTGACACAAGCTCGTCAGAAGAGGCATCACAGCAATAATCGGAGCCAGAAAAACAAAGAGATGAAGAACAGGTAGTTAAGGATATTTTCGACGAACTGCTCAGAGCAGTAGAGTCCATAATAGCTGATACCGCCGATACTGCACAACAAACCGTAGATAAGGTAACACAATCTCACTCTGTCCTTCCCACTCCCCCACCAAAGCTGCCACTCGACCCCATTATCCCTATCCAACCCATCCACCCCAACAAACCCATTGACTCTTCGTCCTCATCCCCCAACTACTCTCCACCGAACTCCCAGCAGCTGCTCACCGCGTCCTCATCCCAACCTCGACCTCAGCTGCCACTTCCGTCAATCCCTACGATCTCTGAACTTGCAAACATGGGCCAACTGTTAATTCAGTTATCATAGCAATTGCCAATCCAGATGAGAGAAGTCACCGATAATATTCAAAATGAGTTACAACACAAGATGGACGTCCTAGAAGCAGATATCATGCCTTTACAGGAAGAGATAGATGCGGTCAAAGTAGAAAACCATCAGCTGCACTCCCAAATTACCCATCTCCAAGCCGAGCTTGCAGAACAACAGACAATTGCCGATCAGAGAGATACCGCACTGGCAGATCTCAACCAAAAGGATAAGTTACTAAGCGAAGCACAGGCCGAAATCAGTCAGTTAAAGCTAGATCTAGAGGATAAAGAAGATGCCAGAGTAGCATTAGGTAATTTATTAGAAGAGACCAGAGTTCAACTAGATGAAGTGGTACAAAAAGGCCAAGAACAGCACGATCTGGCAATGAAGACAGCAGAAGAACTACAAAGATACAAGGATCAATTAGCTGATGTAAATAATATGCTCAAACGTTATTTGTCAAAAGAAGCTCAAACACAGAAGGTAATAACATATCTCCGCAGAGAAAGGGACGCATACTCCAGAACTATACAGTTTCATAATCAAGAGATAGAAAGAAAGGAAAATCAGCTGGAAAATCAAAAAGAAAGAGCAATTAGTATGGAAAAGCAGGTTGCAGAAATGAAGATATCCAGAGATGCGGCTTTGTCCAACAAATTCTACCTACAAGAAGCCTTTCTGCAAACGCAAGCAGAGATTTTGCTCACCAAAGCCATAGCATTAAGTTCTGTAAGAATAGATGCACAACTAATAGAACCGGACACCCTCAAACAATTGTTAGAAACTCTAAAGAAAAAGATCGCCCGCACCTTTAGATTAGCCAGAAATATGTACTTAGAAGGAATTATAGATGAACAGTAGTTTTGTAAAACCTGCGGGTTCGAGTCCACCGTGCATGCCAGAGTGTTATCAGCCGCCGGATCGGAAGTGTATAACTGAAATCTTGTTTCATACGTGCAAAAGGTTGTTACGCAGACATGTTGTATTCTTTTATAAAGCAATGAAAAGGGATGCTCAGTGACGTTCGAGAGATCACCAAGCTGTCTGTTTGGGTGATTTGTCTATGGCGTTACTGTGTGTCTTGTCTTGTCTGTTGTCTATTGGTATCCATTGCGGTTGTGAGTATCATCTACATCCAGTAGATAATTCGGTCTGTTGTCTGAAGTGAATCGTCTACGAATCCTTATTGCGATTGTTGTGTTAAGCTCGCGTATTGCGGTAGTACTCGTTCTTGGAATGTTCTGCAAGTGTGTGGCAAAGTCTGTGCAGTTGTGGTAGCGCTTCTGGTATTCAGGTTGTATTAAGTTGTCTTTAGTATCGAGGTCCAGGTTCATACGGCAAAGTTTAAGCTACGGTAGGATTTTTTGGGTTGCGTACTGAACCTTCAGTACGGTGTATCTGAACACTTGGATTCTCTGTGTCTTCGGACATTGGTCGGATTGTGGTACCCATTTGGTAAAAGTTGAATGATTACTCTTGTCTCTGGTATTTTCAGTAAGTTTATGGGTAGATGCAATATAGCCCCTTAGTGTATGTGACACACATTGGCTGAGCTACACCGTGAACTGTAATGTCTAAGTACAACAGAATCTTGATACAGCTCTCAGCATCAGTATATTGCTGTGTGTAAGTGGTTAGTTTGGGAACTAAGTATAGGGCCTCTGTCTAACAGACCCCTTCCACTCCCAAGAACCCAAGAATTGCTTAAACGCACTTCTGACAGTTAGAATAAGAGCGTTTAACAGATGGTAAAGATGCCCAGGCACATGCATTGATAGCTTTGTCTGTCAAATGTGCCATCATTCCTCATATTCGCTCTTGCAAAACAGCTAGGGATGCTTGGGATACAGTTACCACATTGTAACAAGCTAGGAATGAGGCTCGTGTTGCTTACCTCCGGAAACAGTTGGAGAGTGAGCACATGAATGAAGGTGATTCTATGGACAGTTTCCTAATGAAGATCAAAGATTTGAAGGAACAGTTGATTTCTGCTGATGAGGTTATACCAGATAGCTCACTTGTGCAGACCGTTCTGAATGGTCTTCCTGATTCATATCAGACTTCGGTTGATGATGAAAGGCAATCCGAATGCCTTATCATTTGAGGAGTTAGTCTCTGTTCTATTGCAGGAAGATCAGTCCAGGCAGAACAGGACCATTATGCGTGTTGCAGATCAAGCTTTCCTGGCTAGTCAGAAGGGCAAAGGAAAATGGAGCTCTTCTACTAGTAAGCAGAAATCTGCAAATGCTGCACATTCGAAGAACCAGGATAAAGATGAGAAGAAATCAGAAAAGCAGAAATTGTTTTGCAAGTACTGTAAAGGGAATGATCATATCATAAAGAACTGTCCAAAACTGGTTGCAAAAGAGGCAAAGAAAAAGGAGGCTGGAATGGTTGTCGTAGAAGCCTCTACAGTCTGTTAATCTTGTGCAGGAAGAAGAATGGGCGTTTACTACTGTTTGCAGTTTTGACCCATCTTCTCATGAGCAGTGCATGTCTGCAGTGGACTCACATGTTTGGTACTTTGATAGTGGGGCGACCAAACATATTACCTTGCAGCGTAGTTTCTTCTCTTCACTCGAGCCTGCCCCTACAGGGAATACTGTCACATGCGCCAACAACTCCTCTTATCCTGTTATGGGAGTTGGTAAGATCATTCAGTTCGGGCTATGCAGAAATTGCAGCTTGTACATAGTGATGTCTGTGGTCCTATGCAGACACCTTCTTTTGGAAACTATCTTTACTTTGTGACTTTCATTGATGATTTTTCTAGGCATGCATGGGTATATCCATTGAAAGCAAAGTCCGAAGTGTTCATGTGCTTTAAACAGTTTTTGGTTTTGGCTGAAAATCTGTCAGCATGTAAAATGGGCACCCTCCGTTCTGATCGAGGGGGGGAATATATGTCTTCTGATTTTAATGCATTTTTGGCTGAACGTGGGATAAAACACCAATGTATAGTGCCATATACACCTCAACAAAATGGAGTTGCTGAACGAAAGAACATGTCACTCATGGAGATGGCGAGGTGCATGGTCAAGAGTCAGGCTTTACCACATAGTTTCTGGCTTGAGGCTGTCATGTGTGCAGCATATGTACTGAACAGGTGTCCCACTAAAGCGCTGCAGTCTATCACTCCATATGAGGCTTGGCATGATCGCAAGCCATCTATTGCTCATCTGCGTGTTTCGGGTTGTTTGGCATATGCATTAGTGCCTGAACAACATCGCAGAAAATTGGATGATAAGGCAGTAAAATGTTATTTTGTTGGGTACAGTTCTGAAAGTAAAGGCTATCGTCTGTATCATCCACAAACTAAACGCATTCTGGTTAGCCGTGATGTTGCTTTTGTGGAAGATGCTATTCGGCCATCGCTTTCATGTACCAAGGAGACATCTGTTAGCTCCAAAGACATGTATGATACTTTGATGCCTCTTTTTACAGGTGGTCAGTCTAGTGTTGGTCCTAATGAGGCAACTTCTCAGCCTTTGCAGGTTTCATGTGATGATGTAGATAATTCTATTTCTGATGCAGATGTACATGATGCACTTGTTGATGAGAGAGCTGATATTGAGCATGCAAGAACTATGCCAAAATGGCTGGTGCAGACTTTATGTGACAGCAAATTAGATGCACCTTTGTCATATCGTACTCGTTCAAGCTCTCATAGTGCCTCTTTTGCATCAGATTACTATGCTATGGCTGCATCTAGTCTCTGTGATGAGAATGAGTCTGTTTTGTTTGATGAAGCACAAAAATTCAGAAAATTGGATGGCTGCTATGCAATCTGAATATTATGCTATAATGAAGAATGGTACTTGGTCTTTATGTGACTTGCTTCCTGGCAAGAAGGCCATTGGCACTAAGTGGGTATACAAGCTGAAGCGTAAACTTGATGGTACAGTGGACACGTATAAGACTAGGCTTGTTGCAAAGGGTTATGCGCAATAAAGAGGCATTGATTTTGATGAGACCTTTGCACCTACATCCCATATGACTACTGTTCAGAGCATTTGTGCACTTGCAGCCCATCATCGTTGGAATGTACATCAGTTGGACATTAAAACAGCATTTCTAAATGGTGACTTGCATGAAGAAGTGTATGTTTTTCAGCCCCGTGGCTTTGTGCAGAAAGGGCATGAAAACCAGGTGTGTAGGTTAAAGAAGGCATTATATGGTTTAAACCAAGCACCACGTGCTTGGTATGAGAAGATACATGCCTATCTGGTTGCACATGGTTTTGAGAATAGTCCAACTGAAAGCACCTTATATGTTAAGCGTGCTAATGATGGCTTCTGATCATTGTTGTCTATGTTGACGACATGTTGCTCACTGGTCCTATTGAGAAGCATATTGCTGATTTCAAGGCTGATTTGCATGCCTCATTTGAGATGTCTGATTTGGGGCAATTGGCCTTGAAGACTGTAAGCCAATTGCCACTCCTATGGAGAAAGGTTTATGATTGAGTCTTCATGATGCTGGAGATGCATTTGATGTTGTTCTCTATCAGCATGTTGTTGGATGCTTGATTTATTTATGCATTACTCGGCCAGATATTCAGTTTGCTATCTCACAGATGAGCAGGTTTATGCATTGCCCAGGAGTCACGCATTGGAAGGCGGTTAAGCGCATCTTTTGCTACTTGAGTGGTACTTGGCTACTTGGGTTGTTTTATCCCAAGGGGGGATCACTACCGCCAGATTTGTATGCTTTTTCTGACTCAGATTGGGCTGGTTGCTATGACACTCGTGCGTCCACTAGTGGTTTTTGCTTCATGCTTGGTAGCTCATGTATATCTTGGTTGAGCAAGAAGTAGCCTACTGTGGCCACTTCCAGTTGTGAGGCTGAGTATAGGGCAGCTTTCATAGCGACCGTTGAGTGTGTGTGGCTCAGATGCCTTATGGCTGATTTGGGTGTTGGCCAGTCTTCTGCCACCACTATCTTCACTGACAGTCAAAGCGCATTGGCAGTTGCGAGGAACCCTGTGTTCCATGCTCGCTCTAAGCACATTGAGGTGCATTATCTCTATGTCAAGGAGAGGTTCTCTACTGGGGAGATCATCTTGGCATATGTGCCCACGCAGGAGAACATAGCAGACCTTTTCACGAAGGCTCAACCTAGGGAGAAGTTTGAAGCTTTCCGCAAAGCTTTGGGCTTACTTCCTTTTGTGGAGTGATTTCCACATAGCTTGGCACTTCCTTATACATGAGTGTCAGCTCCTTGTTCACCGCATCACTCCCAAGGGGGATTTGTTGATATATTTAGGTAGTGATGTGTGTGAACACACTAGGACCACCGGGGCACTTTTTTCCCTCTTTAGGAGGTTTTTTCCCCCGGCTTATATATACGCCTATTGCCCTAATGGGCTACTTAGCTTTGTACATTCTCTAGTAATACATTCAATATTGTGTGTTTGTGCTCCAAGCTTCTTCTTCTTCTTGTGTTGTTCACAAAGTGCTTCTTCATTCTCTTCCATTCCTTTCAACTAATCTTCATCTTGAAGCAACAAGAACTCTAACTCTTCAAATGTATCCTCTCTATCTCTTGTGGTAAGGGTAAGAGTGGTTATGAAAGACTGATATGAGATAGGAAGTGAATTAATCAGTGTATTTACCATTTCTTCATCTGATATCTCAACTCCTACATTTAGAAGTTGATCTCTCAAGTCAACGAGTCTTGTAATGTGGGTTTGAATTGACTCACCAGCCTTCATCCTTGTATTTTCTAGTTGTCTCCTCAAGTGAGCTTTCCTAGTAGGATTTCTGCTCTGAAAAAGATTCTCAAGCTTCAACCAAGCTTGTCTAGAACTTATACAAGATCTGATCTGTGGTAGAATATGCTTTTTGACACTCATTGCTATGAATGAGAGTGCTAAAGCATCTCTAGCATCCCATCTTGTCTGATCTTCAGTAGGAGGAACTCTAGATAAAGACCTAGCAGTGACTCTGGATATAGAAGTGGTTACCTCTTCTTCAGCTGGTTCTACGATTGATCTTGTTAAGGATCCATTAATGATACTCCATAAATCCTTTGTCACTAACAAATTCATTATCATGAAATTCCACATGGGATAATTTGAAGAAGCATCTAACTTATCTTCAATCTCAATTCTAATCTCACTCATCTTAACTAAGTGTGAATGTCAATTATGCTCTGATACCAAGTGTTGGAATTTGAGGCCCCAGGATCGTTCCAATACTAAAACCTTTTGAGCATACACACTTGATTAATTAAGATGATAAGTGAGAGATTGAAAGAAAGAGATCTTGAGACAAGGATAGAGAACGTAAGCCAAAACTTACTCACCAAACAATAGACGTCCAAAGTACAACATGTGAGTACTACTCAACCATATAAAGTGGTGCACTCATTAATGGAAGAATATTCAAGAAGTTGATGATACAAAATTTAGATTATGTTGAAATAATCTAAGTGTGTGAAGTGAATGAGCAATGAAGCTAACCTTATTCTCACAAAATAGTATAACAAAATTGTAAATCAACCAACCCTAATTTTGAGATTAGGGTAGAGAAACTTAAAAAACAAAATATAAGGTTAACTCACAAATACCACCACCTTGTAGAAGACTTCTTGCTCCAAGAGAGTAGCCTCTCCTTCACGAAATCTTCACCTCCAAAGCTTCAGACACTTCAAACTCTAGCTTGAGATCTTTGAGTGATTGAGTGATACTCACATAATGAGCCTTGCATATTCTTATATAGCTTTGTGTATCCATTGAAAAACAATACTCCAAAAGCACATAAAAAACTATGATCAATAATGATTGCTTAATCAAAAAGCATGATCGCTTAATGTCGCTTCAAAGAAACTAATCGAATATGGCATTTTCTTTAGAAAATCAAGTATTCAATAATCGCAATCACGTCACTGCCATCACATGGTCGCTTTGATTTTATTGCACAAAATCTTCTCATGCTACACGCTGATAATGGGACTCGAACTCTCATCCCATGTATGAGAGCATGACGACCTATCCACGCTGCATACATGCTTTTTCTTGTGGAACAAATATAAAAATACATTATATCTTATATAAAATGGACCAATATATACATTGACTTCCAACATTCTTCTCAAAGATAAGGCTTAGAAGAATTAAGAGAATGTGTGATAATTGTATTTGTGATCATGCAATTGTCTAATTCTGATGTAATGCATCGTCCATGTACCCAAACTTGAAGAAGTTGACTTCTTAGGTTTAAGTTGACTACTGTTAGAGTTATCTTCATCAAAGGGTAAAAAGAAGAAGAAGGATAAGATGGAAAAGCAATCCAAGAAGGAAAGTAGGTCCCTTTCACTTTCTACTTCAGATTCTTTTTCTACTACATCTAAAGAGAAGTTTTCTAAGAAGAAGGAAGTAATATGTTTTTACTGCAAGGAACCTGGATATTTAAAAGTAGCATGTTATAAAAGGATTGCATCAGAAAAGAAAAAGGCATCAGTTAATGTTGCAAAAGATGATAAGAAAGGGAAATCTCAAGGTGATTCTTATGCCTGTATCACCATTGAGGAAGTAGCTTTTGATTAGGTAACTTTACAAGTTCTTTTAGCAAGTCCTTGGATATTTGAATCCGATGCTACTAAGCATATGATAGGTTGCAGAGATGTGGTTTCTTCTCTTTCCTATTCGTCTGGTAGAAGAGTTACTATTGTAGATGGCAATGATTTGGATGTTGTGGGAATAGGTACAATAACCCTAAAGTCAAGAGAAGGTGGTAATTTTCAGATTTTAGATGTTTTATACGTACTTGAAATGAAGAAGAATCTGCTATCTATATCTGCATTTTTAGGTGATGGTGTTAAAGTTGTATTTGAGAGAGATCTTTGTAAGATCTTATCACACAAAGAAGATAAGTGTATTTTATAAGCTGAGCATAGAGGAGAGATCTTTGTTTTGTCTAAAATCAGTCAGGCATATGCGATCAAATCTTCATCACAGGTGGAAGATATGAAGCTATGGCATGAAAGATTTGGACATATTAGTTTTGGAGCTCTGAAAAGTATCCAAGAGAGAGGTATGTGTAGCTCAGTGATGAGTAGCACCTCCTTTAATGTCAATCCGGGAAGACGTGAGGATGGTATGATGACCTCGAGCAAGTGGAGGCACAAGTGCGTGAGTGAGAAGCACACAAACGTGCACACACATACACACACACGCGCACACACAGTAAGACAAAGAGTGAGTAGCAATGGAGTTCTTAGATTACTTTCAAGAGCTCTTACAAGTTCGTTTCAATTACAATCTAACCTCAAAAATGAGCTCTCTAGCTCCTTTTATAGTTTTTGACTAGCTTTGGCCCTGTCCAGACCTAGTGTCCGGCCTAGTTAAAAATTAGGTTCCAGGGCTTATTTGAGGGCTCAAACGAGATCTAAAAAATACAAAAATTGGTACGCAACTACTTCTAAGGCTCCTCAAGCTCGAGGACTCCTCGGCTTGCACAAAATGGAGCTACAAAAAGGTGAACATGGTATTTACAGGGGTTGTTAGTGATGAGAATCACTGTTAATTTGTGTAAGGATTTTGAAAAATTAAAAGGTTGCCTTAGTGCTAGATCTGCGTGAATGCTCGTACTTGCTTCTTCATGAAGAAAATTATTGGCCTACTTGCCAGATCGTCGTTGACTCCCTTGTCTGCTGCTAACACTCCCCCCTCTCTCGCGTCTGTCGTCCCTGACAGACCCTTGTTGGGAGGGTCGTTGGATGTAGTATTCGACAACATCTTGCGCTAAGCGATGTTCGGCAATCCTCAATCCTTTGGCCAAGTCTGTGAGTAGAGCATCCCAATCTACCAGCCCGGGAACCTCTGGATGTGGCATTCGTAACTTTTCTGAGTGGAGAGCTTGTTCCACTGCAAACAATTGTAATAAATGTGAGGGCCTGGGAATGAAGATCTCTGAGTGATATTCCCAGAACCCGGTGACAAACATCTCTTCAAATGTTTGTTTGAAGCAGGCCGGTAGGTACTTTATGCGGGCATGCCATGCATAGACAACATTAATGGAGGGCGTTGTGCTCATGTCGTAAACCAGATCCTGATTGCCTTCATTGAATCCGAGTGCAGAGAGATGAGGCTCCTTAACGTTCTTGAAGGTCCGGAAGGTGACTATCATGAGTTCAAAAATTTTAAGACACATCTGTGTCATGACATCTGGTATGTTTTTGAACCTGACGCCCCAATGCCGAATTGTCGATATCATGTACCCTACAGTAGGTTGACCTTTAGGTGGCGCCAAGTAGACATAGTTGAGCCACTTTTCGCAGCCTTTGGTTGTCAGCACCATCTTTGTGTATTCCGGCCACGACCTTCTTCTGAAAACAGGACAGTAGCAGGGATTGTACTTTATATATAGGGGCATGTTATTCCAGGTGCGATTCATTTCCGGATAGGTTTCAAGAAGTCGAATCCTCCAAGTTGGTTGGTGAATATTCCCCTGCTTGGCACTTTCTGGGATATCGTCGGGTGCAAACTGTGTAGCAGAGGTTGGTTCCCGTGAGGTGTGGTGCTTGATTTCAGCATTATAGTCCGCCATCAAGACGCAAAAAGGAACATACAGGTCGTCGGAGGTGCCGATCCACCTGTGATGAGAGAGGTTCCTAAAATAGTACGATTTTATGACCACCTCTTCTAAGCGTGACATTGATGCTATCTGGACTGCCACCCTATCATCATGTGTTGTGGCCACTTTTTCCAATTTCTGCATCCATTCCGGAACCTCTATTTCTAGGGTGTCCATGCTCTCTGTTGTCTGCTTGCCTCCAGGTGCTGGCATCGGAACGTACGGGTCCTCAAAGGTTTCCTCTACTTCGATTGGCACTAGGTCGTCAGGTTCTGGTTCTGCCAAGGGGGAGGGTTGTCGTTCATATACAAGCACTTTCTTTTGCAATTCTTCGAGTTGTGCTTTGAGCGCTGCTACTTCGTCAGCTGTGGTTGGGACTTCTTTGGGTGGTGCTGGTTGAGCTGCCAATTGCCTTCGTAGTTCGTCTCTTTCCTTTTCTAAGGCTGCA
Organism: Ceratopteris richardii; assembly: GCA_020310875.1. Taxonomy (NCBI): domain Eukaryota; kingdom Viridiplantae; phylum Streptophyta; class Polypodiopsida; order Polypodiales; family Pteridaceae; genus Ceratopteris; species Ceratopteris richardii. The sequence continues at coordinate 47,597,853 of CM035439.1, read as the reverse complement.
TGGGCTTCGAGGAGATCCGCATGGGTTTCCAATATGATCTGCATATTGTCCGAGGGAATAGCCTTAAATCTCTCCGGGTCAATTTCCTGTGGGGAACCTTCCATGGCTAACTCCAAGTTCTCTTCATTTTGTGTCTGAAGCCGTCTATTTTCTTCTAGGGCTGCAGACATATGCTTCCGTAATAGAGCCATGTTGCGGTGGAGCTTGAGGTTCTCTGTGATTTGTGAGTGTAGCAAATCATCCATATGTTGTCTTTCTTCTGCATCAGGCTGCGGTGGATTTGCCACAAGTTGCTCATGTTGTTCTTGCAATGCACTAAACTGATGTTGTAACTGATGCTTTTCTTTCTCTAAATCAATGAATCTTCCTTGTAACTCCTCGTGTCTCCTGAACAAGCTTGTATGCTGAGCATCGAGGTGCTGATAGTGTTGTTGTAACTGAGACATGCACTGATACATATTATTGAATACATTATTAATGGGGATGGATGCAGGGAGGGTGTGATGTGCAGAGGGGAAGGGAAAGGGGAAGGGAAGTGTGAATGTAGTTCTAGAAAATGGTGAAGTGGGTGGTGGGGGAATGGGAGATTGTGGTGGTATGGGGGGAGAGAGAGGTGCGGTGGAAGGTGATATGTCCATAAAATCCGTGGTGTAAGCAGTAGTGGGAGTGATTGTGAATAGTGGAATTGTGGGTGCAGTGATTGTGGTGAATGTGTACAGTGGTGTGTGCAATTGTGAATGTGAACTACCCGAAAGTGTGAGTGGGGGAATGGGGATGTCAGTAGCTGCCGTTAGGGTTACAGTGTTAGTGGAGGTATATACACGGGAGGTGTTGAGAGGGTGTGTGGGTTGATTGGTGGTTTGTGCTTCAGTCATGGCGGTGGGCGCGGGGGCGGTAACGGTGGTTGTTACATTGGTAATGGGAGGTGAATGTGGTGGAGAGGGAGGCAAAGGTGGTAAGGGAGGTGATGGAGGTGCACTTGATATATGGGCTTCCTCGGTGTCGTGAGCGGTGTGTGCAGTGCCCGTGGTTGTGGGGGTGCCTTGTGGTCCTGATCCCAATACATTCATTTGTTTCCCTGCTCGTGGGGGACGTCTTCCGTATCTTCTTTCCATTCTGCGTGATTGTGCCAAGGCCGTCTGCACTGCCTCAGGTACTCCTAGGGCATCAGAGATCATATCTAGTGTGGCACGATACTGTTCATCAACTCCTTCCTCCTCAAGGATTTGGTGCATGATAGCCTTTCCTGCAGCAAGGGATAACTTATGTTGTTGTTGGACTCTGTTGATGGTATCATAGAGTTTTTTCAACTCCTTTGTATATGCTGGGGCACCCTCTAGTTCCTGTATAACTTCTTGCTCATAGTCATGCGCCTCTTCGTCAGAAAATCCTTCTTGTTCATCTTCTTGGTCTTCTTCTTCTACATCTTCCACTTCCACCACTTCTGGTTGTCTTGTCTGGGGTTGTTGTGCGGCCGTTTGTTGTCCACTACCCTGCTCTGCCTCAACTTCCGCATTAACGGCTTCAATACTTCTAGCCACTTCCTCATCCGTTAGATCTTCCAAAGTAAATCCATGAGGAAATTCCAGATCAGTAGGTACTGGTGGAAACACAAGGTTAGGGCCATCTGTGTTGTGCCTGGGTAACCTGATAGTAAATGGTTGCACTCTTCGAGGAAGCCTTGGAGTTGTTTCTGGTGTTAGGGTTGCACCGCGGGGTTGTGCACAAGGCATCTGTACGGTGCCTCTCATCTTCTTTGAGGGAGGTCCGACGGCTGACAATCTGCGTTGAAACTCCTGTGCTCTGGACCAATTGAGAGCCCGTTGCACCGGTACATCATAGGCAAGACATCTGTAGACGATTCTGGTGAGCGCGCAACATCCATAGAGTACAGACTTCTGTTTCTTGTACCATCGTTGATGAGCCATATGGATCTGATCGATAACCCAGTGTGGCATATTGATGGTCAAATCGAAGGCGTCCGCTAAGTAGAGGCTAAACCAGATCTTCTTGGGAGGCATTGTGAACCTGTCTTGCGCGGGGAATGCGAAGTGTTGCATGACCATACGTAAATGAATGGCTATCGTGGGAGTCATCGCCACCATGTCCTTTACTTTTGTCAGATTCCTGTTCTTCATATTATCGGGGACCATAGTCTCCTTCTCCGTAGGAATGTGCATTCCGTGCATATCAAGAGCTTCTCTTACCAAGTTGATAGTCAAGCGGAAACGCTTCAGCTCATTGCCCCTTGTGAGTGAGGGAAGCACAAAGGAGCTGTATCCTTTTTTGTCTTTGCTTGGAGTGAGAGTGCTAATCAGGTATGAGCATCTTAGAAAATCGGGCTTTGGTAGTTGGAACTTGAAATAATCATAGAGCCCAGCCTTCTTCCATATTGGCTTCAGTCCCTCGTTATTCTGTAGCTTTTCAAACTCTCTGGTAAAGAAGTGGTATCTGCCCCACCGTCCATTGAATTCTACCTCGGACTCCCACATGTATGTGCCTTCGCCCAGAGGTCCCGCAACATCACAGAATCCTCCACAAGGTCACCGGCATTGTATGACCTTGTGGAGGATTCTGAATCGGGATGGCATGTAATGCCCTTAATGCCGCTGGTCGTTCCTTTAATTCCTCCTCTACCGGAAGGCTTTCAATGTCCACAATTTGGGGACTGGTGCCTGCCTGGGAGCTAGTTCCTACCATATCTGCCATGTTACTTCTTGCTGCCTGTCTCTGTGAGAATATACAACATGTGTTAACATTGTACAGGACAGGGGAGAACTGTTGTTGTTCCCATTACATTATTAACACGAGGGTTGGGAGCGAATAATGGGTTAGTAAGTGCTCGGTGTGAGTGTGTGTGTGATTAGGAGTTCAGTGCACCTAAGGGCTAAGTGGAATGATGTAGTGTGATAGTGATGGGGTTAGTAAGTTATCATGGATTTACAATTGGGGTCCGGGGGTTTGTTACACGTCTTAGGCTGCCAAATGCAGCGGATAGGTTTTCCTCTTGGTTCCGTAGAGACTCTCGAGAGCTTTATGGGTGTGTCGGCTTGAAAATGAGACCTTTTAGGGACCCATTTACAAGTGATTCTGTTCGTGCTCATGGGATTTGGTGTGTTCCTGAGTGTTGAAAACGAGTGGATGTCGGCGGTGTGAGTGAATGGACCACGCTGTAAAGAGTGTGGCCTTGGTGTAGCTATTTGAGCCCGCACACAAGCCTTAGGCACCCAAATTTTTCTTGATTGTGGGCTAGCCTTCAACGACTTCTTGGGCACCCAAATAGACTTCATGTTAACAGATGAGCTTCTGAAAGACTTCTTATTAGTATCATGTTGTTGGTTACTAATAAGAGGCTTTGACTGTGTGGTTGGCTTGAGTGCAACCGGGTGCTCGCCTTTCCGCACCCATACTTGTTTCACTAGCTGAGATACTTTGCTACGCAGGTGCTTTTGGTCTTCGACATAGGTAGTACCCTGCTTCTTCTGCCGTTGATCCACCTTTGGTTGCCGCCTCCCTCTGGCCTTTGGAAAAGAAGGGAGTTCCGTTGCATCCCTGACTCCTTTTTTGCAACCATCATTCCTCTGCAACACATAGTTTTGGACAAGAATAGCATGGTCATCTTCATGTGTACTCCTGGAAGGACCAGGAGTGTGTGCCTTTCCTAGTTCCTTGAGTGCTCCATTATCTAACTCTACTGTAATTCGACTATGATTGACCCATACCTGAAGAAGTCCACTTCTTAGGTTTAAGTTGACTGCTTGGTCATAAATCCAGTCTTGACCCAGGACAAGGGGTTCCGTGAGGTCCTCGTCTTGGCATACTAGCGCTTTAACTGTCATTGTCTCATCATGAATATAGAGGGGAAGTTCCACCTTGCCCATGCAAGGGGTTTCCACGCCTCCCAATCCTATGAGATATGCTTCCACAGGATTGACAGTTAACTGCAATTCTTGACAGTAAGACGATTTAACAGCACTAGTGGCTGCGCCTGAGTCAATCAAGGCTCTTACAGTTCTTGCACTCTTTTCTTGTCCTATATCTAAGGTTATGAAAGACGTCGATCAATTATTCTATGGGAACTCATTCCTGCAACTTCACACATTGCCATATGATGTTCTTGATCTGCATAGTCATTTGTTCTAGGCTGATCTCTACCTTGTCTTCGCAACTTCATCCTTCTGATGCGTTCTAAAGCTTCTGCTTGAGCTTCTTCTCGAATCCGCTTTTCTTCTTCCTTGCGTTTCTTGGCGATATTGAGTCGACTTAGCATTTCCTCTGTGAGAGGTTCCTGATATAACTTGACTCTGCATCCGCTTATATAGCTTGGGAGAACGTCACCTTCCAATGTGGCTAGTTGCACTGCTCCACTCGTGGAGATCCTATTTATGATCATAGGTCCATAGCCACGCTTCTCCAGTTTCCTCGCATGTTGCTTCAGTGTGTAGACTAAAACTAAGTCTCCTGCTTTCAAGCCCTTATCCTTCACATGGGCATCAAAGTATGCCTTCTGTCTCTTCTTAGCTGCATATATCCCTGCAGCTGCTCTCAGTCTAGTTTCTCCTAATCGTTCAAGGTCAAAAAGTCTAGAGGAGAGTTCATGACCCGTCCATTCGTGCTCTTGTGCTACCTTCAATGTAGGTATCAAGAAGTCCAAGGGTAGTACCACGTTTTGGCCAAATACCATCTGAAAGGGGGTGGCTTGGAGTACCGTTTTATAGGCGACTCGGTATGCCCAAACAGCATGGTGTAGCTGTTTGTCCCAATCAGAGCGTTTAGTGTTCACTAATTTTGTCAGTACATTGCATAAGATCTTGTTGGTGCTTTCGGCTTGTCCATTAGCTTGAGGGTGATAGGGGGCAGACTTCTTATGTATTACCAAGAATTCTTGGAGCAGATTTTCAATAACTTCATTTAAGAAGTGAGTGCCTCTATCACTTACTAGCTCTATAGGTAGCCCATATCTTGTGAATACATTCTCAAACAAGAATTTAGCAGTTGTTTGAGCATTGTTCTTCGTTGTGGCTTTCACCTCTACCCACTTTGTTAGATAGTCTATTGCAACAATGATATATTCCGCATGGGAACCCTTAGCTGGGGGATTAATGGGACCTACGAAGTCTATTCCCCACTTAGAGAATGCACGTCCACCCATCATAGGTTTCAGTGGCATCTCATCTTTACGTATGGGATATTGAGTTCTCTGACAGACATCACAGCGTTTCACATAGGTATGTGCATCCATGTGAAGGGTAGGCCACCAGAAGCCCGCAAATAGTATTGCCTTGATCACCCAATCTGGACCAAAGTGTCCTCCTGCTACACCTTGGTGAGCAGTTTCCAAGACTTTGAGATATTCACTTTCATGGACACATAGCCTTAGGTAACCATCTTTACCATGCTTATATAGATTATCACCAATGAGTGAGTAATCCTGGGCTTCTTGTTCTAAACTCCTTTTTCTAGCCAAGGTCATATCTGGAGGGAATGTTTTCGTCCTCAGGAAGGATACTAGCGGTTCACTCCAATCTGGCACTATGGACACTTGATAAAGAGTGGCATGTTCCACAGGTGGTTTAGTGCGACAGATTGGGCATTCCTTGCATAACTTTTGGACATCAGCCTCCATAGTTGGCCAATGTACTCCTAGTCTCCTTAGTGTCTGTAGGGTTCGTTGTTTTGAGTAGTGTTGCTCTAATGCACCTACATGTGCTAATTGCAACCACTTCGCATACTCATCCTCTTCCACACAACAAGCCAAGATCCCTTGATCTGTGTGCTTGTACATGCTTCCCGCCATGATGTGGTACTTTTGGGCTTTTACTACCTCTCTATTCTGAGTGGCTATTACTGGGTGGTTAGGTCCGTATGTCAATACTGGCACTAATGGCTTAGCCCACTGCGGCACCACTTCCAAATTAAACAAGTAAGCATCAGGAAGATCATCTGATACTCCTTGTGGGGCTTCTCCGAATGTGAGCCTAGAGAGATGATCCGCCCTCAAATGAGTTCTCCCTTTTCTCACCACGACCTCAAAGTCATATTCCATTAGTAAGAGAAACCATCTGACTAATCTTCTTGTATTGCATGGCTTGTTTACCAAGTACAACAGTGCCTGATGGTCAGTAAAAAACTTAAACTTATTTGCAAGCAAATAATGTCTAAACTTTTTAACTGCATATACCATGCATAATCCTTCTCTTTCAGTAGTGGTATAATTTCGTTCAGCTGCGTTCAATTGTCTACTAGCATAGGCAATGGGAAGATCCATATTACCTTCGCCAGTAGGTTGCGCGAGTACACACCCAATAGCATAATTGGATGCATCCACATGAACATGGAAAGGCTTATTCCAATCTGGCGTGGTCAAGATTGGTGTTGAACACAATCTTCGTTTAAGCTCCTGGAAGGAGTTCTCACATTCGTCTGTCCACTCAAAGTTGGTCAGAAGCCCGTACATGGGCTTTGCTATGACGGCATACATGTGAATGAACCGGCGGTAGTAACCACAATGCCCCATGAAAGCTTGTACTTCCTTGACATTCCTTGGCCTAGGTAGCTCTGCTATGGCTCTCACTTTTTCTTCGTCAGTAGATATGCCATTCTTTGACACTATGTGCCCTAGAATCTTGCCTTGCCTGACCATAAAAACGCACTTTTCTGGGTTTAGGCAGACCTGATATTCTCTACATTTGTCAAAGATTTGTCTGAGTTCAGGAATATGAGTTCGTCTAATATTGGAATGAGCACAAAGGTCATCAACATAGACTTCTAAGTTCTTTCTCAGGAATTCCTTAAATACATGGCACATCAGTCTCTGGAAGGTTGCTGGTGCATTGGTAAGCCCAAATGGCATTACCCTAAAGGCAAATATGCCCCACTCTGTGGCAAAAGCCGTTTTATGCTGATCTTCTGGTGCAATGGCCACTTGATTGTAGCCCGAAAATCCATCGAGGAAGCTGTACACTTCCTTACCTGCTACTCTTTCTAAGAGATGTTCTGTGATGGGAAGCGGATAATTATCTCGAATTGTGGCTACATTGACCTTCTTCAAGTTAATGCATACACGCAGCTTGCCATTCTTCTTGGGCACCACTACGATGGGGGATACCCACTCAGTGTGCTCAATTTCATAGATAAATCCAGCTTCGACCAGTCTATCTATCTCCTCTTTAATCTTGGCAGCATAATTATCGTTATATGTATATGGCTTTTGCTTAGAGGGTTTAGCATCTGTGGTCATGGGGATAGTGTGTGAGCATATGTCTGGATCAACACCTTTCAAATCCTTGTAACTCCAAGCGAACACATCTCTGTATTCTCCTAGCAAGGCTATTAACGCATACTCTTCTTCCTCTGTTAGGTCATGGCCTATGTACGTGCATCTCTCCTCTCCTTCTTCTAGGGCCACAACTATTTTCTTGGTGGTTTCCTTGTTATCATATGCCTCTCTTGATTGTGCCTCTCGTTTAGGCATTCTTATCATAACTCTCCTGTCGTCTATCTCATACTTCTTAAAATTTTCTGGGACCTCAAACAAGGATTCTTCCTCTTCGGGTGAGACTTCTCTCTTCTTTCGTTTCTTTCCTTCTTCCTTCGGGGTCACATGTGTGGCTAATCTTACATCATTTGTAAGCTCTCCATGCCTCTGGGGTTGAAATTCTACTCCATAGAAATATTCTTCATCTGATGCAAATGGTGGGTCCATAATGATTGACTCTAGATCGGAGTCACTTGCATCTTCAAATGCATCAGGGCTAGGTTCGCATTCTTCTAGGACTGCCTCTCCCATGATTGGCTCTTTGGAGAAGATTGAAATATCATAGACATCCTCATCACAGTGAGGTGTCCATTGTTCCTCGTTGATGGCTACATCCATTGTTGCTAGGATTTCTGCCCAACCGTGGGGTTCAAATTCCTCATCAGGAAAGATTACAGGTGCATAGGCTGGGTCTTGAATTGATCTATGGTTTTCTTTTGCACCTAATTCTCTAGCTTCCTCTCTCTTCTCTTCTTCTACTGCTACCTTACACATCCATAAGTGGGTGTCTTCATGCATCCATGAGGATCCTGATCCTATGGAATGCACCGATTCTGTGTCATCTTTGGCTCTATGGATGGGATTCCATTGGATGGGAGGTACATCTCTATGAGAGTAATCCTTGAGATTCACTTTGGTCGTGACACCCAAGTGTTGCAGGTACAAAGAATTGGTTCCCCAGTCCTGTACCACTTGCAACTGTCGCATAAAAGGTCGTCCCAAGATCATTTCGTAGGCATGGTTCTTGCTGAAATCACATATGGCAAAGGTATGCTCGAACTCGACACCACAAGTGGTGAGAGTTATTCCTTCTAGCAATCCTAAGGGTCTCTCTATGTGACCATCGGCCATCTGCAGTTTCATTCTCGTTGGCCTGAGTGCTGGCTTGCCCCAACGCTTCCATAGGGAAGTGGTGGCAACTGCAACTCCTGCACCTGAGTCCAAAATCGCCTTGGTGGTGTACTCTTGGTAGGTAATGGGAAGATAGGTGTTCCCTTCTTCACCTTCACACATATCTCCTATCTTATCCAAGGGTATTTCTGGCACTGCCCTATGAGATCCTGCCTGGGAACAAGGTTTTGCTATCTCTGGTACTTGTTTGGCTACATGTTTCCATAATTCAGGTTTAACCTTGAGTAGCTCTTCCAACTTGAGATTGCACTGTACTTTAGTGTTTTTCACTACCTCTGTGTTCCTAGGTATGACTGAATCTTCGTTTCTTACCATGACTGTGGGGGTTCTCATACAAGTAGACTTGGCTTCCCATGGGCCCGTGAAGTGGGGTAATTCCTGTAAAGAATTAGACTCGAAGTCTAATTTTTCTTGAGATTGGATGCTCTCCTGCTCCCCATAGATGGATGGGATGTCTTGTGGGAATTGATCGTGTGCATCATCCACAAGTTCGATAGGAGGAGGGATTTCACTTTCTTTAGCCCATTTGTCTTCTTGAATCTCTCGTAGAAATTCTGGTGTGAATCGATTCATAGAAGAAGATGTGTCTGGCTCCGTAGAGTTAGGCACGTAGGCTTCAGGCACATAGGCTTTAGACACATAGGCTTTAGGCACATAGGCTTCCTGGGCAGGAAGACTTGCTCTTTCACTTGCCTTGTCCTTTAGTTGAGAGGTGGGTTTCTTTTCTGATTGTGCAATCAGCTTCTCTATTCTCTCTAACAGTCCATCAAAGTGCAACTGTGTCTTCGCTGAACTAGAGATGTTAAAGAGGCGACTGGCTTCAAACATGGTCTGAGCCAATTCCACCATCTTAGCACAAATTTTGGTTCGTTCTAACTCTAGTTCTGCTCTAGGGTAACACTTTTCATGATCAGTTACGTTTGGCCCTTCTTGGATTCTGGCCTGATATGCTTTAAGCATCATATTAACGTCCTCGGGAGTGGGATCTGCTAGGACTGATCCTATTCTTGGGGGTGGTGGGTTTAGGTGAGGCGGGTTGGAGGGAGGTGGTATGGAGGGTGGCAGAGGAGGTGATATGGATTGAGGCGGGGGTGACCTGTGAGAGTCTGGTTGAGAGGTGAGCTCCACAACTTTGGCTTTTGTTTCTCTTATGCTTTCTTCTAATTCGTTCATTTTCTTTGCCCATTGTCTTTTCATTATTTCACGGCTATCTCTCTAGGCTCTAGTCCTTTTCTTGGTTATGCTCTCCGTTTCACTAGCTTCTGGGCTCTTTTCCTGACCTACCGCTTGGTTTTGCTGCAATGCTTGAGCTCTAGTGACTACCTGTACTGGTGCAGTGGGCGTCACGCTCCCTGTGGAGTCTAGCACTAACCCAACAGCGTTGATAGGAGTGATTTTTGGCATATTATTGGGGTTCTTTGGGCAATCTCACAAGAGATGCTCTTTTCCACATTCTTGGCAAAAGCCTTGGATCATCACTGACTGGGATTGTGTAGGTGGAGGTAAGGGACAATCACGAATGAGGTGATCTCCCTGACATCTGTAGCATGGTCCTCTAGGGAATGGGGGTCTTACTTGCCTAGGTTGGGGTCTAAGGTTGGGGTTTGCATACATGACATTTGTGTAATCTGATTCCCAACTAGGTTCATTTGGCTCTTCACTATAGTAGGACTCCCCATGTTCGGGAGATTGCATGTAGTAAGCCTGGGGACTATCGACATGCGTAGAATCGAAGCTATGGTCACTGGGATCACTTTACAGGGATCAAGTTGGATGGAGTTGGAGGTTGTTGGGCTAACACAGGCTGAGGCCTTTGCTGGGCTTGGTATTGTGGTTGGTAGGTTTGTTGAGGCCTAGCATACTGTTGTGGTTGGTATTGGTTCTGGTATCTGCCTTGTTGAGGGTATGTCTGAGGGTAGGTTTGCCTAACTGCTTGCTTGTTGTATGGGCAGTCTTGTGCTGTGTGATTTGTGTATCTTCGTTCGATAGTGCAGTACTGGCTACTAGGATTTACTTGGGGTTGAGCCATAATGGGACATACATTAGCCATGTGGTCGCCACCACAAGTGTAGCATCTCTTCACAGGGGCAAATCTCGGAATTTGTTTGCTAGAAACACCTAATTTCTGAGCCACTTTCTCTGCAAGTTCCTCAATTGATGTGGATTGCGTGGAAGAGAGGCTAGAGGCACCATCAGAATCTTTGTAGATTTTGGAAAGCTCTAACTCCTCCCCTAGGTTATCCTCAATGTCAATGCACATGCGTACACACTCTTCTATGGTCCTAGGGTCTTTCAAGTACACATATGATCTTAATTTGGTACTTAGCAATCCATCCAAGAATAAAGCTACTTGCTTAGCTGGCGTGGGTAGCTCAGGGACAGGGCATCTTTCAAGATATTGCCTAAATCTTCATCCTGCCAGTCTCACGGTCTCTTGAGGGGTTTGCTTGAAGCTATGAATCAGCGAGGAGGTATTATGTCTGATGCCACTCTTAGAGAATTCAATAATGAAAGCCTCTAGGAGTTGGTCTATGCTCCTGAACTGCCTCTCGTTTAGTGGCTGAAACCATGTCAGGGCAGTGCTCCTCAGGGTTAGACCAAAGGCATTGTACTGAGTGAATAGATCCTCTACTTGTTCAGCTCTAAGGACTTGCCTAAACTCAGCCACATGATCGTATGGATCTCCAGTGCCATCGAAGTAGTTCTTCATGGACTTAACTAGCTGAGTCGGTCTCAAAGTCCTTGTGTGCTCTCTAGGTCGTGGTAGAGGGAACTCATCCGCATTTCTTTGATTCCTGTGAGCTCTAATTATTTCAGGTTCTACTCTATTTGTTTCCGTCCTCGTTCTTTCTCTGCCCACTGGGTTGGCAAAGCTTACTTCTGGTCTATCTCTGCTTTTGTCTCTTTGCATTCCATGAGCTTGGGATGTTCCAGCTCCAGGGTGACCATAGGATACATTCGATCTTGGTTGGGGAAAAATGAATTCACCCTTCCAAGTGTAAGCATGCCTATCATTTTCTGTCACCACAAATATCCTCTCCGAAGCGTGATCTAAGTAGGTCACTCTGCCTGGGCTATCAGGATCCTTAAACTCATAGATCATGATTGTTCCTATATCAAATGGCCGATCATATTTATATCTCCAAAAGGCTTCTTCAGTTTCTCGTTTCAGAAGAAGATCTATGCTCTTATTATCTTGGGGGATCCACTCTGGTGTGATAATCCTCGTAAGAACAGATTTCCCTCGAGGGGTTCCAGGCTCTGCACCCATGTTTCCTTGCTCCAGGTCACCTAAGTCTGCTTCGGGGATCACATTTCCAAATTCGTCCGTTCTATCTGGGTGACTGGTGACTACGTATATGGTTCCTTCTTTGTCCGAGTATGCTCCATTTTCAAACTTGACAGCTGGGTGCTCTAATCCAATGGATTGATCAGGATTCCTAATCTGTACCACAGATCTTCCTAGGCCGTCCTCATAGATGCTAGCACCTAATCGGTTGGTCCTAAGGTATTCCAACTGGGTTTTGTAAGGGCCTTCGACCCTGTGCAAGTATGGCACTCCTGTACTGCCTGTAGGTCTCTCCATACCTTGAGACATCTCGGATTCACTAGTCTCAGAACTTGGGTAGTATGAGTGGTGACTCAACTGCTGGGCCCACGACCTAGCAGTGTGGCTGACACTAGCCTCTGAAGACCTAAGGCTATGTCTCTCCCTTACTAGATGTCGTCCTGATCTAAGGTTCATATGCCTAGTTAAGTAGCCCGATTTTTGCCCAGAGTACAACCTCGTTGCCGATCAATTGGTCTCAGTCACTTGATTCGTTTTTAGTGAGTTATTATGTTTATGATCTTGTCTGATATCGCGTCGTCAGGAATACTTGAGTATTTTCCGTACTTGGAATTGATCGTTCCACGCAAAGTTCTTTTCCTTTATGTTATCGACAGTACAGAGATTAGGTTTTTAGCTTGAACTTGAGTTTTTAGGTAGTCTTCAACTTGATACCTACCTATCGTTGTCCTGACTTACTTCTAGCACTATTCGTACTTAACCTGAGCTAGAAAATGACAGAGGGAGTTGAGAGTATTCCAACCTTGAGTTCCTTTCCTTGTGTCGATGCCCTAGTATGCTCAGGACGCGTGTTCCCAAGCTTGCACTTACACTTGCTTAGAACGCCTTTCGATGCTCTCAATAGATCTGTGAAAGGCCCACTATTAGCTCAAGACTTAAAATCAAAAGACTGAACCAATCACTTTCATTCATGTAACATTTCACCAATTTGCACAGTGATTTTTTGGACACAACTCTAGAGATCCCTGAATTTTGTTCCCCCTGGGTATAGTCACTTTCAAAATACCCTATCTAATAATCCCGGTCTCAATTTAACTATAACCAGTCGATGTTTTGGTTGTGCTCCCCACGAGCTTTCCAACAAAACAAGAATCACCGCAAACGGATTTCGTATGAGAGAGTTATGTCTGTTCAGGGTTTAGGGGGTTAAGACAGGATTCAATCTGGCTGAAAGATCCTAGGATTTTCCCCCAATCACAAGTGTAGGAACCTCCAAAGCGCTAATGGATTGACTATTTTTGCCCCAAAATTATCCCAATTTTGAAAAACAAAACCCTAATTTTTGGCCGAAAAGCCTGTCAATCGCGATCGACAGGTCTGTCAATCGCGATTGACACAGGTGTCCGTCGGGCCTGTCAGTCGCGATCGACAGTGTCAATCGCGATCGACAGTGTCAATCGCGATCGAAAGAGTCGATCGTGGCTGTCAATCGCGATCGACGGTATCAATCGTGATTGACACGTTTTCTGGATTTTTCACCGAAATTTCAGTCAATCGGGGGCCTATCAGTCGCGATGGACACAAGGCTACGCGCAAAAGTCAATCAATCGTTGAATTTCAGTCAATCGCGATTGACGGTGTCAATCGCGATTGACGGTGTCAATCGCGATTGACAGAGGTGTCGGTCGTGGCTGTCGATCGTGATTGACGGTGTCAATCGCGATTGACAGGGTCCTACGTGGCAGTCTGTCGGTCGTGAAGTCTGTCGATCGTGATCGACGGTGTCAATCGCGATTGACAGGGTCTGTCGGTCGCGATTGACGGTATCAATCGCGATTGACAGTATCAATCGCGATTGACAGAGGCTATCGGTCGCGATTGACAGAAAAACTCGGGATTTTTCTACTGTTTTAGGTGATTTGGGATGTGCTCATCATGCTTGTGCTAGTGGTGTACTTTGTTTTACCAAATGATCGAATTTTCTGTCAATCGCGATCGACAGAGGCTGGCGACTGCGAGACAGATTCGACGAGTTTCGTACCTGCGCAGCGTGCTGGAGGGGATGATGATGATGATACTTGCAAGAAACACAATAAACATGCAAAAAACAGTGCAAGCAATATCGCTCTCTCGCTCTCTCTCACAAGTAGAATGAAGGAAATGAGGTGGAGATGGTGATATGATCAAAACTGAAGATTTTCGCGATGATGGAGATGGAGGTCGGAGATGGTGAAGATGATGATGGTGATAAAGATGGTGAAGAAAAAACAAGAAGATAGATGAAAGTGAAGAAAATACCTACAACTCCAACGCGTCAACTCTACGTCTTACCATCACACGCTCGTCCTCAAAGCTCGATCCCCGGCAACAGCGCCAAAATTTGGTGTAGCTCAGTGATGAGTAGCACCTCCTTTAATGTCAATCCGGGAAGACGTGAGGATGGTATGATGACCTCGAGCAAGTGGAGGCACAAGTGCGTGAGTGAGAAGCACACAAACATGCACACACATACACACACACGCGCACACACAGTAAGACAAAGAGTGAGTAGCAATGGAGTTCTTAGATTACTTTCAAGAGCTCTTACAAGTTCGTTTCAATTACAATCTAACCTCAAAAATGAGCTCTCTAGCTCCTTTTATAGTTTTTGACTAGCTTTGGCCCTGTCCAGACCTAGTGTCCGGCCTAGTTAAAAATTAGGTTCCAGGGCTTATTTGAGGGCTCAAACGAGATCTAAAAAATACGAAAATTGGTACGCAACTACTTCTAAGGCTCCTCAAGCTCGAGGACTCCTCGGCTTGCACAAAATGGAGCTACAAAAAGGTGAACATGGTATTTACAGGGGTTGTTAGTGATGAGAATCACTGTTAATTTGTGTAAGGATTTTGAAAAATTAAAAGGTTGCCTTAGTGCTAGATCTGCGTGAATGCTCGTACTTGCTTCTTCATGAAGAAAATTATTGGCCTACTTGCCAGATCGTCATTGACTCCCTTGTCTGCTGCTAACAGTATGGTTGAGACTTTACCCTCATTCAAGCTACTAGATGATTCAGACATATGTGAAGGTTGTCTTGAAGGTAAGATGCATAAACTACCTTTCAAGAAACATGTTCATATTACAGCTACTAGGAAATTGCAGATTATTCATTCAGATGTGAATGGACCTATGAGAGCAGACTCTATTCAGGGTTTTAGGTATTTTTTCTATTTTTTGATGATTTTACAAGATATTCATGGATCTATGGTTATAAGTTGAAGTCAGAAGTTTTTCCTATGTTCAAGAAGTTTGTAGCTATGGTTGCAAATGAAAGTCAGGAAACTATCCAGATTCTCAAAAGTGATAGAGGTGGAGAATACTTGTCAAAAGAGTTCTAGACATTTCTTGATGATAAAGGTATTACTCGACACCTTACTATTGCTTATACTCCTCACTAGAATGGTGTTGTAGAAAGAAAGAATAGAGTACTTGTTGAAATGATGCGGAGCATGATGGCATCCAAGAAGCTTTCACCGAAATTCTCGTTTGATGTAGTACATACAGCTAACCACATTTTAAGCAGGTCATCTACAAAAGCTTTAGAGGTAATCACATCGTATGAAGCTTATTATGGTAGAAAACTTGATGTGAGCTACTTCAGAGTGATTGGATCACTTTCTTATGTACATATTGAGAAAAAGGACTAAGGCAAACTAGATGTAAAGGCAAAGAAAGCTATTTTTATTGGATATCCTGTTGAGAGTAAAGGATACAGGTTTTATGTTCCAGAGACAGGTGAAGTTATTCTTTCACGTAATGCTTCTATTGCTGAAAATAAGGTTTATGATAAAGAAGCAGAAATTCTAGAGTTCATTAGTGAAAATGACTATGGACTTTTTAGAAAGATTCTAGATGTACATGTTCAGCCATATGAGGAGGGAGTTAAAATTCCTAGGATTCAAGAAAGAGTTGAAGAAAGAGGAATTTCACAACCTTCTACAGAGTCAGTTCCACAAGAGACTTTGATTCCAAAAATGGAAAAAGTTAGAGTTCTAGAAAGTCCTAGTACCTCGACAAGACAAGTTCCAGAACCTGTGGAAGCTAAAAGTTCAGAAAGAGTTTCACCACTATTTAAGGATACACCTACATGGTTATATTAGACTTGGAAAGATAGTGGTATAAAGACTTTTACTAGAAGAACAAGGAGTCAGACTAGACAACAACAACAAGATCATGTAAGAACAAGAAGTCACACTAGACAGCAACAACAAAAAGATCATGTAAGTTTTGCTGAAGACTTTGAGATTCATGATATTTTGGCACTTATGATAGTTGAGGATGAACCTCCATGTGTTAAAGGTGCACTTAACATTCCTGTTTGGAGAAAAGCTATGCAAGAAGAGATTGATTCTATTCATAAGAATCAAACTTGGCAGCTATGTGAGTTACCAAAGGGAAAGAAGGCTATAGGTGTAAAATGGATCTTCAAAATCAAAAGGAAAGCAGATGGTACTATTGATAGATACAAGGCCAGGTTAGTTGTCTAAGGATATGCACAACAAAAAGGTATTGATTATGATGAGACATTTGCTCCTACATCTAGGATGAGTGTTATTAGGTCAATACTCGCTCTAGCAGCATATTTTGGTTGGCATATATATCAACTTGAGATTAAGATTGCTTTTCTAAATGGTGATTTACATGAGGATGTGTATATTCAAAAGCCAGAAGGTTTTGAAGAGACAGGTAAAGAACACTTAGCGTGTAAGCTTATAAAAGCTTTATATGGTTTAAAACAAGCACCTAGAGAATGGTATGAAAAGATACATACATATCTTTTGTTCATTGATTTCCATAGCTCAGATGCAGCTCCTAGTCTTTATGTCAAAGTTGAACCAAGTATGATGATTATAGCAATCATTATAGTCACAGGTCTCAGAGACAAAGATTTGCAAATGTTCAAAGAACAATTGAAGCAAACATTTGATGTGAATGATTTAGGCATTTTGCATTGTTATCTTGGGATTCAGTTTCTATTTCAAGATGAGTGTATCTATATGACACAACAGAAGTACATTGAGAAACTTTTGGAGAGGTTTCAGATGAACTATTCTAAACCTATGCAAACACCTATGGATTAGAACATGTCTTTACAAATGGTACCACATGCAGAGACATTTGATGCTACTCTATATAGTCAAGCATTTGGTTGCTTGATATATCTTTGTAATGCACGTCCTGATATACAGTTTCAGTTTCTCAAGTATCAAGGTTCATGCAGAATCCGAGAGTGTTACATTGGAAAGCAGTAAAGAGGATCTTTCGATATTTGAAGGGAACTTCAAATTATGCTATGGTATTTTCAAAATCTATATATTTGTTACTAAAAGGATTTTCAGATTCTGATTGGGCAGGTGATAGAGACACAAGAAGAAGTACTAGTGGATTTTGTTTTTATCTTGGAAATTGTCTTATCCCATGGCTTTCAAAGAGACAACCCACTATTGCCACTTCATCATGTGAAGTTGAATATCGTGCAGCATTTACAGCTACCCTAGAGTCAGTATGCTTGCAGAAGATTTTCAGTTATCTTGATATGAGAGTACATAAACCCATTCAGATATTTTCAGTTAGCTAGAGTGCTATAGCTATAGCAAAGAATCTAGTGCATCATGCAAGGACAAAGCATATAGAGGTACACTACCACTATATTCAAGAGAAGATAGCTAAGAAGCACATTGAGTTGGTTTATATTCCTTCTAGTGAGAATGTTGCAGATATATTTACCAAAGCATTGACTAGAGATAGTCATGAGAAGATTTGCAGGTGTCAGGCCACCGGACTAGTATTTAGAAGAATAATTGTAATTAGAAAAATTGAGCACTAAAAGGGTGTCCCACAAACATTTTACCGTTTTTTCCTAATCAATAGAGTGTGCGTGGAAGAGATGACATACGCGTCGCCAGACTGTTCTGTCTGGGCGATGGTTTGGAGTTGATTTTGTTTTGAGTTATGTTAATCGCAGAGTTGTCGGTAAGAGTCAGTATTGGTATTGAAGTGAATCAGGTACCGTGTAACATTTTACTGTGTTGAAGTGAAGTGTGAAGTATAATAGTAATAATAACGAAAGGGTGAAAGTTCTACATACATAATTACGGTGATTGTTAAGAAATGTTGTGCGCCGAAATTGTAATTGAATCTACTGTAATTGTTCGGAGTTAATCAATGAAGTTAATTATCGGAAGTTAAGCAGTGAATTGGGAAAATATATAAAGGGCCTCTTAATTATCAGACCCCTGACCATCCCAAGAACCCATGAGTAAGTACATAATAACTTTAACACTGGCACCGGCCATGGGGCATGGAGTATCCAGTCAGTGCATAGACTAAGAGTTGAGAAAGAATTTGATGATATATGCTTGTAACACGTTTCGGAGAATTGTACCTGAAGTACAGAAGGGACCAGCATCCCTGGAAAATTCCTAGCGCATTGGGCACACCTCCGGGTAGTAGTGGTGACGGACAATCGTTGGAAGGAAAACGAGAAATCTGGGCTAGTGGAGTACCACCTCAGCATTTCCTTGTGCAAGGATTACAAGGTATACCAGAAGTGCAACCAACCCCATCTGCGTGACAGTGTGGAAATTTTCGGTAGCGGTTTGTGGAATTTCGATGGAACCTCGGACAATTCCAGGGCCGGTTTGCCGAATTTTGGTGAAAGTTCTATTCTCGGTTTTGATTTTGAGGGAACTAGTGTATTGTTGGAGGAACGTTTTGGTGAAAAGATCACTTCAAAAGTCCATTACGATGAAGGGCAGTTGGATGTAGGCATGTGGGAATGACTTAATAATATCCAATTATCGATGAGAATGCAAGACGATGGGACAACACAATAGCAATTAGGTTTAACTGGTTCAAATCATTCAGCAATAATATTTCCTCTTGGTTTAAACACCATGAGTGGTTTGCAACAGCAACAACACCAACAACAACATCAATAGCAACAGTAGTAGCAGGCCATACCACCATGATCGGTACCCCGCTGGAGTTACATATACAAAATTTGGAGGATTTCCCGATGATGATCCGGATGCACATGTGAGAACTTTTGAAATTAATTATGTTGTACTCAACTATCCAGCGAATCCAGCATATAAGGCTATATATAGTGTTCTAGTCTACACCGGTTAATGAGGCTACTCGGTGGTTAATTGAATATGACATTAACCATTTTGGTCAGTACAATGATGTTAAGGATGCCTTCTTACAACGATTCCAGTTGAAGAAAAATGCAGCTGAGATCTTTGACTATCTGCAAAACAATAGACAAAAACCACATCAGAATGTGCAGGAGTATGCAACTTTATTTTGTACTCATCTATGGCAACTACCCTCGGCGCATGCTAACCTACGGGATGATGTGATCACCCAGTGGTTTATTAATGGATTAAACCCTCAACTTAAAGAAGTAATGATCATATGATGTGTGGGTGGTATGACTCTAGATGCGGTCATAGCCATGGCATTACAGTTGGAACATAAGGTGGATGGATTTGCTGAAGATTGGGACTGGCTGAAGGCAACCAAGACTACGAGTGAGGATCCATTGTAAAAAGTGTATTGCACAAAATGTAAGAACCCGGGACACACTGCTTCTACATGTGCACTAAACCAAATGTACTATGCTATTTGTAATACGGCGAGTCAATCCACCGAAACGTGTCCATATAATGCCAAAGTACAGGCCAGGCCAATCGTAAATGCTATAATACAGGAGCAGGGACAACAGGCTACCCACTATGTACCACCGTAGTTGAGGAATACGTCCTACCAAAGTTATAAAACCTATCGAGGAACACGAGCAAACAACTTCGGTCAAACTCGGTGGAACTCCGATCAATCGGATGAAGGAACATCCCTTTCGCCACCCAGATGCCATTTTTGCGATGAGATTGGACATATCCGAAGATATTGTAAAGAAGAAGCTGAGTATGATAAATAAAGAAAAGAGCGACATCATCCAATGGCCATCATGGTATATATTTCAGTAGTAGAAACTCAAGCGCCAGTAGTCCAAACACGGTCCGGCAAGACATTACAATCAGCTACTGAGATTTTTGAGCCTGGCATTGGAGAACAACAGAGAGCTTTTACCAAAGCTAGTACATGGGCCAGTCAAGAACCAACATTTTTTCTCAATCGAGTACTGGTGGTCCAACAGACAGCACCGAACCCACCACTGGAAAAACCAAGTCCGGTGACAGTTGAAAGAACTTGGAGAAGCTTGTAGAAGGTAGAAAAGTGCATTTCGAAGCGACGAAGTTTGGTCAATCCAACCGGCACAAGACCAGCCCTTGAACTTATGGAGACGCAAATAGACCTTATAGGCATGCAATAAGAGCAAAGAAACACACTATGTACTTTGGAGCATCAAGAAGAATGAGTCAATACAAAACAGATAGGTTCGCGGGTCGACTAGCTCAAAAAACTTACTATCTATGGAAGAGACAATGAACTTCAAATGCCCATAGCGACCAGCGTGATTACAATTAGAAAAAATCCTTTTATGGGAGTGATACACATACGGTTGAGTCTATGGAATGCACAAAATTCTAAGGAATAAGAAAAATATGCTATAGGAATGAATGCGACATTCACCGGTGGTAGTTCCTATTTTTCAGGAATATGCAGAGACTGACCCTGAGACAGAAAACCTAAGATGTCTCCCAATCTACTAAACCCAATGCTTTGAAAATTTATACACATAAACTATACACTTATACCTTTCCAATGAGGCATCTTGCACTCAATTTGGATCTCTGAAGAGAGAGCAACAGCCTCTGCAAGATTATTGTTGGCGAAGAAGATGATGCAGAGAATTGAAGGAGCAAGACAATGATGGTCACAAGTGTGTGTATATTGCTTCCATGTAATGTAAAAGTGATTTCAAGTATTTATATAGACTCTAGGAGTGCTCCATGACTTCTACAAGAGAAATTTGAATTCAAATGAAGGTGGGAATGGTTGTTGGAGGGAATCAATTCACTTCCCTACAATCTAGGAAAAGTGAAGATCTAGTTTGATCTACTTTTAGGTGATTTGATTGCTTGATTGAATGCAACTTCAACCACCACAAATTCATGGGATTTGGGCTCTATCTTTCTATCTTTATATGTGTAAAGCTAAGGCTTTTACAACGGTAAATGAACCATCAAAAATCTCTCAAAAAATATAATAAATGAGCATAAGAAAAAAGAACTCTCCAACGGATATTCTTTCGACACGATAGCCTTTGATGTAGATCAAATCCACCTCAAGCATAGTGTATACTTGATGTTCCAACAGCTCCCCCTCAAGCTAAAGTATGCTTGAGTCTTCATTCTCTGATAGTTTGAATACCTACCATAGCTTTGAATCTACAAAGCTTTACTCAATCAAGTGCCTTCGTCATCATATCTACTACTTGCTTTTCACTTGGAACAAAAGAAATTTCAATCTCCTTTGCCATGAGCTTCTCCCTGATGAAGTGGTAATGGACTTCTATGTGCTTGGTTCTCGCATGGAAAATAGGATTTGCCGCTAGATGCATGGAACTTGCATTATCTCCAAATATGTGAGGTTTGGAACTCACAAGTCCCAAATCTGTATACAATGCTTTTAACCATTTTGCCTCTTGAGTTGCTATGGTCAAGCCTCTGTACACTCCTTCAATTGAGGATAAAGCGACTGTTGGTTGCTTCTTGGAACTCCATGACACTAGCTTCGAACCTGCAAATGCTAAGTAACCAGATGTACTTTTTCTGTCATCCTTAGCTCGTGCCCAATCTGCATCTGAATAGATTTTGATATCCAAATCTGAAGAGTAAGGATAAAATATACCTTCGTTGATTGCACCTTTGAGATACTTAAGTACTCTCTTAGCCGCATCCATGTGTGGTCTTCTCGGTGAGTGCATGAACTGACTAAGCACTCCCATACTATATGAGATATCTACCCTTGTATGAGTAGCATATATCAAGCTACCTACCAAGCTTTGATACTCTTTAATGTCTTCAATTTTCTCACCTTCATAAACACTACGTTTACGATTCATCTCCAAAGGTGTACCTGCAGGTTTAGTGTTCTCCATTTTGAACTTGAGAAGAAGATCCTGAATTTATCTTCTTTGAGTCAAATACATTCCTTCATCTGTATATATCACCTATATACCTAGGAAATATGTGAGCTCACCTAGGTCACTGATTTTGAACTCCTCTTGCATGTGTCTCTTGATCCATTGAATTCCATTTAGATCATCACCTGTCACAATAATATCATCTACATATACACATAGATAGATAACCTCATTGTGATCCCTTTTGATGAATAGAGAAGGATCTGAGCTGCTAGCTTTGAACCCTTGATCTTGACGATATGTAACCAACTTGTAATTCCAAGCTCTAGGAGCTTGTTTTAATCCATACAATGCTTTCTTAAGTCTGCAAACATAAGATGGATGATTAGGGTTTTCAAAACCTGGTGGTTGTGACATGTATACCTCTTCACTTATCCAACCATTTAAGAATGCATTTTTCACATCAAGTTGGAGGAGTCTCCAATTCCTTGCAGTAGCTATATTATCAATGTCCTGATTGTAGTCATCTTTGCAACTGGTGAGAATGTTTCCTCATAGTCTATACCATGAGTTTGTGAGCATCCTTTGGCAACTAATCTTGCCTTGTATCTGCAAACTGATCCATCTGAATTTCTTTTAACTTTATATACCCATCTGCAACCAATCACCTTTTGATTCGGTGACATTGGAACCAAATCCCAAGTGTCCATCTCCTTCAATGCATCTATCTCTTCGGTCATGGCCTTTTCCCAATTAGGGTTTCCCTTTGCCTCTTCATAGGTTGAGGGTTCCTCTTAAATAGAGTCTTTTGCCAAGTATATTGAATGCTTCGTAACAAATGTGGAATCATACCCATACCTTTCTGGTTCTTTCTTCTCTCTTGCTGATCTTCTAGGTGCTTGTTTTGAGCATTCTCCAACCTCTTGCATCTTTGCTTTGCCTCTTGAATTCCATAGCTTGTAATCCCTTTCTCTTTCATCTTGGTCATCGTCTGTATCAGTTCTTGGATCCTCAACCTGTGTATCATGAGTGCTTCCTAATTGATGAGAGTCACAATCAAGATCATATGGTAGTGTTACCTTTTGTTTGTCTTCATCATACCAAGACTTGTGTTCTTCAAACACAACATCTCTACTTGTAGTGAATTGCTTGGTTGAAGGATTGAAGAACCTGTAACCCATCTGAGTTGAATCATATCCAATAAACACTACCTTTGTTTCCCTTTCATCTAGCTTACCTCTTATTTATGATGGTACATGAACATAAGCTAAACAATCAAAAACCTTGCAATGTCCAAGACTAGGTTTTCTTCCATGCCATGCTTCATAAGGAGTCATACCTTGAAGTGATTTGGATGGTAGTCTATTGACAAGGTACACTGCAGTTGAAATAGCTTCTGCCCATAGATAATGTGGCAACTTCTTCTCTTCAAGCATTGTTCGAGCTGATCCAACCAATGTCTTGTTTCTCCTCTCTGTAATTCCATTTAGTTGAGGAGAGTACCTAGTAGTCACTTCCCTTTTGATACCTTTGTCCTGCAAGAACTCATCAAATTCTTTGGAGACGTATTCTCCCCCTCCATCAGATCTGAGCTTCTTTAGTGATCTACCTGTATGGTTCTCCACATGTGCAAGATACTTCTTGAAGCAATCAAACACTTCATTCTTACTCTTGATAAAGTATAGAATAGTCCATCTACTATGGTTGTCAATAAATGAGACATAATACCTTGATCCTGCCAATGAAGCTTCTTGACTTGGTCCCCATACATCTGTGTGTACTAAGTCCTATAAGTTGTTGTGGATGTAGCTTTTGTGGTTGAATGGTGTCTTTGTGCCTTCCCAATCTGACATGCATCACACCTATTGATCATGTGTTGCTTTGATATGTTCGGCAGTCCTAGAACACTTTGATCCCTGCATATATCCTTCAAAGTTCTTTCATTCACATGAGCAAGTCTCTTATGCCACACTTCAAGCTCACTTAGGGTTTGAGACCCAGAGTTGAATAGAGCTATGTTCTTGGTTTCTCCTACTTCAAAAGTAAAGAGCCTACCATGCTTCTCACCTCAGGCTATCTTTTTGAAGCCTTGACATGGACCTTTCACAAAAGCTCCATGTTGGGTGAACCTAACTTGCAAGCCTTTTTCAACTATTTGGCCTACACTTATTAGGTTTTTAGTGACAGTGGGTACATAGAGAACCTTACTTAGAATGTTTGTCTTGCCATTGGAGGCTTTTACATTACCAATCTTCTCCACATTGTGCTTTGTGTCATCCCCTGTTTGCACTAACCAAGATTTGCTCACCTTGGGCACAGTCGACTTACAAGCAATTGCAGATAATTGGAAGTCAGTCGTCTGTTCGGTAGTTCCGATTACAAAAGAAGGGGACTTAACTATGGATCAAGCTTTGAACGCCTAGTTTTTCCACCATTTGTTCCAGTCACTTGAGGATATACCCATGCCAGGACAATTTTACGTATCGGAAGATCAACTTATCACCTACGATTTGGGAAATGAGGATACACCACGGCCAATCAAGATTAAAGTGGGATTACCGGAAACTTTTCAAAATGATCTACTATAGTTGTTGACAGAGTTCCAAGATGTATTTGGGTGGGACTATCGAGATATGAAAGGGTTTGCAACAAACTAGGAATTACGACCACCATGTGCTAGAGAGATGACTCTCCTCCCAACCTTATGTCTGTATATATAGCTGCTCGAATCAACGAGGACCAAAACTGTAACTAGAGTCCACAAGTGCATGTGCAATCTCCTCCACTCCTTTCATACCTTCCAACAGAGTCCACTAGTGATTGTTGTACTCACCTCTTGAGTTAAGTCTCCCTGGACTCAAGTTAACTCACCTTAACTTGAGTTAGAAGGCTCTAGAGCTCCTTGGGCAAAACTCTCTCCCCATGCTCCTCATGGGAGTTGAACCCAAGACCTCCTCCTTCACAATCATGAGACTTAACCACTAGGCTAAGTGGATTACTTGAATATGAGAGCACATGAACTTATGCTTGAGTCTATTCTTGAGATCCTTGGTCTTACAGATGTGTGACCAAACGGTGTCCGATTTCAGATATGTCTGAACCGGCCACACCCTTAGATCATAGACTTACTTTATTACATTCTTCCCCCCTTGGAAAAGATTTTTTTCCTCAAAAATAGAGCTATATACATATTATAGGCATCCCCCGAACCTCATGTTTTAAAACTGGAAAAACATGGTCATGTTCTAAAACTAGAAGAGCATGTCTCATCTTTGTGGTGGCGTCCCTGCCCAAATGATTCAAAACACTGTCTCATTTTGCACTTTGATGAACAGGAGAAAGTACAAACTAGTGAAAGAATAATAAGGGTGGATCTAAACACATTCCTAGCCAATTCATAGTTTCTCGATGTGCGATGTAGGCACAAACATGTGAACTAGGTGCATTCAAATTACTAGTTCATTTCTAGGCATAACTGGTGCATAGACTTAGTAATGAAGGTGGGATTCTTATCCCTTGCAAGACTTTGAGAATTCTTGATTCACTTGAATTTGTTTTGGAGATCTTGAAGTGTGGTTGTCCCAAACATCTATCTTAGATGTTTGTACAATGGTTTACTTTGATCCAATAGTTACTTGATTTTTCACTGACTAGAGGACTACTTTGTCCTAATGAGTGTAAAAATCCTATGTTAACTGTAAGAGAAAGCTACCATGTTCTTTGAGTCAACCATACTATAACTTGCCCAATACAAATTCGCAATGAAATTTGTCCAAGTTAGGACACTTTTCTCAAAGACTAGTTTTTAGCTAAAAGTTCTTGGGAATTGTCAACCTATTGAGTAATTCCTAACTTCTCTATTCTAGAGTGTACTGGACTCTTGGAAATCATTTATGCTATAACTTGAAGCAAACTCAAATAAATAAGTCCACTAAGACTTATTATCTTTTGAAGATTGAAAAGTTTCTTGTACATAACATCTATCTAGGATGTTTTAATTTAGTTATCTAGTTCTAACCAGCTAACCTTAGTCTTTTGCAAAAGGAATCAGATACCATAACTGAGCCAATTTCAAAAGATTTGAAAAAGCGGAAAGAAATAACTAAAACTCAGTACAACCAATTCAAACTTTGAAGATACGTAAGCTCGCTATGAGTCAAAGTCTAGATGACTCAGGACTTTAACTTCTAAAAGATCTGTTTCAATAGGGTATTGAAGCATGTTAAGAAAAATAAACTAGATTCTCAAAAAGATTCAAAGAAAATTCAAAAACATCATCCAACCACAAGATACTAGTGTGGTAACCAACATCAGTGTGTCGACCCATTGAGGTTCTGTTGATGAGTTTTGTATTCAAATAATGCTTCACTTGAGACTAAGTTGATATCATATTCAATCTTTCTGACTCCTTACTGGGAATGCATTTCTTGTGCATTTCTTTGAGTCAAAAGAGTGAATTTACCAAGTTACACTAGGAACTTGGTGCTTGACTTAGTCAATCAAATCCTTGGTTGAAAAAATCAATTCAAAGTCAAAGTCTAAATTTTTCCAAAATTTATCAAATATTTCTGATTGACAACACTGAAGCTTGAAGTGTTCTAAGAAGATCTTAGAAGTTACTTACTTCATATCTTCAATTTCCTATATCTTGAAGTTATCTTGAAGTATATTGAGATACTACTTTCATCCTTCTTGAATTAAACTCCTTCTTTGAAGTTTTAGTTTCCTTGAGGATCAAACCTAACTTCAAAATTTAATCTAGGACTAAAAGATAACCATCATCTCACAGTTCGATGTCCCATACCATCTTTCCTACATCAATTTGAGTATAAAATCTGGTGTCCCATACCATCCTATTTTATACTTACATTGATGAGTGAGTGAATTTTATATTAAAGTCTAAACATCTCTTGATAGGGTACCTTCTTGCTTCAATTCTTTACAAGAATTTTGAAGTTTTAGGCATTACCTCTAACTAGATTTTCTAGGTTTTTTTTTATCCTTTCACATGATCCTGTCACGATCTTGTGCTTTCCTTGAGGAACTTAAAAAACCTTTTGATGGAGCATCCATCCTTCTTTGCTAGGGTTTTCAAATGAAAACCAATAAGAATTCCAAGTACTTGAATTTTCATAGATTCAAGCTCAATTGGTTTATCCTTGACCAATTTGTAGCAACAAGAGCTTTTGACTTCTTGTCTTTAGATTCCTTTCTTACTGAAGCTTTAGGTACCTATCGCAGTCGGGACTTTTACAGGAATCTCTCCACTGCCTAGGTCTAAGCATCCACTCATGCTCTCAGGATTTGTACCAAAATCCCTTTAAGGATAGGCAAACACTTATGTTTTACCTTCCACAGACTTAAGTACTGTCTTCACGGTTGCAGACTACATTCTTGGAATCGCTTCACTCTGTTCAGATTTGGAACAGCTTTACTTTTTTCACATTTTTTCCATTGGATAAATGGAACTTGAGTGAATATATCCCAAAAGGAAATTTTTTTATTGCCAATACTTGGGCAATCTACAAAGTAGTTCCGATCGCATGTTCTTGGACAGTCATGGCCAAGCTTGACCTTGAGACTAAAATAAAGACTTAGTCTTTATCTTTTAAGATCTCCTAAACTATCTAAAGCTTCTTGGCTTACCTACAGGATTTTTTTTTTAGAGATCTTTCCCTTACTCAAGTCCAAGCATACACTAATGCCTCTCAGATTCCAAAAACTAAGAATCCTTGATATACCTTTAGGTTATATCAAAATTTGGACTTTACGTACCACTTCTGGTGGTTTGGGACATCCAGGGAACTACTTATTATTTAAAGAGTATGAAGAACTTCATTCTCAATACTTGGAAGAATGTTATTCGTCAAAGACTTGAGATTCCTTCTAGGGAATCAAATATCTTGAGTAAATGATTCATCTTGGAATCTTTTGCAATGTCGGAAGGATATTTGAAAGAAATTCTTTCAAACAATATCCAAAAAGTTTACTGATTCAATTGTATTCATTTCTTGAGTATCAAACTAGAGACTAAATATCACCTTTAGGATATGGTTTCGCATGCCCCTATGAAAGTTTAAATTTGAACTTTCATTTATGTCATATTGACTCTATTCTTCAGTTTGATACAAGATTTATTATTATTGGTCAATCTTTAGATGTTACTAGAGTCCTTTAAACATATTTCACCAATCAAAATTATGTTTAAAGTCCAAGCATCTATTGACGATTGATCTAATAGTAATGCTACTATGAACACATAACTTTGAACTTGATAGCTTGTTTAAGAAAAGTTCATGGATTGGAGATCCATTTCTTGGAACTTTCTATTCTTAAATGAAAAGTTCACACTTGCTTCAAGTCATTAGGAACTTATCTTATTTCCTAAAGATTGCTTAGCTAGTTGCATCATTTACCAGAGATCCAACTATAGAACCAAACATCCTCTTATTAACGTCAAAAATCAATTGATTTTGAGGTTCAGCCTTTGATTTCCATCACTCCTAGGGATGAAACCAAAAAAGCTTCATAGATTTTCTTGGCACTTTATTAGAAGATCGTCATGTTCTAGGTCCTATCATATAGTATGAATTTATGTGTATTTTGGGAAGAGTTCATGAATCAATTAAGATCCTCTACTTGGAACGTCTACCTTCCTAAAAATAAATTCATGTTGAACATGGTAGGAGAATGATCTCACATGGAATAGAAGGATTGACTATTACATTTTAGTGTTTCTCTTTTAGGAAATATCTCAATTCCTAAAAGCCACTTACCAAGGTTTCATCGTGAGATACGAATCTTGAAACCACAAAGAAACTTCTTAGAACTTTCAAAATCTTCTAAATAGAAGAGTGCTCATGGAACTTGGAAATATAGCTGAAGTTATCATCCAATCTTGGGATTCTTGAGAAGTTACGTAATTTACGTAACTAATCAACTAAAGCTTATCCGCATGACTTTCTAAATTCATCCTAGACTTCGAGTCATCATACATCGCAAAAAGTTTGCAAGTAATTAAATTTTCTTGGTCATCAAGAAAATTTAATACCTACTTTCTCTTAGTGCCTAATTATACCTAGCAAGACATCAAACATACTTAATTATCATTAAGTATTTGTCTTTGATAGCGGAGTATCAACTTGGGAAGGAATCGACTAATTACTTGAGCTGCAAACTAGAACTTACATGTGTTTGCAACTAATTAGTCCTCTCTCTTCCCTAATGTCAAGCCGTGAGCTTTATAAAGTAAGCTAAATACTAAGAGAGTACATTTTCATATCTACTTGCAAACAACATCACGTTCTAACATGCAAATGCATGTGTCTAGATGCAAATCCATATGCTCACATGCGTATGCATGCATGTTCTTTGCATGCCCAATTAATGCAACAATCATGCATGCACTTGATGCATGACTTTTCCTTGTATTAAGAATGTATATCATGCAATATTGATGCATGTATATCCTTTCCTTTGTCCTAATGCACTATGATATAAAAACATATCCTTGAGGTGCAATAAAAAGCTTACTCAATGGAAAGGAAATCTGGAATTAAACTACCAAAATACATTCTTTGATGCACAAGGATCTTTTTGAAATCAAGTATTTCCTTGATGCAAACTAATGTTTGGAATGAGAAGTGGATTGTTTTCATTATCCTAATCTAGACTTAATCGATTGAAATCTTGGCTATTTCAATGTGCATCTAGGATTAAGTGTAGACTAATGAAAATAAGATAAATCAAGCATTAAGGCCAAGTAGAAACTGGAAAATACGTAGCTTTGATCATAGCTTCATCCATCCTCTGATCCTTGCGAGGAGCTATTCACCATCCTTTAAGGCCTTAGTGAGCATCCGCACACCTCCTCACCAAATTTGGAAGTGCAACAATACCGGACTTATATTTTTGCTAAAATTTCTATGTGGTACGTGGAGGGCAGCATTGATATTCAAAAAACCATTAAGTTTTGAAATCCAAAGTTGGGATCTTGCTCTAGAAGAAAGCTATCTTCAGCCATCGGGCATGTGTGTTATAGCAAAACTTCTCAGGAGAGCTCATCCGAGCTCAAAACCTCTGACCAGCGCATCCTATGATCTATCATATATCTATTTTTCAAACCAAGCAGAGTCAAGCTGACACCTTGCGCTCCCAAGTCATCGCTTCCAGCTCTGTGTGGACTGATGCACATCTGGTTGAACCTCACATTTTGAAGGAGATGTTAGAATCCCTCAAGCAAAAAATAACACACACCTTTAAATTAGCCAGATCCAGGTATATCCAAGGAATCATTGCTGATTCCTAAATCTGGTAATTTTCCATGCTAGGTTCGAGTCCACCGTGTGTGCTAGTGTTAGGCTGTCAGACTAGTATTTAGAAGAATAATTATAATTAGAAAAGTCGCACACTAAAAGGGTTTCGTGCAAACATTGTACCATTTTTTCCTAATCAATAGAGTGTGCGAAGAAGGGATGACAGACGGGTCGTCAGATTGTTGTGTCTGGGTGATGGTCTGGAGTTGATTTTGTTCTGAGTTATGTTAATCGTAAAGTTGTCCGTAAGAGTCAGTATTGGTATTGAAGTGAATCAAGTACCGTGTTAACATTTTACTGTGTTGAAGTGAAGTGCGAAGTATAACAATAATAATAAAGAAAGAGTGAAAGTTCTGTGTACATAATTACGGTGATTGTTAAGAAACGCTATGCGCCGAAATTGTAATTGAATCTACAATAATTATTCGGAGTTAATCAATGAAGTTAATAGTCGGAAGTTAAGTAGTGAATTGGGAAAATATATAAAGGGCCTCTGAATTATCAGACCCCTAACCATCCCAAGAACCCATGAGTAAGTACATAATAACTTTAACAGCAGGTTACTAAAGCTTGTACCAATATGATATTGAAGGAGGGATTGTTGGAAGTCAATGTATATATTGGTCCATTTTATATAAGATATAGTGTATTTTTATATTTGTTCCACAAGAAAAAGCATGTAGCAGCGTGGATAGGTCATGGATGTAGCTCAACAAGGGCAATTACACATGCGAGTACCCAAGGAACTCTTACATGCACAAAACCCTACGCTCTCACTCATGAGAAAAGTCTCAACAAAGAAGCGAAGGAAAAGCAAGAGTCAAAACCAACCATAGAGATCAAGAGAAGATCAACTCACCTCTTTGGCAATATTAAGAAGACAATTATCAAGGGTATGGGTTCCAAAGACAAAAGCACCAGTAGCCCCCATAGAACCAAAGAGCCAACCATGTGAGATACAAAATGTAAGAAACCATTCAAAGATGAAGAGTCAAAAAGTGATATGTACACAGCCAAACACTATTTTAAAATTGATCCCTATAAGGAGGAATGATCAGTTCTCATTCAACCATCGATTTTGTGCATCATTTTGAGATCGAATGGATACCTCTAAACAAAGATTGCATCAACATCTATAAGTAACATGAGAATCCTCGACATGCAAAAACCATGTGGCTTTGGCATAACCACGTCTTTTGCACGATTCAGGTCATGCATTTCCATCATATGCATTAATATAGGGCCACATTACAAGGCCGTGCATAGACACAATTGAGAATCCCAAGCACATGCGACATATTTGACATATGCAAACTATTTTATTTATACTAATCACTTTCTTCTTGTTTTGTGACATTGTTCCTCAAAAAAAAAGGAAACAAAAGGAATGGATAGGACCATGTGCTCGAAGAATCTCATCAGTGAGCCATCAACAAGGACATCCATCAACAATGAAAGACAATCCAATGGTCAATCACCATGATAAGAGTACAACATGAAGAGATGAACATTGACAAACCTTTCACCATGATAAGAACACCCTACTTCGGCAACACAACCATGACAGATTAAGAAACCTCTTCATCAGCATACCCTTGAGCACTTAGCTCAAGAACCAATTTTTCTCACCATACTTCTTCCAATATTGGTACTCACCATTGTGCTCAAGTGACAACAATTTTGTTGGGATAGTAGAGATGCTCACGCACATGCATTGATAGCCTTGCCTATTAAACGTGCCATTATTCCTCACATTCACTCTTGCAAAACACCAAAGGATTCTTGGGATACACTTACCACTTTATACTAGGCAAGGAATGAGGCTCGTGTTCCTTACCTCCAAAAAAAGTTGGAGAGTGAGCACATGAATGAAGGAGATTCCATGGATAGCTTTTTGACAAAGAACAAAGATTTGAAGGAGCAGTTGATTTCTGTTGATGAATTCTTGCTAGACAGTTCAATTGTGCACACTATTCTGAATGGTCTTCCATATTCATATCAGAGTTTTGCTTCTACTCTTCGATTGATGATGAAAGGCAATTCAAATGCCTTAATGTTTGAGGAGTTAATATATGTTCTATTGTAGCAAGATCAGTCTAGGCAGAACATGTCCATTATGTGTATTGCATATCAAGCTTTCCTGGCTAGTCAAAATGGCAAAGGTAAATGGAGCTCATCTACTAGTAAGCAAACATCTACTAATTCTGCATAATCAAAGAAGAATTACAAAGATGAGAAGAAAACAGAAAAGCAAAAAAAATTTTGAAAACACTATAAAGGAAATGCTCATGTCATAAAGATTTGTCCAAAATTGGCTGCAAAAGAGGCAAAGAAAAAAGAGGCTAGAATGGTTGTTGTAGAGGCCTCTAGACCCAAATCAAAGTTTGCAAATCTTGTACAGAACAAAGAATGGGAATTTACTATTGTTTGCAATTATAACCCATCTTCTCATGAATAATATATGTTTGTAGTAGACTCTGATGTTTGGTACTTTGATAGTGGGGCAACTAAACATATTTCCTCGCAGCGTAGTTTCTTTACTTCACTTGAGCCTGCCCCTACAAGGAATAATGTCACATGCACCAACAACTCCTCTTATCCTATCATAGGATTTGGTAAGATCATTTTGACTATTGTTGATGGTAGCTCTTTTACATTGTTGGATGCTTTATTTGTATCAGGGATCAAGAAAATCTGTTATCAATTTCAGTATTTGCCAAGATTGTCTTGATTGTGAGATTTGCCAATGACAAATGTACAATTGATCATCTGTCAAATGGTGATGTCATTATTGCTTTTAGCATTTTGTGTTATGGGTTCTACAAGCTCATAGATTATGCAAAATCTATACTGATTCAGCATGTGAAGTTCAATATTCTCAGGCTATGTTTGATGCAAAGCTTTGACATGCATGCTTTGGTGATCTAAATTTTGCTAGTTCGTTATACCCACAAAAATCTGAAATGGTGTCCTCTCTTCCCAAACTTGAGGCACCTAGTAAACATGTCTCTGAAGGCTATATTTTGGGGCAAATTTTTGTGTTCCTCCTTCCCAAAAGATGGTTTAGATGGTTCATTGATGATTTCTCTAGGCATGCATGGGTTTATCCATTGAAAAGAAAGTCCAAAGTGTTTATGTGCTTCAAACAGTTTTTTCTTTTGGCTAAAAAATTTTAGCATGTAAAATGGGCACCCTCCATTTTGATCAGAGGGGAGAATATATTTCTTCTAATTTTAATGCATTTTTGGTTGAACATGGGATAAAACATGAGTGTACAATGCCATATACATCTCAACATCATGGAGTTGCAAAAAGGAAGAGCAGATCACTCATGGAGATGGCGAGGTATATGGTCAAGAGTCAGGCTTTACCATAGCTTTTGGCTTGAGGTTGTTATGTGTGCAACATATGTACTTAATAGGTGTCCCACTAAAGCATTGTAGTCTATCATTCCATATTAGGCTGGGCATGGTTGCAAGCCATCTATTGCCTATGTGTCTTTGGTTATCTGGCATATGCATTAGTGCTTGAACAACAACGCACAAGATCAGATGATAAAGCAGTACAATGTATTTTTGTTGGGTATAGTTTTGAAATCAAACTCTATCGTCTGTATCATCTACAGACCAAACACATTTTGGTAAGCCTTAATGTTGTTTTTGTGGAAGATGAAATTTAGCAATTACTTTCATGTACTAAGAAGACATCAATTAGCTCCAAACATGTGTATGACACTTTGCTTCCTCTTTTTACAAGTGGGTAGTCTAGTGTTGGTCCAAATGAGGCAATTTTTAAGTCTTTAAAGGCTTCACGTGATGATGTAGATCATTCCATTTCTAATGTAGATTTACATGATGCACTTGTTGATGAGAGAACTGATCTAGAGGATGCAAAGACTATGTCTAATGGTTGGTCTATACTTTGCAAGATAGGAATTAGATGCACCTTTTTCATATCATACTCATTTATGCTCTCTTAGTGCTTTTCTTGCGTTAGATTGCTATGTTATGGCTGCCTCTAGTCTATGTGATGAGAATGAGCATATTTTGTTTGATGAAGCACAAAACTTGGAAAACTAGATGGCTACTATGTAATCAGATTATGATGCTATTATGAAGAGTGTTACCTAGTTGTTGAAGGAGAGTCAAGCAAAAAGAAAAGAAGAAGGAAACCAAGAAAGAAGCTTCACTAAACAGGATCAATCTGAAGAATCAACACTGCAAAAATCCCCACAGGGGCACACAACCTCCATCTCTGCATAGAGCCCCATAGGGGCATGCATCAGGCCACAATGTAAAAGGACCAGGTCCCGAAGAGTGGAAACAAAGAAATATAACAATCCAGGACCTTTCAAGGGAAGTTGCACACAGCTTCCTCATCCACAAGATGCATGCGTCTGAACCTCTGAGGCCTCCACAAAGTGCATGCAATATAAATAACTCAATAGGCTAGAGCAATACAATAGGGTCAGAGTTTTGAAGACAAAGACATATCCAAAGACCAAAAGTTAGAAAGAGGTATAGGCTAAAAAGTTGAAGAGGGTGACTAAGAATATCACATTCTTAGCCACTAATGGCGTGCGTGGCAGCCTGACTTAACACAGCAACCTAGATTTATGAATGTAAGGAATACCAAGGGGATTGAGGTATAGTCTCTTTTTCATCAAGCCCCTAAGTCAATACTTAGGTACACACGTTTTTGGCACCGTTGTCGAGGAGTGTCGAATCAAACCGAGGCATTCATGTAATAGTGAAAGCTCTTAGCATTGAAGTGAGTAGAGCAGTTGTGAATTTCTCTTCTTTGGCAAGTCACTTTCATCTACACTCACTACTTCTCACTTTTGGAGTGTGTGTAGTTTATTGTTAGTTCAGGTATGTGAGTTAGAGAGGGAAGTTAGAGTAGGTAGAAGAAAGCAAGAGAGTTAGGATAGGTAGGTAGATTTAAATCCCAAGTATTTTTTTTCCTTTTCAACATCTTTCAACCTTTGTGCATTTCAGAGGCTTTAAAAAAAAAAAAAAAAAAAAGCCATTTTGAGATCACTTGTTTCCTAGCAAGTGTCGAGAGAGCACTAACAACAGGTGTCATGGGAGAGAGATCATGGTTGTTGGACCTAGAAAAAGCAAGTGTGGGTTGAAGTTAGCTTGAGGGTAGCTTTGTGAAGGTGAGTTGACCAAGTTATTGCTCTAAAAGTTCAATTTGAATCAGGAGAACATGTGAGATGACCTACGACCGATATCGTGAGGGAGGTATCATGGGTTTGAGTGAGATTTTTTGTGATACAGGCACTTAGAGAAGGGGAAATAGGCACTAAGATCACATACATTAACTTGGTTTCTTAAAATAATTGCTTATGTGTAAGAAAATCCAAATGTCGTGACCGGTTGAGTTCAAGTATCGCGATATTTGGAAGATATCATGTATCGCCGATATCTTTCAATCCCCAAGTGTCCCGATATTCTGGTATCGTGTGACATTGGGTTGAGTGTTGCAACATCCAAGTGTCGTGTGTCGTGACTGCTTAGGGTCGAGTGTCATGACATCCAAGTGTTGTGTGTCATGACCGCTCAGGTGTCGTGTATCACAAAGATGTAAGTATCATGTATTGCTTCCATCAGGTGTTGTGTATCACGATAGTGCAAGTATGTTAATCAGAGGTATCAGGCATCGTGAGGTACCAGGTATTGTGTGTTGGCAGTAAGCCAAGTATTGAGTGTCGCCAACTGTAGGTGTCGTATGGATCACAAACATAGTGTGTCATCAGCTAATCTAGTGTTGCCTATCGTATAACGTGGAGCTCAGATATCATTGGAAGCTAAGTATCGAGTGTTGTCGGAACAACAAGTATCGTGTGTCGTGCCAGTGAATTTCAATGATACCTCATCAAGGAAACTCCAAATTAAAATAAATAAATAAATAATATATATATATATATATATATATATATATATATATATATATATATATATATATATATATATATATATATATATATATATGTAAATTTCGGAGAGAGTTTTGGAGCCAAGGTCCATCTAGACTCAAATAGAACCATTAGTGAATGAACTTGAGATCGGGAAGAGTCCTAAGAAGACGAAGGAGCATTTCATCTGTGGGGAGTATAGTCGATTCTAGCATTCATTCACATTATTTTGAGACCTCGAGTGAGTCTGAAGAAGAAACCATTATGACCTCAAAGGACATCCATAGCTCTATACCCATAGCAAGCCTAATGTCTATCATTGAGAGAGAGTACAAAACCTCCTTAGAATATGTGAACACCAATCAACATGACCTACCCATCTACATAGATAGATTGAATAGATCAGTGGCAAGGTTGAAGAAAGCCAGGGATGCTGACATAGTGCATAGACCAGTAGTCAAGTACGTGGGAGGACTCTATATGGATAAAAGAGGGATTATGTATGCAATCACGGAGCATCCAAAGAGCCTTAACGAGCAAAGGGAAGAAGATAATGCCCAAAACTCTAATGAAGGGCAACTAGAAGAACATGTGTTCACCGCTAGAGGAAAGTCCATTGTAATTAGGGTTTGGAGAGGAGACTTAATTCCCCAAGCCGAGTCCTTAATGGATGTCTACATGGTGAGCAGAATGGATCATTTGCTTAAAACCAACTCTTCATTATGGGAAGAAGTGACAAACCCAACCACCATCTATGAGTTACAGGATCCTGAAGACCCCACTCACATTACTTACTTAGACAAGAATCAGAGAAGATATTGTCCCATGACTGAATTGGAGATAGCTAGGCTGAGATATCAGAACATATGTGTATTCCCACCTAGGGATCATGCCATTACTTCTCAAAATCCCCAAGGAACTTACCAAAATTCATCTTATCAGCATTCAAGCCAGACACAACAACAGAGCATTCATGTTAGACTTCAAGTCGAATTTGCTACACCAGGTGTTTATGCCAACTATCGACCTCCTGCAAATGCAAAACCAAGAAATAGGATCCCTATTTGTGAGAGACCACCAATGGGAAGAGATGCAGGTATACCTTTAGGACGTCCAGTTTTCCCTATAATGCCAAGACTGCCTGAACCTGGAAGAAGACTAAGACCAATTCAAGTTGCCAAATGCATCAAAAGCCACTACAATGGCTCTAGTGAGCCACACAACCACATTCCTGAATTCAAGCAAGTGGTGAGAGCTGAACAAGTAGAAGACTTCTTGGTCCAGTATGAATCATTTGGCCTAACCCTCAGAGAAACGGCCTTAGCATGGTTCCAACCATTAGAACCCAATAATTTTCAAAACATGGAACAAGTATATCGAGAATTGATCAAGGAATTCACTAAGCTTGGAATAAAAAACAACTCTTTATCATTAATCCATAGTTTCAAGCAGTCACCTCCGAAATCAGTAAGGTTAGTTGCAAGACGATTCAAGCAATATGTGGATAGATGCCCTGTGGAAGAGAGACTCACTCAACATAAAATGGTCTCATTATTTCTAGAAGGATTGGTAAATGGGTCCTTGAGATCCTTAGTATATGTGAAGAGATTCCAAAACTTAAATGAGTGTATGAAAGAGTGCATTGATCTAGAAGACAATCTAGCGGAAGACTTAAAAATACCTCGAGGAAGTGTTAGGAGTGAGGATAGTGCTAGCAGTACTTCAAATACCAGGACGAATGTAGAAGAGATAGCTGATTTAGTGGCTAAGAAGCTTTTTTATGTCTCATTATTTCTAGAAGGATTGGTAAATGGGTCCTTGAGATCCTTAATATATGTGAAGAGATTCCAAAACTTAAATGAGTGTATGAAAGAGTGCATTGATCTAGAAGACTAGCGGAAGACTTAAAAATACCTCGAGGAAGTGTTAGGAGTGAGGATAGTGCTAGCAGTACTTCAAATACCAGGAAGAATGTAGAAGAGATAGCCGATTTAGTGGCTAAGAAGCTGAATGTTCAAGGACAAAGGAATTATCCCAATCCCCCCTTGAGAGATGTGCTTAGGAGATGTGTTCACTGTGGAGGAGATCATCCTTCTCAGATGTGGAATAGGGGAGTAGTCCTGTTGATGTATGAAACACCACAAGAAATGAATTAATGTGACACTAGAACACCTCTATGGTCACCATTAACTCATTGCCACTCCAAACTTTGAGAAATGATAGCCTAAAGTGAGAACTTTGCTTCTACAGAAATTCCTAGTCACCGAAATGACATACCTTCAGTATTTTGCTAATTTCTCCTACCTCAAGTATTATTTCTCCATGAAACTTTATAGGCTAAAACTAAAAGAGTAGAGCTTTCCAACAAGCTATCATATGCATCAAATGGATATCTAGAACTCAAGTTATGGCCTTCACAAGATGACCCTGTATGACCTTCTAAAACTGGAATTTTTTCTTGTTTTAGTAATCCTGGTGCCCAAAAATAAAAAATTCGATGCCTGGCATCGAATTTCAGTCCAAGTCGATGCCGGGCATCGACTTTGGGCTTTTTTTGGCTATTTTTTTGCACCAGAAACACTCTATTTTACACACACATGAAGAAGATGACTTATATGCTAGAAGTCGATGCCGGGCATCCATTTTATGCTGGAACTCGATGCCAGGCATCGAGTTGCTCCACAAACTTCATATTTTTAGAAGATTCAACAACAGTTAACACACAGAGAATGAAAAATGACTTATCAGCCAAGATTCGATGTCAGGCATCGAATTGCTCAGAAAACATGAACTTTTGAATTCATCACACAGTAGGCAAGCATGCAGATGATGGAGAGAGACTCATACATAGAACTTTACTCAATTCTTTCTCATAACTATAAAAAACTCATAAGTTTTTACAGTTGCTTTCTCACTCAGAGAAGCACGACTATACACAGTCGTATAAAATGAACTTCTTCTTCTACTTCTTCTTTCTCTCTCTCTCCGCGTCAGTTGATACAAACTAACTTATATAGATTTTCGTATTCTCGTGATTTTTAAAAAACTTCTAGAACTAAAGTGAACTAACTTTACAAATATAATACATTTGTGAATTTGTCCCTTCACATAGGCATGGGGTTTTCTTCCTAAGATTTGACCTTCAAATATATGTCCAATTAGTGAGTGTTTCTCCAACAGCTCCCCCTCAATCACTAATTGACATTCCCTGTTTCTTCATATCATCTTCTTTTCTTTTACTCCTGCCATGCTTTTGAATCTGCTGGTCTTCACACCATCCAAGCTCTTTGTCATTATGTCTGCTAACTAATCTTTAGTAGAAATGTACTCCACTTCAATCTCCTTCTCCATTACCTTTTCTCTGAGAAAATGATATTGTATCTCTATGTGCTTTGTCCTTGCATGAAATACTGGATTTGCTGCAAGATAAAGTGAACTCATATTATCTCCATGTATTGTAGGTGTACCTTGATCAATGCCTAAGCTCTTGAACAATGTCTGCATCCATATGACTTCCTTAGCT
The DNA here is from genome assembly GCA_020310875.1 of Ceratopteris richardii. Lineage (NCBI taxonomy): Eukaryota > Viridiplantae > Streptophyta > Polypodiopsida > Polypodiales > Pteridaceae > Ceratopteris > Ceratopteris richardii. The sequence goes on along the minus strand of CM035439.1, from coordinate 47,558,267 downwards.
GCTTCCACAAGTCCTTTTTACTCTGCTTCAGTTGATGATAATGCTACTGTATGTTGTTTCTTTGAACACCAACTTACAAGCTTATCACCAATATATATCATGTAACCATGAGTTGATCTTTTGTCATCTTGATTACCTGCCCAATCTGAATCACTATAGGCTCTCAACTTCAAATCTGATGTAAAAGGATAATATAATCCTTCCTTTATAGTTCCTTTGATATATCTGAGAACTCTTTGACCTGCAATCCAATGTGGGTCCTTTGGACAATGCATGAATTGTGACAAAACTCCCACTGCATAACTAAGATCAGGTCTTGTTAGTGTAGCATAAATCAAACTATCCACAAGAGATTGATACTTCCTCATATCTTTGTAGTCTGCACCATCATATTTACTGAGCTTGTGATTAACTTCAAGTGGAGTTGAAGCTTCTCTGCAATTTTCCATATCAAACTTCTTCAACAAGTTCAGAAGATACCTTTCTTGTGACACATATATGCCATGATCTGTATAAGTAACTTCCATTCCAAGAAAGTATGATAACTTTCCTAGGTCACTGATCTTGAATTCTTTTTCAAGCAATCTCTTTACCTCCTTGATTCCTTCATCTGAAGTACCTGTGATTATAATGTCATCCACATAAATACAAATGTAGATTGTACCTTCCTCTGTTCTTCTGATAAGTAGACTTGGGTCTGCTTTTGAACTTTGATATCCAAGATCATTGAGATACTTCACCAGTCTATAGTTCCAAGCTCTTGGAGCTTGCTTCAATCCATACAATGCTCTTCTCAACCTACAAACAAAATTTGGATACCTAGAATCTATAAACCCTTGAGGTTGTTCCATGTATACCTCATCTGATATGTATCCATTCAAGAATGCATTCTTTATATCCAATTGACTTAGAGTCCATCCTTTTGAAGCTGCAATAGCAATGATTGTCCTTATAGTTGACATCTTAGCTACAGGATTGAATGTCTCATCATAATCTATGCCATAGGTCTGGGCATAGCCTTTCACCACCAGTCTAGCTTTGTATCTGGCTATACTTCCATCTGCAAGCTTCTTCACTTTATAAACCCATTTATTTCCAATAACTTTCTTACCATTTGGTTTAGGAATAAGTTCCCATGTCTTGTTCTCCTCTAGTGCATTGAACTCTTCCTTCATTGCTTCTTCCCATTGCTTCTTACCTTTAGCTTCATCATAGTTCTGAGGTTCTTCATCATCTTTGACCATATATGCATAGTTCTTCTAAGTTATGTAAGAAGTATCATAAGAATACCTTTCTGGTTGTCTTCTAGTCCTGCTTGACCTTCTTGGTTCACATTCTTCATATGTGTCTGGATACACTTCTTCATCAAATATAGGAGCTTCTTCATTCCTTCTTGTTAATCCACTTCTGGATGTACTTGCTTGCATATAGTCTTCATCTCTATTTACCTGCACAATTGATTTTCCTTTCTCACATCTTCTTACCTCTTCTTCAAATTCTTCAGCTGTATGACTTTGATCTGCATACCAACTTTTCTGTTCATCAAATGTAACATCTCTAGAAACAAGAAATTGTTTGGTTAAAGGATTCCACAACATGTAACCCATCTGCTTTTCATCATAACCAATGAACACATATTTTTCTGCCTTTGGTTCAAGTTTATGCCTAAGCTGTGATGGCACATAAGCATATGCAATTGATCCAAACACTCTACAATGATCTAGTGTTGGTTTCTTACCCCACCAAGCTTCATATGGAGTCATTCCATTCAGAGCTGCACATGGTAATCTATTCACAAGATATGTAGCTGTATTTACAGCCTCAGCCCAAAGATAATTTGGACAGTTCTTCTCCTTTAGCATAGCTCTAGCAAACTCAACCAAAGTCCTGTTCCTTCTTTCTGCTACACCATTTTGTTGTGGTGTATACCTGCAAGTTATTTCTCTCTTAATACCTGCATTCCAAAGATAATCATTGAACTCTTGGGAGAAGTATTCTCCCCCTCCATCAGACCTCAGTCTTTTAAGCTTTTGACCTGTGACTCTCTCTGCATATGCATGAAAATGCTTGAAAGCTCCAAACACTTCTGATATTTCCTTCAAAACATATAATGTTATCCATCTTGTAGCATCATCAGTGAAAAGAACATAGTACCTTGAGCCACTGATAGATCCTTCTTTTGTTGGTCCCCATACATCTGTATGAATGAGCTCTAGTAGTCCATCATGTTTGAATCCTTTCTTTTGAAATGGTAACCTGTGTGCTTTACCCATTTGACATGCTTCACATTTATAAACCATATGTTGACTTTGCACATTTGGTAATCCTAGTAGAGACTGATTAGCAACCATAGCTTTAATTCCTCTTTCATTGAAATGACCTAATCTCTTATGCCAGAGATCAAGTTCTGTAATCACTGCTTCACCATGTGTGAGCAAAGCTTGACCAATGTTTCCTTGCACTCTTAAAGTAAAGAGTCTACCTTCTTTCTTACCAGAGACAATTTGATTATATCCATTCTCTGGATCTTCCACAAATACTCCTTCATTTGTAAACCTGACTTGAAAACCTTTTTCAACTATCTGTCCCACACTAATCAAGTTTTTAGGTATTGTAGGAACATACAAAACATTGGTTAGCAAATCTGCTCCACTCTTGCATTTCACTTTTCCAATTGAATGTACACTATGTCTTGTATTATCACCAGTTTGAACTGTGTGACTAGAAATGCCTTTTTCCAATTCTGACATCAATTCTATGTTTCCTGACAAATGATTAGAACATCCAGAGTCAATGTAAAATACCTTTAGATCTTCTTTATCTGATGTGTTGATTGAGTTCATCATCAATGATGTATGACTTTCATTCTGTGTGTCATTTGCATAATTGTTGTAGGTGGTGTTGTAGGATTGATTCTGTCCCCAACTTCTTCCTCCACCTCTACCATAGCCTCCTCTTTGATTTTGTCTACCTCTTTGAAAATTACTTTGATATCTTCCACCTCGACCTCTGCTATTGTTGTTTTGATTCTGGTTTGATCCTTGTTGGTTGTGCCAACAGTCATGAGCCAAATGATTACTCAATCCACAGATCCAGCAAGCCTTCTTGTTGTTATTTTGATTACCTCTTCCTCTTCCAAAACCTCTTGCTCTTCCTCTGCCAGTGCCTTTACCTCTTGCATAATAAACTTGAGAAGTTGACTCTTCTTCATCCTTTGCTTTACCTTTATCTCCTTTCTTCTTGTTCTTCATGTACATTGCAGAACTTTGTCCTTTATCTCCATCTCCCTTCAAGTCTTGCTCATATGTGAGCATCAAACCAAGCAACTGGTTCAAATCTGGAACATAATGATTTAATGAAAGTTCTGTTGATAAGAAAAAAGGTTTCCACCTTTCATCCCCTCTCAAACCTGCAAGTAGCTGAGCAATCAATCTGTGATCTTCAACATCTTCATCTATGGATCCAAGACTATCTACAAGATCCTTCATCTTAGTGACATAATCACTAATGGTTTGACTTGGCTTCTTCTTGAATGTTGTAAACTCTGACCATAGACTTGCTTTCCGTGCTTTAGTAGTACTTTGGAAATGATACTCCAATGCATTCCATATATCTTCAGATGATTCCAATCCTCTGATGTGTGGTAGTAAATGATCAGAGATTGTATTGTAGATGTAGGCTTTTGCACTTGCATCCTTCTTCTGCCAATGCTTTAAAACATCAAGTTCCTCTTTCTTTGGTCGGCTTTCATCTTCAAACACTGGCTTCTCTTCTTCACCTGTTACATATACCATGAGATCCTTACTCATAAGTAAGGCTTCCATTCTCATTACCCATGCGGGGTAATTATCTCTGTCCAGTTTGTCAATAGAGATATGATCTTCCATACTCCTTCCTTTCTGCTGCTACCTGTGAGCTTAAAGGATAAAGGATAATACCTTTTGAAGTTCTTTGTGTATGAGGATACTTTTGAAGGAACCTTTTGATGCCTTGTGTCTTCAAATGCTTCACCTTTCAAACTTTAATGGAAAACTTTACAAAACTTCTCGTACCTTTGTCATCTTCTGCTCTCGAGAATCTTTCTGCTCTGATACCACTTGTTGATGTATGAAACACCACAAGAAATGAATTAATGTGACACTAGAACACCTCTATGGTCACCATTAACTCATTGCCACTCCAAACTTTGAGAAATGATAGCCTAAAGTGAGAACTTTGCTTCTACAGAAATTCCTAGTCACCGAAATGACATACCTTCAGTATTTTGCTAATTTCTCCTAGCTCAAGTATTATTTCTCCATGAAACTTTATAGGCTAAAACTAGAAGAGTAGAGCTTTCAAACAAGCTATCATATGCATCAAATGGATCTCTAGAACTCAAGTTATGGCCTTCACAAGATGACCCTATATGACCTTCCAAAACTGGAATTTTTTTTTTTTGTTTTAGTAATCCTGGTGTCCAAAAATAAAAAATTCGATGCTTGCCATCGAATTTCAGTCCAAGTCGATGCCGGGCATCGACTTTGGGCTTTTTTTGGCTATTTTTCTGCACCAGAAACACTTTATTTTACACACACATGAAGAAGATGACTTATATGCTAGAAGTCGATGCTGGGCATCCATTTTATGCTGGAACTCGATGCCAGGCATCGAGTTGCTCCACAAACTTCATATTTTTAGAAGATTCAACAACAGTTAACACACAGAGAATGAAAAATGACTTATCAGCCAAGATTCGATGCCAGGCATCGAATTGCTCAGAAAACATGAACTTTTGAATTCATCACACAGTAGGCAAGCATGGAGATGATGGAGAGAGACTCATACACAGAACTTTACTCAATTCTTTCTCATAACTATAAAAAACTCAAAAGTTTTTTACAGTTGCTTTCTCACTCAGAGAAGCACGACTATACACAGTCGTATAAAATGAACTTCTTCTTCTACTTCTTCTTTCTCTCTCTCTCCGCGTCAGTTGATACAAACTAACTTATATAGATTTTCGTATTCTCGTGATTTTTAAAAAACTTCTAGAACTAAAGTGAACTAACTTTACAAATATAATACATTTGTGAATTTGTCCCTTCACATAGGCATGGGGTTTTCTTCCTAAGATTTGACCTTCAAATATATGTCCAATTAGTGAGTGTTTCTCCAACAAGTCCCATCGCCTCCATATGCATACAACAAACCACCCGTCCAGGGTCCAACTCATTACTTTAGCATAGAGCAAAGGTACACAAATCACAGTATGGAGAATTTTCCTTACAATCGACAACCAAGACCTACACAACCACCATTTAAGCCTTATGGATACCCCCTGAGAGATCTAGGAGGAGAAGCCTATAGATACCCTCTCTTTCAGCAACAAGCACCTGCACCAAGGCCTAATGCATATCAAGGATACAATCAACCTCAACCTATACTAGGGCAACAACCACCTCACCCACAAAATGTTGTCCGAGTGAAAATCGCGCAAATTGAAGAGAATCCTAAAAGAGCAATAGTACTAGCCACCCCATTGACTAGTATTGAAACTTATGATCAATCTTATGACCTTAGTCAGGGAAGTTATTCCACCTATGAAAATACTAAGGCTGAGTATGAAAAATCCTATTAGACATATACATATGGATCTCATAGTTATGATAATTCTCTCGGATATGATCAAGACTATGTGTCACTAATGTACATTGCTCCTAGAGCACCATTACCTCCAAGGCCAATGAGTAGACCACCTACCCCTAGAGGACCATGTTATGGATGCGGAGGTGATCACTTTATCAGGGAGTGCACGTTAACCAATCCACCTCCACATCAGAAAGTTTGGGAAGGCTAATGCAGTGATTGTGGCAAGGAACACCTTTTTAGGGATTGCCCTAAAAATCCAAATAAAATCAATCCCACTGCACAAATAAATGTTATATAAGTGGTAGAGTCATTAGGGAGTGATAAGGAATACACTATGCCATTGAAAGTGATAACTAGGGCAAAAGCAAGAGAGATCCTGGATAAATCCAAAGAAAAGGATATCAAGACAAAGAGTTGAACACCCCAGCACCATAAGTAGTTGCAGATTCTGAAGAGTCTCAGAAAAGTGCTAAGTCTAAACAAACCCAAAGATGGAAGACTCGTAGAGAAAAGATAAAACATAAGATATCGCAACAAAAATTAGAGAATGAGAACAACAAGCAGAGCCAAGATGAGGAACAAGAGCCTGGATTAAAGCATATCAAGCACGAATAAAGGCAGGCCCATCCATCGAGCAACACGAAAGGGAATATCCAAGAGGTGACTTAGAGAAAGAGAGATTGGAAATATGTAAGAAGTTAATTGAAGTGGCTTAGCAAACTTTAGAAAAACATGTTCAGCCACTACCTAGCACAAGGATCCCCGAAAAAGAATTTCAGGAATGTGTAGCATCTAGTCATCATAGGGAAGGAAAGAAAAACAAGAACTATGAAGAAAATTGCCATGAAAGTAAAGAAGAAGGATGTGTAGTCCCTGAAGTAGACTTGGAATGGCCTAGAGACTTATGGGCAAGAGTCCAAGAAGACAGATGGAAGAAAGCAGAAGGAATTGAACCACCTTTTGAGGAGTTAGAAGCAGTGGGAGAGCTTGAAGTGTCAACTCCTGAATTAAACCCAAAAAGATCATCTCAACTTGATGACAACAAAGATGATGAAAGTAGTGTGAATGCATCACCAAACTATATGGGGGAGTATGAACATAACTCTAAATTATATCGTGTTCCCTCAGTGAGGAGAAAAGAATAGAACCCATCAATCAAAACCTCTGACATAATACAACACCTTAAAAAACTAAAAATGCCATGTATTTTGACTCTAGAAGAACCCTTGAAAGTGAAGCCTCAATTAAGAGAGAAAATCACCAGCTAGTTAGAGACAAAGTCAGAAAAAAGCAAGATGCGAGATGAAGTAGCCACTGTTAAAATCCCAGTTGACAAGGTTGGAGATTTCAGTGAGGGAGATGAAGGAAACACATGCCTCCCAATCACTTATAGAGGTTATACCACTAAATCCATATTAGATTCGGGAGCTGGAGTGGGAATTCCAACCAAAGAAATATGGGAAAAATGGGGAAAGCCAGCCCTACGACCCACTAGGATGAAGATTCAAATGGCAGATGGACACACGGAATGACCTTTAGGATTATTAGAAAACGTAGTATTTACCATTTGCGAAGTCCAATTCGAGCACACCTTAGCAATATGTCAATTTGAAAAGGCTAGCAGTTATGAGATGATACTTGGAAGGCCTTTCATGAGATAGCTCAAGGTAGTGCAAGACTGGGGAAAAGATGCAGTGTACTTGCAGCATGGAGGAAGAACAACTAGGATAAACATTCATACTTATACTTATCAAGATGTCCCTCCTCTGCAATGCAACCGGATACACAAGGAGGACGATAATTTATACATTCATAGTGTAGGATCGAGTAGTCAAACATGGATGAATGAAGATACTCACCTATGGATGTGCAAGGCAGCTAAAAGGGAAGAAGAAAGGAGACAAATATGGCAGTCAGGACAAGGAGTTTCTAGACCTGTAGAAGATCCTGCTTACATGCCTCAAGTATTCTTAGATGAAGAATTTGAATGCCATGGGTGGATGGAGATTTTAGCCACTCTTGACATATGTGTAAATGAAGAAGTAATAACTATAAATGAATGCATAGATGAGGACGGATACGATGTAAATCTATACATGGTTGTTCTCCAAGCAGCGGATGAAAGAGAGGTAATTGAAAAAGAATGGAATGAAGATTAAGAGAGCATAGAAATGGAACAGGAACCTATTGAGGAAGAAAGGAAAAAGAAGGAAGAGGTTGAAACTAGTCTAGATTCGACTCAAGACATGCTACAACCTATAATAGATGAACCAAACATGGAAAAAGAAAAAGAAGATAGCACACCTCAAGATTAATTCGAGGTACCTGAGCATTTCAAGAAATATGAAGTAGAAGAAAGAAAGATTGCTATTCAGATGCATAAACAAAAAGCACAACCAGGGATAGCATACGACAATAAAGAGCAGACCAAGAAGATTGTAGTAGCTATTGAAGAGGGAGAAGAGAGATGCACCTTCATAGGACAAGATGTCTAGCTGGAGGAAGAACAAGAATTAATACAACTTATAAGAGAGTATCGAGATGTCTTTGCATGGACTTATAAGGATTTAAAATTTTTAGATCCTTCTATTTGTGCTCATCGAATCCCTATGACAACAGAAGCAAAGCCATCCAAACAAAGACCATTTACCTATAATGATGTTTATTCAGCAAAGATTAAGCAGGAGATAGATAAATTGTTGGATGCGGGCTTCATATATGAAATCGAACACATGGAATGGGTATCGCCATTAGTGGTAGTGTCAAAAAAGAACGACAAATTAAGGATGTGCATTAATCTTAAAAAGGTAAATGTAGCCACCATACATGATAGTTACCCATTACCCATCAGAGATCATCTGTTGGAAAGGGTTGCAGGCAAGGAAGTCTATAGCTTCCTTGATGGCTTTTTAGCATATAATCAGGTAGCCATCTCTCCTAAAGACCAACATAAGATAGCGTTTGCAAGTGAATGCGGAGTCTATGCTTTTAGGTGTTATGCAATTTGGTCTAACTAACGCCCCAGTCACTTTCCAAAGACTAATGTGCCATGTGTTCAAGGATTTTTTGAGAAAGAGTATGGAGGTATACATGGATGATTTATGTACCTATTAAGCTATAAGACTAGAGCACATCCCAGAACTAAGAAAAATATTTGCCAAATGTCATCAGTATAGAGTATGCCTTAATCCGAAAAAATGTGTCTTCATGGTTTGACAAGGAAAGATCTTAGGACACATTGTCTCTAAGAATGGAATTTCCACTGATGAAGACAAAATCAAAGTAACTCTAGATTTGCCAAGACCAAAGACCACTAAAGAAGTGCAAACGTTTATGGGACATTGTGGATATGATCGTAGATTCATTCACATGTATGCCATAATTGCGAGGCCTCTTTATGGATTGTTGACTCAGTTTGCCTGGACAGAAGAATGTAAAAAGCCGTTCAACGAATTAAAGAGTCGTTTGAGTTCAAAACCAATTTTGAAAGTACCAGATTGGAATAAACCATTTCATATTCATGTGGATGCCTCCAAGTTTGCCATTGGTTTCATCTTAGCATAACCAACAGATATCCAAAAACTAAACCACCCTATACCCTATGCTAGTAGACAATTAAACCAAGTGGAGCGTAATTATAGCACTACGGAACGAGAAGGCTTAGGAATGGTATACTCAATGAAGAAATTTAGACACTACTTATTGGAAAACGAATTCAAATTCTTCATTGATCATCAGGCTCTATTATATGTAGTCAATAAGCCTTATAATATTGGATGACCAGTATGATGGTTTCTATTGTTAATGGAATTTGATTTTGAAGTAGTAGTCAAAAAAGGGAATACACACATCCATGCTAACCACCTATCAAGAATGACACATGGAGAACCTCCTACAAGAGTTCCATATGATTTTCCGGATACTTATCTTTTCAACCTAGAAGTATGTCCACAATGGGCTGAAAAATTGGTTCTCATACTCACGCATGGACCTCAACATAGCATCAATTTAAACAAGAGTCAGGAGTTATGGAAAACTAAAAATCTCAATATCATGGTTGGAAGCTTATATCACCAAGAGTCAAGTGGATTACTTTTGAGGTGCATGGAAGAAGATGAGCAAGAAATATGGCTTCAGAGAGCACACATGAATCAATGGAAAATTCATCAAAGTGTTAATGGAACTTGGCAAGAGCTTAAGAGATTAGGAATATATTGGTCGACTCTGCAGAGAGATACACATAACTATGTCTCTACATGCCCCACTTGTCTAGAAAGAGCATCTGAAGAGAACTCTACTCTATGTTACTCTATAGTGGCACCTAGGTGGAGTATGCCTCTAGTGAAATTCTTAAAAAAACAAGAGTACCCAGAAGGTGTTGATATATATAGGTAGTGATGTGTGTAAACACTCTAGGACTGTTGGGGCACTTTTTTCCCTCTTTAGGAGGTTTTTTTCCCCCGGCTTGTATATACGCCTATTGCCCTAATGGGCTACTTATCTTTGTACATTCTCTAGTAATACATTCAGTATTATGTGTTTTGCTCCAAGCTTCTTCTCCTTCCTTGTGCTGTTCGCGTGCTTCCGTAGACGTCTATCTCCAACAATTGGTATCAGAGCAGGTCGTCGCTTCATCTAGGGTGCCGTTGACACTCCTCCGTTTGCAGTCTCAAAATTGCATGAATTTTGGTGACCATACTCAACGTGTTTCTGAGATCAAAACATCTTTGCTCTGTGGTGCCAAAATCACGATCTGAGCTTCTTTCGGCCTCCGTACGCACTATCGCAGTGCTTGTGCAGGCTATTTTGTCTTTTTGTGCCAAAGGTATATACCAATTTCTATTCGCCAATATAAGCTTCTCAAAGTTTGCTACAGGTCTAGCGGAATTCGTCTGGGCAGTTCTGTTCAACTTTTTGAGATACAGTCAATTTTCTGCATCAAGGTATTTTAGTCACCGGCCATGGCTGAAAGCAGTGATGTATTCCGTATGTTGGTTGTTGAGGATACATTGGATGGTACCAACTACCCATTGTGGGCTTATATGATGCGACATGTATTGGTTGCAAAAGAACTGTGGAACATTGTGCAGGGTGTTGAAAAACGTCCTATCACACCTGCAACTGTTACAATTGTAGGTACTGAAGCTGATGCAGAAGGTGTCAAAGATGATGATATTCTACATATTCCTATTTGTGCTGCAGTTTTTGTTGCACCTACTGTAGAGTAGATTCGCTGGGATGGCAGAGATGCCAAGGCACATGCATTGATAGCTTTTTTTGTCAAACGTACCATTATTCCTCGCATTCGCTCTTGCAGAACAGCTAAGGATGCTTGGGATACACTTACCACGTTGTACCAAGCTAGGAATGAGGCTCGTGTTGCTTACCTCCGAAAACAGTTGGAGAGTGAGCACATGAATGAAGGTGATTCTATGGACAGTTTCCTAACAAAGATCAAAGATTTGAAGGAACAGTTGATTTTTGCTGATGAGGTTATACCAGATAGCTCACTTGTGTAGACCGTTCTGAATGGTCTTCCTGATTCATATCAGAGTTTTGCTTCTACTCTTCGGTTGATGATGAAAGGCAATCCAAATTCCTTATCATTTGAGGAGTTAGTCTCTGTTCTGTTGCAGGAAGATCAGTCTAGGCAGAACATGTCCATTATGCGAGTTGCAGATCAAGCTTTCCTGGTTAGTCAGAAGGGCAAAGGAAAATGGAGCTCTTCAACTAGTAAGCAGAAATCTGTTAATTCTGCATATTCGAAGAAGGAAGATAAAGATGAGAAGAAATCAGAAAAGTAGAAATTGTTTTGTAAGTACTATAAAGGGAATGATCATATCATAAAGAATTGTCCAAAACTGGCTGCAAAAGAGGCAAAGAAGAAAGAGGCTCGAATGGTTGTTGTAGAGGCCTCTACACCAAAAACAGATTCTGCTAATCTTGTGCAGGAAGAAGAATGGGTGTTTACTACTATCTGGAGTTTTGACCCATCTTCTCATGAGCAGTGCATGTCTGTAGTAGACTCAGATGTTTGGTATTTTGATAGAGGGGTAACCAAACATATTACCTCGCAGCGCAGTTTCTTCTCTTCACTCGAGCCTGCCCCTACAGGGAATATTGTTACATGCGCCAACAAATCCTCTTATCCTATTATGGGAGTTGGTAAGATCATTTTGACTATTGCTGATGGTAGTTCTTTCACTTTGTCAGATGCTTTATTTGTGCCAGGGATCAAGAAGAACCTGTTATCAGTTTCTGCATTAGCCAAGATTGGCTTGGTTGTGAAATTTGTTGATGACATGTGTACAGTTCATGATCTGTCAAATGGTGATGTGATTATTGCTTCTGGCATTTTATGTCATGGGTTGTATAAGCTCATAGACTATGAAAGATCTGTAAATGATTTGGCATGTGCAGTAAATGATTCTCAGGCTAGGTCAAATGCAAAGCTTTGGCATGCACGCTTTGGTCATCTGAATTTTGCTAGTTTGCTAGGCCTGCAGAAATCTGAAATGGTGTCCTCTTTGCCCAAACTTGAGGCACCTGGAAAACATGTTTGTGAAGGTTATATTTTGGGCAAAATGCAACGTTCATCCTTTCCAAAAGATGGTTCAGTTCGGGCTACTCAGAAATTGCAGCTTGTACATAGTGATGTTTGTGGTCCTATGCAGACACCTTCTTTTGGGAATTATCTTTACTTTGTGACTTCCATCGATGATTTTTCCAGGCATGCATGGGTATATCCATTGAACGCAAAGTCTGAAGTGTTCATGTGCTTCAAACAGTTTTTGGTTTTGGCTGAAAATGCAGCATGTAAAATGGGCATCCTCCGTTCTGATTGAGGGGGGGAATATATGTCTTCTGATTTTAATGCATTTCTGGTTGAACGTGGGATAAAACACCAGTGTACAGTGTCGTATACACCTCAACAAAATGGAGTTTCTGAACGAAGAACAGGTCACTCATGGAGATGGCGAGGTTTATGGTCAAGAGTCAAGCTTTACCACATAGTTTCTGGCTTGAGGTTGTCATGTGTGCAGCATATGTACTTAACAGGTGTCCCACTAAAGCGCTGCACTCTATCACTCCATATGAGGCTTGGCATGATTGCAAGCCATCTGTTGCTCATCTACGTGTTTTTGGTTGTTTGGCATATGCATTAGTGCCTGAACAACATCGCAGAAAATTGGATGATAAAGCAGTAAAATGTATTTTTGTTGGGTATGAATCTGAAAGTAAAGGCTATCGTCTGTATCATCCATAGACTATACGCATTCTGGTTAGCCATGATGTTGTTTTTGTGGAAGATGCTATTCAGCCATTGCTTTCATGTACTAAGGAGACATCTGTTAGCTCCAAAGACATGTACTTTGCTGCCTCTTTTTACAAGTGGACAGTCTAGTGCTGGTCCTAATGAGGCAACTTCTCAGCCTTTGCAAGTTTCATGTGATGATGCAGATCATTCCATTTCAGATGCAGATTTACATGATGCACTAGTTGACGAGAGAGCTGATATTGAGCAGGAAAAAACTATGCCAAAATGGCTGGTGCAGACTTTGCATGACAGCAAATTAGATGCACCTTTGTCATATCGTACTCGTTCAGGCTCTCATAGTGCCTCTTTTGCATCAGATTGCTATGCTATGGCTGCATCTAGTCTCTATGATAAGAATGAGCCTGTTTCGTTTGATGAAGCACAAAATTCAAAAAATTGGATGGCTGCTATGCAATCTGAATATGATGCAATAATGAAGAATGGTACTTGGTCTTTATGTGACTTGCCTCCTGGCAAGAAGGCCATTGGCACTAAGTAGGTATACAAGCTGAAGTGTAAACTTGATGGCGTAGTTGCTAGGTATAAGGCTAGGCTTGTTGCAAAGGGTTGTGCGCAAGAAAGAGGCATTGATTTTGATGAGACCTTTGCACCTACATGTCCTATGACTACTGTTCGGAGCATTTTGTGCACTTGCAGCCCATCATGGTTGGAATGTACATCAGTTGGACATTAAAACTGCATTTCTGAATGGTGACTTGCATGAAGAAGTGTATGTTTTTCAGCCCCGTGGCTTTGTGCAGAAAGGGCATGAAAACCAGGTGTGCAGGTTAAAGAAGGCATATGGTTTAAAGCAAGCACCACGTGCTTGGTATGAGAAGATACATGCCTATCTGATGGTTTTGAGAAGAGTCCAACTGAAAGCACCTTATATGTTAAGCGTGCTATGATGTGCTTCTGATCATTGTTGTCTATGTTGACGACATGCTGCTCACTGGTCCTATTTAGAACCATATTGCTGATTTTAAGGCTGATTTGCATGCCTCATTTGAGATGTCTGATTTGGGGCATTTGCATCACTATTTGGGCATTCAGTTTATGCAAGTTGATGGTGGAATGGCTTTGCATCAAACGAAATATATTGACACATTATTGCAATGTTTTGGCCTTGAAGAATGTAAGCCTACTGCCACTCCTATCGAGATGGGTTTACGTTTGAGTCTTCATGATGCTCGAGATGCATTTGATGTTGTTCTCTATCAGCAAGCTATTGGATGCTTAATTTACTTATGCATTACTCAGCCAGATATTCAATTTGTTGTCTCACAGATGAGCAAGTTTATGCATTTCCCAGGAGTCAAGCATTGGCAAGCGGTTAAGCGCATCTTTCGCTACTTGAGTGGTACTCGGCTACTTGCGTTGTTTTATCCCAAGGGGGGATCACTACTGCCAGATTTGCATGCTCTTTCTAACTCTGATTAGGCTGGTTGCTATGACACTCATGCATCCACTAGTGGCTTTTGCTTCATGCTTGGTAACTCATGTATATCTTGGTTGAGCAAGAAGAAGCCTACTGTGGCCACTTCTAGTTGTGAAGCTGAGTATAGGGCAGCTTTCATAGCTACTGTTGAGTGTGTGTGGCTCAGACGCCTTATGGCTGATTTGGGTGTTGGTTAGAATTCTGCCACCACCATCTTCACTGACAGTCAGAGCGCATTGGTAGTTGCGAGGAGCCCTATGTTCCATGCTCGCACTAAGCACATTGAGGTGCATTATCACTATGTCAGGGAGAGGTTCTCTGCTGGAGAGATCAACTTGCCATATATGCCCACGCAGGAAAACATTGCACACCTTTTCACAAAGGCTCTACCCAGGGAGAAGTTTGAAGCTTTTCGCAAAGCTTTGGGCTTACTTCCTTTTGTGGAGTGATTTCCACATAGCTTGTCACTTCCTTATACATGAGTGTCAGCTACTTGTTTATCACATCACTCCCAGGGGGGATTTGTTGATATATTTAGGTAGTGATGTGTGTGAACACTCTAGGACCGTCGGGGCACTTTTTTCCCTCTTTAGGAGGTTTTTTTCCCCCGGCTTGTATATACGCCTATTGCCCTAATGGGCTACTTATCTTTGTACATTCTCTAGTAATACATTCAGTATTGTGTGTTGTGCTCCAAGCTTCTTCTCCTTCCTTGTGTTGTTCACGTGCTTCCGCAGACGTCTATCTCCAACAAAAGGAACTAGTTTGGCAAGAAAAGGTGCCCTTGAGGAACAAAGCAAAGATTATGTACTCATAGGCAAACAACTTTTCAAGAGAGGAAGGGACAACCAATTAAGAATGTGCATCCATGAATATGAGTATGTTATAGTTTTGGAAATGTCTCATACGAGAGCAACATGAGGACATTTTTCTGCAAATAAAACTACATATATGATTCTCTTTGTTGGATTGTGGTGGCCAAATCTATATCAAGACGCATCCACATATGTCCAAAGGTGTGACGCTTGCCAACAAACACAGTATCCTATTAGAAGAGGTGAAATTCCATTAAGACCTATGATAAGTGCAAGAGCATTTACCAAATGGGGAAAAGATTTTGTAGGGCCTATTAGCCCACCAGCGAAAGGTTCTCATGCTGAGTATATAATTGTTGCAACCAAATATTTGACCAAATGGGTAGAATCCAAGGCAAGAAAGAAGAATGATGCAAGAACCACAGCTAAGTACATTTGGATTGCCTATAGAAATAGTGAGTGATAGAGGCACACACTTTGTCAATGAAGTAATAGAAGCCTTGATGAATGAATTCTTGGTAATTCACAAGAAATCAGCTCCCTATCACCCACAAGCCAATGGACAGGCTGAAAGTTCTAATAAGACCTTATATACAGTGCTTACGAAAATTGTTAATAATGGAAGATCTAACTAGGATAAGCAGTTGCACCATGCTTTATGGGCATTTAGAGTAGCATACAAAACAGCCATAGCAACTACTCCTTTTAATCTAGTGTATATCCAGAATGCCATTTTACCAATTGATTTCCTAGTTCCTACTCTTAGAGCAGCCTTGAACTACAAATGGATTGGACATGAGTTATCTAATCAATTGGAAGAAATCAAGAAGCTACATGAAACTAGATTACAAGCGATAATAGGAATTTATGCTGCAAAAAGGTGACAAAAAGCATACTTTGATGCTCATATCAATAGTAAAGGTTTGAAAGAAGGAGATTTAGTCCTAGTATATACTTTAAATCAACATGCAAAGAAGTTACAAAAAAAGGATATGGTCCCTTGGTGATCAATCGTATATCAACTAGCAGAGCCATCAATCTCGCAACCCTAGATGGAGAAGTACTACCGAACCATATAAGTGGTTGTCATGTGAAGAAGTATTTAGAGCCACTAACAGAGGAGATGTTGTCAAGACTTCTAGCAGCAAGGAGTAGATGAGAAGAAGACGAAAAAATATGCGAGGAAGCACGATAGGAAGCCCTAGAACGAATAAAGGAACAGAAAGAATGGATGAGAGAGAGGGATGAAAGATATCGGCTAGGAGAGGATCCCATCCTAATGGCTAGCTTTAGAGCCTCAGAAACCCTAGGACATCAAGTGTGGCAACCATATTTGAACTTAGGTGTGGGAACAGAGGAGTACCACTTGGTGGATGCCCTCATTGACACAGGAATAGCTATCAGTTGCATCAGATCCTCTTTGACTCATCAGCTTAAAGCCCAATTACATCCAACCAAAGCACATCTAATTGGAATTCGAGGTAATGTCACTGAATGCATTGGTGAGATAACCTTATGTTGGCAGTAGACAAAGGCACAAACAACGAGGAAATATGTGAAGGTAGATTACAACGAAGTAGTGGGGAACCAAGCAGATTATTTTTTCAAAGAAATATGTTTTATAATACTTTTCCAAAACTCTCAACAGTGATTTTCATCACTCTTGTATCATATGTAACATAGAACAACCATTTTTGTAATTATTAGCTTCATTTTGTGCAAGTCGAGAAGTCCTCGAGCTTGAGGAGCTTAGTTAGAACAAGTATACCAATTTTGGTTATTTTTAGACCTTGTTTAGAGCCCTAAATGGTACCTAGAACCTATTTTTTAACTATGTGGGTCACTAGATGTGAAACCGGTCAAAACTAGTCTAGAATCTATAAAAGGAGCTAGAGAGCTCATCTTTGAGGTTGGCTAGTGTGAACTTTGAGCTATTTTGAGCTTGTAATAGTGATCTTAAGCAATAGAGTCTTTTGCCTATCTTCCATTGTGTCTTGCTTGTCTCTTCATTGTGTGTATGTGTGTGTGCATCTCTATGCTTCTCACCTTCACTCTCACTACATCTCACATTCATGATCTTCGTATCACTCCTATCTCTTCTGTGGATTGACATTAAGGAGGTGGAGCTTCTTAACGTGGTGCTTACCATCGTACTAGAGCAACACCAAATTTGGCACCATTGCCAGGGATCGAGTCTAGGACGAATGTGAGATGGTAAAAGTATAGCAAGAAGTGGCATTGGAAGCTAAAAGTTTCAGTTTTCGTTGTTGTTTTTAAGTATTTTTTTGTGTTTCTCATCTCCTATACACTCCTTCTTCACCACCGCATCATCTTACCCCACTCCAAAAAATCAAAAAATTCACCATATCCACCCGTCCTCCTCATTTTCCCTCATTTGGGCATGTGAGAGAGAGAGAGAGAGATTTTTTTCTTGTATGTGCATGTGTGTTTTTGAGTTTTCTTGCAGGTAAAGTGCTCCAAACCAGTAGGAAAGCTTCCAGAAGGTGAGAAATCCACTTTCTGTTGGAATCTGCAGTAGGTGTCAGACCATCACAATGGTCTGACAAAGTTGACTTTGGAGGTAAGCGAGTTCACCACGGTGTAGGCGATCATAGCGCTTGCACGAATCCACAGTTGCATTTTCAAAATCATCAATTTGGTGGACCATCACGACAGGCTCACGCCATTGCAATTATGTCATACCATCACGATTGGCTCATGCCATTGGGACGGCTCGGCCGAACCATCGTGACGGTCTCGCACCATCACGACGGTTCACTTGAACAATTGTGACGATCACTGACCATTGCAACAATCCCATCGACCCCATGCCATCGTGACGATTCCCTTCCATGTGTCATAACAGACCATCGCGATGATACCAGGTATGCCATCACGATGCTTCAAAAATTATACCATCGTGATTGGCTCAAGTCATCGCACCTCGTGACCATCACGATGGGCTCACACCATTGTGATGGTTGCGTTGACCATTGACCATCACGACGGTTCAACTAGGCCATCGTGGCGGTCCTAGACCATCAGGATTATCTCAGACCATCGCGATTGTCCACCCAAAACGTCAAAATAAGGGTTTGATTTTTTGGGCAATTTTGAGGCTATTTTAAGTAAAATTTTGGGTGATTAAGCTCATTGGAGAACCCTTAGCTCATAATTGAAGAAAAACTTGGTAGTCAATTTTACCCCCAAGGGCCTAAATGTTCATATCTTTTTCATCCAAAGTCCATTTTTTTAGCTTTATAGCTCGTTAGATTATTATATAGGATAATTTGAGGTTGACCCATTGGTGGGACTAGAAAAGAAAGGGGGCATTGGAGAAATTTTGGCCAAAGGAGAAAGGACCCTTAAAGTTGTATATATCAAAGTGCTTGATCATTAATTTAAAAAGTGGTCTAAACATTGAATTTTGACAGGTCTAGCAAGAGCAATTCAAGGGCAATCAAAACAAGGCAGTGCAGAACGCAAGGCTTGGGAAGTGCTACTTCTTTGGCAGCAGAGCAATCAAAGAAGATGACTCGAGGTTGGAAGAATACTCAACCCCCTCAGTCAATTATTAGCTTAGGCTAAACATTTAGCATTGTGGATTAAATTAGTACGACAATAGGAATGCATCAAGTCCAAGAGACTTAATTTTTCAAGTCCAAGACTAAGATAAAAGTGTGCGATATGAAAACCTAAAGGAATGAGTTTAAGTCTGACGGAACGAGAACTCAAAAGTACAACAAAAATTCGACTCCTGACGTATACATTGAAAACAAGATAAGAACTTAAAGGAACTAAAAACAAAACAAGCCATAAAGAACAAAGAAACATTGATGATCAGAGTGTATATTGAGTGATTCAGGAAGTAAATTCATGAAACTTAGATCGGCCAAGCATATAGGTAAGTCAGACCGACGAAGCCTTAGATCATCAGAAGCAAGTGTAGGAACTACTGCACGTTCATGGGCACAACAATTGAATAGTTACCCTTATGAGTTGGGCTCAGATACCAGTGAATCGGAAATGGCTTTTAGCATGGAAAGACTAGAAGGATGGTTAAACATAGCGTATTTTGAAAGACCCGAAGGACCCTACAAAACCCAATTAAAATATGTCCGAACCAACCACTTAGGTGCTCACATCTATGAGGATGGTTTGCAAAGACCAGTTGTGCAATTGCACAACCCTGACCAACCCATTGGATTGGAACGTCCAATGGTGAAATTTGAGAGAGATGCATACATAGACAAAGAGGTAACAATGTACATCATAAGTACTCAACCAAATCATACCAATGAGTTTGGTGCAGTTCAGCTAGATACGGAAGCAAGAACCCAAGGAAAAGAACCACTAGGAGAAGAACCTAGGACACCTAGAGGGAAATCTATACTGACAAGATTATTAATCCTCGAATGGATCCCTCAGGACAATAGAAGCATGTGTACTTAAGTTCCAACCTAGGGACTTGCGGAGAAAGAGACTATACCTCGATCCCCCTCAAGTGCATATAGTGGGGATTCACGCTTTATTTATCAATCCGAGGAGTATCAAAACCTAGCCGAGTGTATGAAGACATGCATTCAAACGATGATCAATGCAAATATGCTTCACAAAGAGTGCAAACAAGACAAAGAATAATCCAAACAAGCTTCAACTGTCAATCATGGTGTCACGATACTTGGAGCAATAGCCAACAGTAAATTGAGTTTTTCTCTCAGCTCCAAACTCCAAATATAAAAATAGCATACGCTTTTGAAGCTCTCAAGAAGACACATCCAATAGTGGTATTCTCACTCAATTCTGACGCTTCTACTTCAAGTTATGAGCAAAATATTGAATCATGGAAATGACCTTCCTACACTTCACACACACCTTAACAATAACAAACAAACACTTTCATGGATAGATAACACTTCCTAACACTCTTTCCAAGCAACACACAAGCATACAAGCTCACAAAGAAGAAGATACAGAGAGGAGAAGACACAAATTCGAAATTTTGTGCTCTTGATTCTCACAAGGGCCAAAAGTCTTTACAAAGAGTCACAAATTGACTTATATACATGTGCCCTAAAAATGGTCCTTTCACACAAGAGACCAGCACTTTATTCACTAAAAGGCTAATTTCCTACTAGTTTACATGGGTAAGCTACTAATCTTCTATGGGGATGCATCTAGAGGACTCCTCTAGTGTATTTATATCAGAAAATATATATTACAAAATGATTATGATACAAAAATAAGATGTCCAAATCTGAAAAATTTTGGGGCCCATCTTTTTCTCTACATTGTGCTCTTCTTAGCTCTGCAACACTCTCCCCCTCTTTGTCTCTGTCGTCCCTTGACAGGCTTTACTTCTCATCTGTCACTTGTTGTCCGCATGTGTCTCTTGGTCAGTTCTGCATGCTTGTTATACAGGTGTTCAGTTTTCATGGCCTCTTCTTGATTCTTCTTTTACATCCTCTGGGCCTGATGCATTTGTGTTGCCTGTTAAGTCGGGCTGCCATGCACACCACCAGTGGAAGGTATGAAGGTCCAGTTCTTCAACCTTCGATCTGGACTTTCCGAAGATCAAGAGGTTGAAGCACCTTCGTGTGGTTATAGAACCGCCGGATATCTTCTTGCACATCTTCATGGATACTTCCTGGCCTTGGTCCCTCCTTCCCACCTACGTGTTTTTCCTTGATGTGTGCCCCTGCGGGGCTCTGTGCAAAGATGGGTGTTGCACCCTTGCGGGGCTTCCTTCATAGACATATCTTCAAATGTAATCTTTTAATGAAGCTTCTTTCTTTGTCTTCTTCTTTTCTTCTTTTTGCTTGACTCTCCCTCAACAGTGCCCCCTCCTGAACTCTGTCGTCCCCAATAGGCTTTGGAATTCGACGGGAGTATGTTCTGTATACTTTTTGCTCTGTTTCATTAAGCAGATTAGCTTCACGTATCATGAGTTGCTTCCACTATTCTGCTTTCACACCATCATGTGGTGGCTGTTTGTGGTCAGCGAAGAAGCTTAGCTCATATGCCACTAATCTGGCATTCAAATTGGATGACATCTTTAAAAAGATCTCGGAATCAAGTTCAAAAAACCTTGTGAAAAAGGCTTCTTCGAATGTTTGCATATATGTACTCGATAAAAACATCAGTCTAGAATAATATGCCATTATTGTGGGTCGGCTAGGCATAACAGACAAATAAAAAATGAGGATATTGGTCCCTTGGTTAATGCCATTAAAATTCAAAAATGTATATGCCGCGTGCTTGAACACCTTCAAAACTATAAGGATCATGCTGAGAATTTTATTCGTCATTTTGATAGTTAAATCTGGTACTGTTGCATAATAATGCAACCAAAATTCAATGGTTTTTACCATATAATCTTCGGTTGGTAGATAGTTATGAGGTGGAATTGGAAGTAGCGGATAATTGAGCCATTGTTTATTGATAGCAACACTCTTTTGCATATCCAAAAATTCTCTGACTTCTCTGCGATGTGGTGTTGGGCAAAATGAAGGGTTTACCTGTAATAAGTATGGTGCCGCTTGCCAGTGCACCCGCAATGTAGGATTTTTCTCCAAAAAATTTCTTCTCCATATAGGCTGTGCAGCTTCAAATTCTTCTTGAGTATAATTGAATGTGTCATCTTTAAAATGTAATTGTTCGTCTGGATTTTTCTGTGTGGTCTTTTTTATGTATTGCCTTGTCTTCTCTTTCAATAATCCGTACGAAATGTTGAAAGGCTTCATTATGGTATCCAAGTCTTTGCCCTTTATTTTTGCTTCCTTCATTACTTTGATCACTTCATTCTCAAAATTCTCCGTCAATCGGGACACCAATAGTGCCCGTTCCTTCTGACCTATTTCTACAGTGTATGGCATTGGATGATCATCATGTGGTTCCGCCATCTGATCTTTTATTGGAGAATTATAAATCGGGTGAAATAGAGGACATACCTCTACCTCGTCAGTAGGATTCTCTTGTATCGGCTCTACTGGTGTCCCGATTGGTACTTTCTCTTCTGTTTTGGTTTCTAATTGTGCAAGGTGTGCAGTCTTTTCTTTAATTTCTTGCATAGCTGCCCTGAGTGCCTCTTTGGCCGCAAGTAACTCATTACCAATCTCTGCTACTTGGTCTACATTTTTGTTGTAACTCTTTACAAGTTTGGCATTCACATTTTGCAGTTGTGTTTTTAGTTCATTCATTTCATTGATATACCTGCTTTCCCATTCTTCTGTTCGGGCTTGCTCTTGTTTTAGTAGATTTGCATATTTCTCAATCTGATCCCTGAGTTCCTTCTGGTTAGTAGCTGAAGTCTCTTGTTTTTCTATAGGTTGTTCATATAGTAATGCCTTCATGAATTCTTTATTTCTGCTGCATAAGTTATCATTTTCCTCCATATATACTTTGAGCTGTGTTTTGAGCAAATTACTTTGAGCTTTCATCCTCTCCTTGTCTGCTTCATCAGCTTCATGTTGTCTTTGTAATTCCGCAAGTTGTGTCTGAAGTTGATGATGTTGTTTCATCAAGGTATTACATTGTTCTTTAACTGCAATTATCTCCGTTTCCTTGACTGAAATCTCTTGCTAGGCCTGAATGAGCTGTGCGGACAATTGTTCACTCATGATTTGAAATTGATTCTTCTCCCTCATGGCCTTGTCGTAATCCGCATCTGTTTCCATCATTTGTTGTTGTGTATCCATTGCCGTTTGTATCATTTGCTTGACAACAGGTTTGAATTAAGTCACATCAACGTTTAGCCATGTGGTAGGGATGCTAGGTTCTTCACCTGTTGTAACATCTTTCCCTTGTGCCACATGTAATGTAGTATCATGGGGTTGCCGAATATGGAGTTGTACCCGTGGCTCAGCCTCCTTGTGGTCAATCTTGCCTTGAGGTATATCATCAAGCACTTCAATCACGATTGGCTCCTTATTTTGTTGTAGCTCTGCTTCCTGGTGCACCATTGTTTGTATTTCCCCTTTTATAGGTGACAGTGCCTCTTTATTTGTGATTGGAGCTTCCTTGATGCTGATCTTGGATGTATCATTCAATTGAATAACGTGTACTGTTTCAGCGGGAGCTTCTTGGTTCCTGTCCGCTGACTGTTGATTGTCAAGGGTGACTTCGATCTGATTGATCTTTGTCCATTCCTCATTGTTCATTTCTGTTCTGATGTCAGTGTCTAATTTGTCTTTCTCTGGGTTGGATTCCTCATTAGAACTCGAATCATCTAATCCCAGTGCTTTATACCTGGCAGCTTGAACAGAGCTTGAACATTCAAGTTTACTTGCCCTTGCATGTACATATGTGTCTCTTCTAGAGCTGCTGAGAGGTCTCTTTTTGTAATGGGTTGTTGTGTCATTGGAATCTTAGGCAATATATGTGTTCTTTTTTATTGTGGTGTCTCTTGCGCTTCTTCGTCTCTAAGGCGTTTAGTCCCTCTCATAGGTTTCTTTGAACTAGTTCCTACTTCTTCAATAGATATGGTTGTTTTCTTTTTCTTCGGAACAGTCGCTGACTTGGCATATTTTGCTAGCTCTGTTGATGTCGGCATCAAGTGTAAGCAATTCTTCATGTCAAGTGCCTCATAAATGAGTAGGGTCAAGGCCGAACTACCATTCAGAAACTTTTTCTTACCCCACTTTTTCTTTGCTTCGAATAAGCGGTCTTGAACATATGGAGTCATGTTTACTTTATTTCCCACTTGTCTCATAGCGTGTGAGAGTAGTTGCACAACAATCTTTTGAGGTGATGTGTATCTATGCATGCTTGGAAAGCAAAAATGCTGGTGAACTAAGCGAACAGAGTCTTCAATATCCGTTCTGTTGATTTCCAAAAATGTTTTCTTTTTCGGATCATGACATTCATCTTTGACATTCGTGAGTCCCTCTTGATTCCATCCAAAAGCTTTGTTAATCAGCTCATGAGTGATTTGATTTGTTTTCCAGGTACCGACTTTGTCTAGTACTCTGGCCTCTGGGACTGATACCTTATTTGATGCAAATTGTAGTGTATTCATCACTTGTGTACATCTTTGGAAATCAGGCAAGTATATTGGAAGTCTCAGGAATGCATCAATTCCTGCCTGTGCCCAGACATCTGTCATGTGCGGTAATCCTTGTATGATAGTCTTGAAATCTTGGGACATGATAGGAAAGTAGTGATCCCTATCCATGATCTTGATGGTTGCCATAAAAAGAAGTTCGGACATTGGTTGATCATCAAGAAACTAATGACC
This sequence comes from Ceratopteris richardii, assembly GCA_020310875.1. Taxonomy (NCBI): domain Eukaryota; kingdom Viridiplantae; phylum Streptophyta; class Polypodiopsida; order Polypodiales; family Pteridaceae; genus Ceratopteris; species Ceratopteris richardii. The sequence continues at coordinate 47,533,830 of CM035439.1, read as the reverse complement.
TCTTGCCTTTGTGATGGATTCCAAGGGAAGAAGCAGGACCTCTTCCTCTTGCGTAGCCTCGGAATTGGATGATGCCATCTGCACGTAATGTATACCACTAATTAGTGGCACACTGGTATCAAGAATCATTTTTCACTTATCCTTCATTAGATTGGCAAAGCTCCGCGTGAATTGTGTCGTCCCTTCCCCGTGGGTGTGAGAAAGGTAATACCTGGAATTTTTCATACTTTTATATTTTTAGTATTTTTGTCTTAAAAAAAAACAGAAAAGTTAGTTCATAGCCGAAGTGGTTATTAATTTTTGAGTGATTTTCTTAGATTATGTACAAGTGCTCTCCTATTTCCCGATAGGGAAATGTGCTTCACTATCCTGAAATAAAAGAAAAATGTGCCGAATGGTTGGCCTTGTAATGTGGCCCTATCATGCATACTTTGGGTTCTAGTAACTCCAAATGTGTGCAACTCAAATTATTTGGTAGATGCATACAGTGTTGGTGTAAATCACAAACCTACACATTTGGCTTGGAAGACATCATGAAGACTCTACATGCATGAAGAATCATAGGAACATATGCTAGTGATTACTTACCACTTTACCTCATTGTAAAAGTCAATTTAACTTAGAATCTTTTGTAATCACCTACCCAAATGATTCGTGGAAAAGTTAGTTCACTTGATTGAGAGAATATCTCCAAGTTTTTAGAAGCTTGATTAGAAGGAGCCAAGAATTTGAATTTGAATTCAAATTCTTACACATTCCATATAAAAGGTGAACTTGAAAAGTCGCGGTGAGAGATATCACTCCCGAGCTTCATTCTACTATCATTGAGTGTGTGTGAGCACTACATCATAGTCTACACCTCTCTACACCATTAGGCAATGCTTGTCATGCCAATGGGATTGTACACAAGTGTTAATTTATAGATACATTTACATCATTCATCTCTGTGCTCACTGATTGTCTACTCCAAAGTCTGTGAACTTGTCAAGGGCATATCTCAGCCAATACTCCACCAGATTCAGTGATTCAAAGCTTGTTGGATTCCGCTCAAAGTCATCTACATGCTGACAAAGTTTGAAGTGATTTCATTCAGCAAATTCAGAGAAATTGTCGTCGAGGTGCTCACTGGTCTATTTCTGCTACAGTCCTAAAAAGTCGAGGGTATAGCTAAGTTTGCTAAATTAATTTCTCTGCGTATAGTTTGTCATTTTACATCATTCCACTTGCAAATGGTAGCTTACTAATTTAATTGAATACCCCTAGAAGGAATTTTATCAATTGCTACTGTGCTGGTCACACTGAGCAAAACATTCAGCAGGTGTCAAGACCAAAAAAGAAGGTTTTCTTGAGTTTGTGACTTCCAAAGTTATCTGTTTTGATTCAATCATTGCACACATCATTTCCAAAGTACATAGGCCATTTCTTGGTGTCATTGGAAAGCTAAGGAAGTCTACTAATCAAGTCTAAAGCAGAGAGGGCTGGTACAAAGCAGGTTTAGCAGTACCTACTCAGTTTCCTCGATCATCCATCCATCTTTCCCAACAGTGGTATCAGAGCAAATAAGGTAAAATGGGAGATGGTTTTCCTTCATTCATTGATAAATTGGATAGGAACAACTATCAAGCTTGGTCTCTAAGGATGAAGACCTACTTACAAGGAAGGAGTCTCTATGGATACATCTCAGGAGATGAGGAATGGCCCTCATTCAAAGCAAGAGGTTTGCCAACCAAGGAGGAGCAAGAAAAACTCAACACATGGTGTGTAAGAAATGCATTGGCAAGGTCTTATCTACTCAACTCTATATCTGACTTTCTTTTACCTCATATCAAAAATTGTAAGACTTCCCAAGAGACTTGGGAAACCTTGTCATCATATTTTTCCTCCAATACAAGGGCTAGGAAAAATCAGTTGTAGATTGAATTCACAACACTAAGGAAGCAACCTAAGCAAGCTATTTTAGAATTTGTGACCAAGATCAAAGATGTTGCAGATCAGTTAGCAAGAATAGGAGAAGAAATTGAAGAACAACAGATTGTGAGGCAGGTAATTAATGGAATCAAGACTGATGACAAGTGGTAAAGCTTCACCACTGCAATGGATCTCTACATGGACATGCATACCCCGGATCTTACAACTCTCATGGGACAACTATTTACACATGAAGCAAAGCTCACAAAGAATGGAGATACATCCAAAGGTAACAACTCTTCTACCCTATACACTCATAAGAAGTCTAAGGATAAAGGTAAGAGTAAGAAGGTGGAAGATGAAGGCTCTACCTCCCAAGCCAACTATGCAGGGAGAGGTAGATCTCCAAGTGGCAGGGGCAGAGGAGGTAAGCAAGGTAGGGGGAGACCCTATAATTCATCACCATGTAACATTTGTGGTTTATCAAACCACACCACAAATGAGTGTTTCAGGAATTATAAAAATCAGAGAGGAAGAGGCTACCAAAGAGGTGGATACTCTCAGTCTAGAGGAAGGCTCAACCATCACCAAGGCCACAACAACAATTACAACAACAACTACAACAACAATTACAATGGTAACTACCAAGGAGGATTCAGAAACAGAAAGGACTACAACAACTACATAGAGGAGCAGGATGACTCTCTTCTGATCATGAACATGACTTCAAAGACAGGTACAAATGATGATCACTTATTTTATATTGATTCAGGGTGTTCAAATCATGTGGCTGGTAATGTGGCACTACTCTCTGATCTTGAGGAACCAAAAGGTAAACACCAAGTCCAAACAGGTGATGATACAAAGCATTCTGTAGTTAAAGTTGGAAATGTGAAAACTTGTGATGGTAATCAGAATTTGTTGAGCAGAGTACTTTATGTACCTACAATTACAAAGAACTTAATGAGTGTTGGTCGGATTGTAGAGAAAGGGTTGCAGGTCAGATTCAATCAGTATGGAGCATTTGTGGAGGACCCAAGACATGGATTCAAAAGGATAGCTAAAGGAGAAAAATCAGGTAGACTTTTCACTTTTGAGTTGGAAGATACAAAGAACATTGCATTATACAGTTATAAAGATCAAACACTTTCAGAGCTTGAGATTTGGCACAAGAGATTAGGGCACATAGGAGAAAGGACCTTGAAGCAAATGTGCAGGGACCAAAGTGTGCTTGGGATACCTAATGTATCCAAACAACATATGATTTACAAGTGTGGTGCTTGTCAATTTGGTAAGTCTCATAGGTTACCCTTCTCCAAGAAAGGATATATGCATGAAGACTATCTAGAGCTTGTACACACAGATGTATGGGGACCTAGCAAAGACCCCTCAGTCTCAGGTTCAAGGTACTATGTGTCTTTTATTGATGACTATAGCAGATGGACTGTATTATACTTTATGAAGCACAAGGATGAGGTATTTAATTGTTTTAAGAAATATCTTGCATTAGTTGAAAATCAGACAGGAAGGAATTTGAAGAGGCTAAGGTCAGATGGAGGAGGTGAGTACTTCTCCAATGAATTTGAGGACTTCTTGCAGGACAGAGGCATCAAAAGGGAAATAACCACAAGGTACTCTCCGGAATAGAATGGGATAGCTGAAAGAAGAAATAGGTTAATTGTTGAGACAACTAGATCTATGCTTAATGAGAAGAAACTACCTAACTATCTATGGGTAGAGAGTGTTTCTACTGCCACCTATCTCATAAACAGGTTACCATCAAAGTCACTTGATGGTATGACACCATATGAAGCATGGCATGGTAAGAGACCATCATTGGATCACTGCAAAATTTTTGGATGTGTAGCATATGTACACATTCCTTCACAGGTAAGAGGAAAGCTAGATCCAAAGGCTGAAAAATGTATTTTCATTGGATATGATTTAAATAAAAAAGGTTACAGGTTTTTTAACCCTACCAATAAGGGATTTATGGTAAGCAGAGATGTGATCTTTGATGAGAATGATTCTTGGTATGAGAATGAATGCAAGAAGGTCAAACTACCCTATGATTTGGAAGCAGAATTTCCAAAACTTACAAAGGAGGAACCTACTCAGGATGGAGAGTCAAGTTCAGATGATGAAGATACAATCAACCTTGAAGAGTTCAAGGCATGGAAGTCCAAAGGCAAAATGAAGATGAAGCTTGAGGACATACCAGAATCTTCAACTCAATCAACAGAAGGTCTCAAAGAGAAAGCAAAAAACCTATCAGATATGGGTATGATACATCTCTTGTTACTAAACATTCAATTTATCTTGCAAAGGATTTGTCAAATGAAGAACCAGGTTCATATGAAGAAGCAATCACAAAATCAGAATGGAAAGAAGCTATGGATGAGGAGATTGAAGCACTCAAGGAGAGTGATACATGGGAGTTAGTACCTAAGAAGGACTCCATGAAGGTAATAGGATCCAGATGGATCTATAAATTGAAAAGAAATTCTGATGGCACAATTAACAGGTACAAGGCCAGATTGGTAGCCAAGGGTTTTGCACAAACCCAAGGCATTGACTATGAAGAGAAATTTTCTCCTGTGGCCAAGATGCCAACAATCAGAGTGTTGGTTAGTGTGGCTGCATCAAAGAATTGGAATATGTACCAATTGGATGTCAAGAATGCTTTCTTGAATGGATGGATTTCAGAAGAGGTTTATATGTCACAACCTCCTGGCTACGAAGACCCTAAGAAGGTAACTTATGTTTGCAAATTAAAGAAGGCTTTATATGGATTGAAGCAGGCACCTAGGGCATGGAATTACAGGTTAACTACATACCTCCAAGACCAAGGTTTTGTCATGAGCAAGTCTGACACTTCTTTGTTTATTAAGAGGAGTAATTCAGAGGTAATATATCTCTGTGTTTATGTTGATGACATCATCATTATAGGTAATGATGTCAGTGGAATCAGAAATATCAAAAGCCAAATGATGAAGGAGTTCAAGATCAATGATCTTGGGCTATTGAAGTATTTTTTGGGACTTGAATTAGTTTACACTAATTCAGGAATATACATTACTCAGAAGAAGTATGTACAAGATATGTTGAAGAAATTTCAATTGCAGGATGCTAAAGCAGCAAGCACTCCAATGGAGGTGAATCTGAAGCTAAGTGCCCATGAAGGTGATGAAGTCCAAGACATTACAGGTTATCAAAGTATGGTGGGTAGCTTGAACTATGCTACCTTAACTAGAATTGATATTGCATATGGAGTTAGTGTGCTAAGTCAATTCATGCACAAACCAAGGATACCTCACTTAGAGGCTGCAAAAAGGATCTTGAAGTATCTCCAGGGTACACAGAACCATGGTTTATACTTTCCTTACACTTCAGATATTGATATAAAAGTTTATTCAGATGCAGATTGGGCAGGATGCAAGGATGATAGGAGAAGCACTTCTGGATACATTTCTTTTGCAGGTGACAAACCAACTTCATGGTCTGCAAAAAAGCAACCAACTGTTGCATTGTCTTCTACAGAAGCAGAGTATAGAGGGCTAGCTAATGCCACTCAAGAAGCAATTTGGATTAAGCTTTTGTATACAGAATTGGGCTTATATACTAGGCCTCCAATTATCTTTGGAGATAATACAAGTTCTCTTCACCTTGCAGCTAATCCTATCTATCATGCCAGGACCAAACACATAGAAGTTCATTATCATTATGTGAGGGAGAAGTTGCTAAGCAAGGACATTTAGCTGACCTATGTGTCAACCAACATGCAATGTGCAGATTTGCTGACTAAAGCTTTGGATGGGACCAAACTTTGCAGGTTCAAATCTATGATTGGATTGCAGGATGTACTTGAAGATTGAAGATGAAGACTTAAGCCAAAATGTTTGGCTTGAGGGGGAGCTGTTGGTGTAAATCACAAGCCTACACATTTGGCTTGGAAGACATCATGAAGACTCTACATGCATGAAGAATCATAGGAACATATGCTAGTGATTACTTACCACTTTACCTCATTGTAAAAGTCAATTTAACTTAGAATCTTTTGTAATCACCTACCCAAATGATTCGTGGAAAAGTTAGTTCACTTGATTGAGAGAATATCTCCAAGTTTTTAGAAGCTTGATTAGAAGGAGCCAAGAATTTGAATTTGAATTCAAATTCTTACACATTCCATATAAAAGGTGAACTTGAAAAGTCGCGGTGAGAGATATCACTCTCGAGCTTCATTCTACTGTCATTGAGTGTGTGTGAGCACTACATCATAGTCTACACCTCTCTACACCATTAGGCAATTCTTGTCATGCCAATGGGATTGTACACAAGTGTTAATTTATAGATACATTTACATCATTCATCTCTGTGCTCACTGATTGTCTACTCCAAAGTCTGTCAACTTGTCAAGGGCATACCTCAGCCAATACTCCACCAAATTCAGTGATTCAAAGCTTGTTGGATTCAGCTCAAAGTCATCTACATGCTGAAAGAGTTTGAAGTGATTTCATTCAGCAGATTCAGAGAAATCGTTGTCGAGGTGCTCACTGGTCTATTTCTACTACAGTCCTAAAAAGTCGGGGGTATAGCTAAGCTTGCTAAATTAATTTCTCTGAGTATAGTTTGTCATTTTACATCATTCCACTTGCAAATGGTAGATTACTGAGTTAATTGAATACCCCTAGAAGTAATTTTCTCAATTGCTACTGTGCTGGTCACACTGAGCAAAACATTCAGCAGGTGTCAAGACCAAAATAGAAGGTTTTCTTGAGTTTGTGACTTCCAAAGTTATCTGTTTTGATTCAATCATTGCACACATCATGTCCAAAGGACATAGGCCATTTCTTGGTGTCATTGGAAAGCTAAGGAAGTCTACTAATCAAGTCTAAAGCAGAGAGGGCTGGTACAAAGCAGGTTTAGCAGTACCTACTTAGTTTCCTCGATCATCCATCCATCTTTCCCAACATACAGCTCGTCTTGCCTTTCGGCATCCAAATCTGCTTTACTCTATTGGTACAGATTGTGTTCCCAACCTTCCTGGTGAATGTGGTGCTTCAGCTTGTCCGCTTTTTGAATCTTGGAATGGCGTGTGAATCGTATGTAGACTCCTGCTCTATCCTGTAGCGATTTATCTTCTATCATTTTGCCTTTAGATTATACTGATTCTCCTTGTGCCTTGACTTGTCCTTTTTTATGATTGTCATTTGAGTACATGACTTGGGAATCCATATTTGTGTTTGGGTCAGTTGGGCAGCTACCACCTTCGTTGGAATCCATACTCTAGCAATTCTTTGTGGACCTAGGTGTCCAAAGTGATTTGCCTGCTTGTTCGGTGGTTCATTCTGATGTTGACAGTGTTTTTGTTGTTGAAGATATGCAGCCACTTGATCTTTTCTGATCCAAGCCTTCCTAGTGTAGGGAATAGGGTATATTCCAATGTGTTTAGTTTCGTGATAGTCTTGCTGACTAGTCTCTCTTGTGCTTGGTTCCTTGCTCATGATGTTATTGGGTAAGACGCTAATCTGGTGATTTACTGGATTAGAAGATTGTGTGCACTCAAGATTCGGTGTATCCTCACATGAAGTACTTGATGAAGAAGTTTCCATAGTGCGAGTGAACATACATTCATCATCGTGTTCATTTAAGTGTGTTCTCGGTTCTATACTTTTGGCTTTGATTGGCTGCTCGTCTAGCATGTTGAATACTTCACGATGTCCTATCTTGGTTGAGATGTATCCTAAGGCCAATTGAATAGTCACTTCATATTCATATATCCAATCTTGGCCTAACACGAGCTCTTCTAATAAATCTTGGTCATGACATACTAAAAGTTTTTGTTCCATTGTGTTGTTTCCAAGATGTAAAAGTAATGTGATCTCACTGATACATTGAGTAACTGTTCCTCCTATTCCTATCAGTTGTGCCTTAGAAGGACGTAATTCTTCCTTAAGTTTTTGGGTTAATGAAAATTTGATACAGCTTATAGCAGCTCCTGTGTCAATGAGAGCATCCACTAAGGGGTACTCTTCTGTTCTAGCTCCCAAATTCAAATAAGGTTGCGTCATTTGCTGACCTAGGTTTTCAGTGGTTCTAAAGTTAGCCATTGGGACGAGTTGTCTCCTTGTCGATATCTCTCATCTCTCTCTCTCATCCACTCTTTTTGTTTCCTGATCCGCTCTAGCGCTTCTTGTCTAGCTTCTTCTCGTATTCTTTCTTCCTCTATCCGCCTATTTTTTCCCATTACTAGTCGTGACATGATTTCTTCAGTCAATGGCTCTAAATATTTTTTTACTCGGCATCCAGTGATATAGTTTGGCAATACCTCTCCATCTAGTGTTGCTAAACTGATGGCTCCACTGGTAGATATACGATTGATGATTAGTGGGCCATAACCTCTTTTTTGCAATTTCTTAGCATGTTGTTTCAGAGTATATAGCAAAACTAAATCTCCTTCCTTCAAGTTTTTATCTTTAATATGAGCATTAAAATAGGCTTTCTGTCGCCTTTTAGCAGCATAAATCCCTGCTACTGCTTGTAATCTAGTTTCATGTAATTTTTCTATTTGATCCAATTGAGTTGATAGTTCATGTCCAGTCCACTCATAAGTTGTTGCTACTCTGAGAGTGGGTATTAAGAAATCAATTGGCAAAATAGCATTCTATCAGTACACTAAGTTAAAAGGAGTAGTTCCTATGGCAATTTTATAGGCTACTCGGAATGCCCATAAAGCATGATGTAATTGTTTATCCCAGTCAGATCTACCATTATTTACGATTTTCGTGAGGACTGTACACAAGATTTTATTTGAACTTTCGGCCTATCCATTGGCTTGTGGGTGATATGGGGATGATTTCTTATGAATTACTAAGAATTCATTCAATAGTGCTTCTATCACTTCATTCACAAAGTGCGTGCCTCTATCACTCACAATTTCTATAGGCAATCCAAATCTAGTGAATACGTTCTCAAAGAGAAACTTGGCCGTAGTCCTTGCATCATTTTTCTTGGTCGCTTTGGCTTCAACCCATTTGGTCAAATAGTGGCTACAATTATGTACTCAGCATGGGATCCTTTAGCTGGTGGGCTAATAGGTCCTATGAAGTCTATTCCCCATTTAGTAAAGGCTCTCGCACTCATCATTGGTTCCAGCAGCATTTCATCTCTTCTAATTGGATATTTCATTCGTTGGCAGGTATCACAACGTTGAACATATGTGACTGCATCTTGATGTAGAGTTGGCCACCACATCCCTGCAAAGAGAATCATTTTCGTAGTTTTATCTGCAGAGAAATATCCTCCTGCAGCTCCTGTGTGTGCCATCTCTAAGACAGCAAGATACTCGTCTTCATGAATACACATTCGTAAATGATTGTCTCTTCCTCGCTTAAAGAGTTGTTTTCTTATGAGAGCATAGTCCTTGCTTTGTTCTGTGAGCGCACATTTCCTTGCTAGAGTAGCTCCTTCTGGGTATTCTTGGGTCTTCAAGAACTTCACCAGAGGCATGCTCCATCTTGGTGCTACTGTGGAATAGCATAAGGTAGAGTTCTCTTCTGGATTTTGTTCTTGAAAATTTTGGTAGGCTGATATGTAGTTATATGTATCCCTCTGCATGGTTGGCCAATATATGCCTAATCTCTTCAATGTTTGCCATGTTCCATTCGCATTTAAATGAGTTTTCCATTGATTTATATGTGCCTTTTGAAGCCACATGTCTTGTTCCTCTTCTTCTACACATCTCATGAGTAATCCACTTGAATCTTGGTGATATAAACTTCCAGCAATGATATGAAGTTTTTTAGTCTTCCATAGGTCTTGGTTTCAATTTGGTGAGATCCCATGTTTAGGTCCATACATGAGTATAGGGATCAACTTTTCTGCCCACTAGGGACATACTTTGAGATTAAAAAGGTAAGTATCTGGCAGATCATCTGGTACTCCTATGGGTGGTTCTCCATGTGTCATTCTTGATAAGTGGTCTGCTCTAATGTGGGTATTCCCTTTCTTGACTACTACTTCAAAATCAAATTCCATCAGCAATAGAAACCATCGTACTAGTCGTCATGTATTACAAGGCTTATTGATTAAGTACAATAGGGCTTGATGATCAATGAAGAATTTGAATTTGTTTGCCAATAAGTAGTGTCGAAACTTTTTTACTGTGTACACCATTCCTAGGCGTTCTCTCTCGGTCGTGGTGTAATTGCGCTCCGCTTGATTCAATTGTCTACTCGCATAGGCTATAGGGTGGTCTAACTTTCCTATATCTGCAGGTTGAGCTAGGATGCAACCAATGGCAAACTTGGAAGCATCTACGTGAATGTGAAATGGTTTATTCCAACTAGGTACTCAAAGGATTGGTGTTGAACTCAATCGACTCTTTAATTCATTAAAGGCTTTTTTCACATTCTTCTGTCCAATTAAATTGAGACAATAATGCATAAAGAGGTCTAGCAATTATGGCATACATATGTATGAATCTTCGGTAGTATCCGCAATGTCCCATAAATGCTTGTACTTCTTTCACAGTCTTTGGTCTCGGTAAATCGAGAATCACTTTTATTTTGTCTTCATTAGTTGAAATTCCATTTTTAGAGACAATATGTTCACGAAGATCTTTCCTAGTTCACGAATATGTTCTGATCGTATAGCTGAATAAGTGCATAAATCATCCACGTATACCTCCATACTCTTTCTCAGGAACTCCTTGAATACATGGCACATCAATCTTTGGAAAGTGACTGGGGCATTGGTTAGACCAAAAGGCATAACCCTAAAGGCGTACACTCCCCATTCAGTTGCAAAGGCTGTTTTATGTTGGTCCTCGGGAGCAATGGCTACCTGATTATACCCTGAAAAGCCGTCCAAAAAACTATAAACTTCCTTTCCTGCCACTCTTTCCAAAAGATGATCAGTGATGGGTAAAGGGTAACTATCTCTTATAGTGGCGGCATTCACTTTTTTCAAATTAATGCATACCCTTAACTTGCCATTCTTTTTCGGCATGACCACCAATGGTGACACCCATTCCGTGTGTTTGATCTCATAAATGAACCCAACGTATAACAACTTTTCTATCTCTTCCTTAATTTTTGCTAAGTATACATCATTATATGTGTATGGCCTTTGTTTGGAAGGTTTAGCTTCGGATGTCATAGGGATTCTATGGGCACACATAGATGGATCTACTCCTTTCAAATCCTTATATGTCCAAGCAAAGACGTCCCTATATTCTTGTATGAGTCGTATTAACTCTTGTTCTTCTTCCATTGAGACATCTTGTCCTATAAAAGTACATCGTTCTTCGCTTTCCTCCAAGGTCACTACTATTTTCTTGGTTTGTTCCTTGTTGTCATATGCTATTCCTGGTTGTGCTTCTCGTTTCGGCATCTAAATAGCAATTTTCCTTTCTTCTACTTCATATTTTTTGAAGTGGGCAGGCACTTCAAATTGATCTTGAGGCTTGTTTTCCTCATCCTCTTTTGCTTTATCTATTCCAAGCTCTTCTTCCTGTGTCCTTTCTCGATTTATTTCATTAGCTATGACACTTACTTCTTGATTTCCACTTTCTGTTTCCATTTGCTCATGTTCCATTTCAATGCTCTCGTAATCCTCTTTCCATTCTTTTTCAATTACTTCTCCTTCTTTAGCCTCTTGAAGAACTACCATGTATAGACTAATGTCATAGCCTTCCTCTTCAATGCATTCATTCATGGTTATCACTTCTTTGTTTACGCACACATCGAGAGTGGCTAAAATCTCCATCCAACCATGAGGTTCGAATTCTTCATCTAGGAATATTTGAGGCATGTCGGCTGGATCTTGTACAGACCTAGCTATTCCTTGCCTTTGCTGCCATCCTTTCCTTCTATCCTCTTCCTTTTTCGCAGTTTGGCATATCCATAGATGAGTGTCTTTGTTCATCCACGATTGGTCGCTTGATCCTATACTGTGAATTGACTTCTCATCTTCCTCTTTATGAATCTGATTCCATTGCAAGGGAGGAACATCTTGATACGTGTATATGTGGAGATTTATTCTTGTCCTGGTTCCTTCATGCTGTAAGTATACCGTGTCTTTCCCCCAATCTTGCACTACCTTTAGTTGTCTCATGAAGGGTCTTCCAAGTATCATCTCATAATTGCTAGCCCTTTCAAATTGACAGATTGCTAAGGTGTGCTCGAATTCAACTCCGCAAGTGGTAAAAATTACTCGTTCCAATAATCCCAAAGGTCATTCAGTGTGTCCATCTGTCATTTGTATCTTCATGCGTGTTGGTCTTAGAGCTGGTTTTCCCCATTTCTCCCAGATTTCTTTAGTTGCAATTCCCACTCTGGCTCCTGAATCTAAGATAGCTTTAGTGGTGTAACCCCTATAGGTAATTGGAAGACACGTGTTTCCTTCATCTCCCTCACTGAAATCTCCAACCTTATCGACTGGGATTTTGACCGTGGTCACCTCATCAGGCATCTCCTTCTCTTCCACCTTGATCTCCAATTGACTGGTTAATTTCTCCTTCAAATGTGGTTTGATCTTTAAAATTTCTTCCAATGTCAGAGTACAAGGGATTTTTGCCTTTCTAAGGTGTTGTATGATGTCCGATGTTTGGACTGATGAGTTTTGTTCTTTTTTTCTTATTGAGGGAATGCAGTATAATTCCGAATTATGTTCGTATTCTCCTGTATAATTTGGCAAAGCCTTCACACTGTCATTTTCTTTGTCACTTTAACCAGTTTGTAATATTCCTTCTGAATTCGGCTCAGGTATTGAGTGTTCCAATTCACCTTCTACTTCTAGCTCTTAAAAGGGTGGTTCTATTCCTTCCACTTTCTTCCATCTGTCTTCTTGGACTCTTTCCCACGTCTTTAGGCCATTCTCCGTCTACTTCGGGGACAATGGATCCTTATCTTTTATCCTCACACTGATTTTCATTATGTGTCTCACCTTCTTTGGTCTTCTCGGGGTCATTAGGGATGACACACTCTTGGAATTCTTTTTCGGGAATTCGAGAATTGGGTAGTCTACAAACCGGTTTTTCTAAGATCTGTTGAGCTACTTAAATTAATTTCTTGCAAATCTCCAACCTTTCTTTCTCTAAGTCACCTCTAGGATATTCTTTTTCATGTTGTTCAATGGTAGGCCCTGCTCTGATTCGTGCCTGGTACGCCTGAATCCACATGGCTAACTCTTCTGGCATGGGATCTGATAAAACTGATCCTACCTCTTCCTTTTTACACTTTCCTTTTCTATTTTCTTCTTCAAGTTCCTGTTTTTCTTTTTGAACTTGCTCATTTTTTTCCTTCTCCATCTGTTGCTGTAGTTTCTTTTCCTTTATCCTATCTCTACGATTCTTCCATCTCTGTGTTCGTTTACTTGTGATACTTTTTCTAGGTTCTTCCGAGTCTTCAACTCTTTGGGGTGTGGGTGTATTCACCTCTCTGTCGTGTTGGTCATTCTCTCTTGTTTTTTCTGGTGTCTCTCTCGCTTTAGCTCTTGTTATTGCTTTCAATGGCACAGTGTACTCCTTATCACTTCCTGACGATTCTATCGCTTCTATTATGTTGATATGCACACTCGATTTAACTTTGTTGGGGTTCTTGGGGCAATCTCTGAATAGGTGCTCTTTACTGCAATCACTACAATATCCTTCCCAAACTCGCTGTGGTGGTGGTGGGTTTGGTAATGTACATTCTCTGATATAATGATCACCTTCGCATCTATAACATGGTCCTCTAGGTACAGGTGGTCTATTCATTGGTCGGGAGGGAATAGGTGCTCTAGGAGCGGTATACATTAACGACACATAATCCTGCTCATATCCATAAGAAATATCAGGTCCTCCCATGCCATAGGCATATGGTTCGTACATTTGTCCATATTCTATCATGGAGCTCTCATAAGTGGAATAGTTTCCTTGACTATGGTCATAGGATGAGTCATATGGTTCATTACTAGTCAAAGGCGTGGCTGGAACTATTGCTCTCTCTAAGTTTTCTTCAGGTTGAGCCATTTTCACTGGGACAACATTCTAAGGGTGGGGTGGTTGTTGCCCTAACACCGGTTGTGGTTGAGTGTAACCTTGATAAGCATAAGGTCGTGGTACTGGTGCCTGTTGCTGATATGTGGGATATCTAAAGGCTTCTCCTCCTTGATCTCTCTGAGGGTATCCATAAGATCTCACTAGAGGTTGGACTGGTCATGATTGTCGGTTGTAAGGACAATTTTCTGTGCTGTGATTTGTGTATTTTTGTTCTATGCTGCAATATTGTAGAGGACCCGGGACGGTTGGTCTATTGTAAGCATAAGCAGGTGGTGGGACTACTCCACTAGTGCACAAATGAGAAGGATGATCACCTCCACAGTGCATACATCTTCTAAGCATGGGTACTCTCATTGGGTCGTTGGGGTAGTTCCTCTGTCCTTGAACATTCAGTTTCTTTGCTACTAAGTCGGCTATTTCCTCCACATTGTTCTTAGGGTTTGATGTACTGCTGGCGGAATCTTTACTTCTTACACTACCTTGAGGTATTTTCATATCTTCCGCTAGATTTCCTCTAGATCAATACATTCTTTCATACACTCTTGCAAAGTTTGAACTCTTTTCACATATACCAGTGATCTTAATGATCCATTCACTAACCCTTCCAAAAATAATGACACCATCTTGTTTTGAGTGGGTCTCTCTTCAACAGGGCATCTGTCCACATACTGCTTGAATCTTCTTGCCGCCAATCTCACTGTCTCCGTAGGAGCTTGCTTAAAACTATGGATCAATGAGGAAGAGTTGTTTCTAATCCCAGATTTAGTGAACTCTTCAATTAATTCTTGATAGACTTGTTCCATGTTTTGAAAATTATTAGGATCTAATGGCTGGAACCACGCTAAAGCTGTGTCTGTCAATGTTAGACCAAAGGATTCATATTGGATCAAGAAATCTTCCACTTGTTTGGCTCTGATAACTTGCTTGAATTCAGCTATATGATTGTAAGGTTCACTAGAGCTATCATAATGGTTTCTCATGCATTTAGCAACTTGAATAGGTCTTAATCTTCTTCCTACTTCAGGTGGTCTAGGCATCACCGGAAAAACTGGTCTTCCTATGGGTATACATGGTCCTCTTGCTACAGGTGGTCTGATTGGAACAGGGATTCTATTCCTTGGGTCAACAGGTGGCTGAGGCTGATAGTTAGGGTTATTTGCAGGCATAGCAAACTGCACATGGGGTCTAACCGGGATTTGTGTTTGTTGTGTTTGTCCAGACTGTTGATATGAATCATTTTGATAAGTTCCTTGGGGGTTTTGTGAAGTAGTGGCTTGATCTCGAGGAGGGAATAGTGGGATGTTCTGATATTTCAACCCTGCTGTTTCTAACTCTGTTAGAGGCCAGTTCTAAATATGTGATAATGGTGGGGAGTTCTGGATCTTGTAACTCATAGACGGTAACTGGGTTAGGGGCTACTTCCCATAGTGAAGAGTGGGCTCTAACCCTTTGGTTTTTGTCTAAATATGTGATAATGGTGGGGAGTTCTGGATCTTGTAACTCATAGACGGTAACTAGGTTAGGGGCTACTTCCCATAGTGAAGAGTGGGCTCTAAGGAGATGCTCCATTCCATTGATCAAATATACATCCATTAAGGAGTCATCTTGGGGAACTAGGTCTCCTCTCCAAACCCTAACAATAGTAGATCTCCCTCTTGGAGTGGTCACTTGCCCTTCATGTCCCTCTTCATTAAGGTTGTGAGCATTGTCTTCTTCCCCATGTTCATTGATGTTTTCAGGGTGTTCCATAACAACATACTAGATATCTCTTTTGTCCATATAAAACCCTCCTACATACTTAACTGCTGGCCTAGGCACTATGTAAGCTTCTGAAGCTTTCTTTAGTCTGGCCACTGATCGGTTTAGACCATCTAGATAGATAGGTATCTCATGTTGATTGGTGTTCACATATTCCAAAGATGTCCAATATTCTCCCTCAATAATTGACATCATGCCAATCATTGGTACAGTGTTTTGCATATCCTCTGAAGCAATGGGAATTTCTTCCTCTGACTCACTAAAGGTTTCAGAGTACTGGGAACGGCTACTTGGTTTGGTTACACTTCCTACAGAGGAAATCACACTTCTTCGGCTTCCTAGGGTTCTTCCAGAACTTAGGTTCATCCACTTAAAAATTTTAATCAAACTTATCCAACCTCCAGTCCCTAGAGTTCTTTACTCAGGGTCTGAATTCTAGAGAAAATTTGGTTGGAATAAGACTGACAATGAATCCACAACACACGATACTTGACCCAAAAAATTCCACGATACTCGATATTTGACAAGTATCACCTCAGAAATCCACGATAGTCGATACTTGACCCACTACGATACACAATACTTGATGCTGATGATACACGATACTTCAAAAAACTCGATACATGATACTCAACATCCAGACAGGTTGCGATACACGATACTCAGGAAACGCGATACACGATATTTGCCCAATATTGTGTGCCAATCACGATATGTGATACACGATACTCCACCAAAAAATTTCCACGATACTCGATACACGACAAGTATCGTGAGAAAATTCCCGACGATACTCGATATTTTTCAGGTATCGGGAAGTTGCCTCCGTGATACATGATATCCAGCAAGTATCGCGATCAGAGACTCACGATACATGATACCCAAGGAGTATCGTGATCTGAATTTCACGATACACGATATGCGATATCCGACGAGTATCGTGAGAACTTCTCAATGATACACGATATGTGACAAGTATCGCCAGACCCAATTCAACGATACTCGATACTTGGTAGGTATCGTGAAAAGAGTTCCACGATACACGATACTCAGCAAGGTCAGGTATCACGATACTCGACCACAGGAGATCACGATACTCAGGTATCGCGATACTCGAGCGTGGCAGAAGACGATACTTGATACTTTTTCACTTTTTGATAATTGTTTTTGAACTTTAAGTGCATACAAGGGTTTCTAAAGCTCATCCACCCTCTCCTCTTACTCTACATCTCAAAAATGAACTTTCCTCACCCCGGGATAGCTTCCACGATATTCACCGCAGGTTGTTTTACTGAAACACTTAATTTGATGAGAGAATGATGAATGTGCTTACCTTGGGAACTCTCCAACCACTCTGACTTGCTCTGTGCAGCTCAAAAGCCTTGATCTCAGCTCACGATACCCGACAGATGGCTCTCACGATACTCGCTTTGCAAACAAGTAACTTGAAAAAAGACAATTTTTGGTTTTATACCCTTTTTTTTTTTAAGTTCTCCTAACTACAAAGACCAACAAGACAAAGATTAAATGCTACTCTAACTTCCGAACTACTCCCTTCTTCCTCCTAATCTACTCACTCCACACACTTCCCTAGACTAACAACTTACTACACACACTCCAAGAGTGAGAAGTAATAAGTGCGGATGAATGTGACTTACCAAAGAAGAGAAATTCACAACTCCTCTACTCGCTTCAATGCTAAAAGCTACTTACCATCACACGAATGCCTTGGTTTGATTCGACATTCCCCGACAACGGTGCCAAAAATGTGTGTACCTAAGTTCCAACCTAGGGACTTGCGGAGAAAGAGACTATACCTCGATCCCCCTCAAGTGCATATAGTGGGGATTCACGCTTTATTTATCAATCCGAGGAGTATCAAAACCTAGCCGAGTGTATGAAGACATGCATTCAAACGATGATCAATGCAAATATGCTTCACAAAGAGTGCAAAAAAGGCAAAGACTAATCCAAACAAACTTCAACTGTCAGTCATGGTGTCACGATACTTGGAGCAGCAGCCAACAGTAAATTGAGTTTTTCTCTCAGCTCTGAACTCCAAATATAGCGGATAGCGTACGCATTTCGAAGTTTCAAGAAGACGCATCCAATGATAGTATTTTCACTCAATTCTGACGCTTCTACTTCAAGTTATGAGCAAAATACTGAGTCATGGAAATGACCTTCCTACACTTCAGCACTTCCTACACTTCACACACACCTTAACAACAGCAAACAAACACTTTCATGGATAGATAACACTTCCTAACACTCTTTCCAAGGAACACACAAGCATACAACCTCACAAAGAAGAAGATAGAGAGAGGAGAAGGCACAAATTCGAAATTCTGTGCTTTTGATTCTCACAATGGTCAAAAGTCTTTACAAAGAGTCACAAATTGACTTATATATATGTGCCCTAAAAATGGTCCTTTCACACAAGAGATCGGCATTTTATTCACTAAAAGGCTAATTTCCTACTAATTTACATGGGTAAGCTACTAACTCCACCAACTAATGTCATCCCAGTCAAATACGTTGTTGTAGAAGAAAACCTCAATATGGCTTTAGTGCCTTCTATTGGCGACATGATTGCTCCTACTTTATCTACATTTGTATCTGCATGAGTGCATCTCCATTTTGTATCCATGAGGCACTCCATTTCTAGTCTATTTCCATTTTATATTGTATTTCATTTGTATTTGGGTACTTTACCATGTGCTTCTACCAGTTGTATTCATTCTCCTTTCAGGAGACTTATCCCACATATGATGTACTTTTGAGAGCCCCTCCTAAATGTATATAAGGAGGGTCTCTCCCCTCATTTGTACTTGGTTAGAAGCTTGAGGAGCCTATTCCATGCTCTTGGCAAGCTCATTTCTAATCTACATGAGTTTACCCATTTCATAGTCTACTCATTTTGTGTCTCACACATTCTTTGTTTTGTGAGAGTACTTTACTTTTCATTTTGCTTCCACATGTGTACTCTCTACATGGTATCAGAGCGCCAGGTGGAGGTCTTGGTGGTGCATTTGGCAGTCATTTTGGTGGTGGTGGTGCTTGAGCATTGGTGGTCTTGCTTTCTCCTTATTGCGAGAAGCTTTTTCCATCAATTTATCCTCTGATTGGGATTCATTTTCCCATTTGCCCACCCTCCCACTATTCTTTTGTCATAATTTCTTTGCTTGTTTTGGGTTACATTTGCCCATTTACCCACCCTCCTACCTCTTATTTTGTAGCAACCTTTGATGGTTTTTGGCATTTAGTGGTTCATTGTTGTAATCTGTTTGAGTGGTTCACATCATCATCATGGAGTGTTCATAAACACTTCTTTCACCTTGATGATACCATTCACAAAATCAACTCGTGCTTACTCTCTGTAATTACGTGAGCAAGCTCGAGTGACCCCAACAACTTCTATAGAAGGGTCCATGCTCCTTATGCGACATGTTGATAACACGTCTCCTTTGGTGTGAAGAGCATTTCACTAGGGCAGTTCCGGAGCAAGCGTATCCTTCATGCAGTAGACGTGACTGATTACCAAAATATAGTTGGGCAAAGAGAGGGCTGGCAATGCCATTGCTCTCCAGGTAACTTGTAAGCCACTATCTGTTCTTGACCCTCTCTGCTACAGTCAAAAATCGACAACAACTTTTGTCAAGCTAACAGAGAGAGAGAGAGAGCAGAATTTTCTCTGCTATTCCTCTGTAAAAAGAGAGCGACGACCTGGTTATGTGTCACTATCACATCCTACACTTACAATGCAACAGCATTTGCTCGAGGCAAAGAGAAAGCAGTGTTCTGCTTAGGCCAAAGATAAAACAGAAGAGAGAGAGATATAGAGAATAACTTCCATCTACATCTGTGTGTGCTAAAAAGCCAATCGCACATTGTCTCTCTCATAGCAGATCATGAAGCTTTTGGGCGACCATATCTCTGCAATCACAAGTAGCTATCTCCTGGCATTCATGCGTTCATGGAATGGTTCAACATGATCTGGATCCACCTTCTCTGACTTCTGTGAGAGAGCATCAAGAGATCAGAAGCTTGCGACATCTTCAAGATTGCACAAAGAGAGAGAGAGAGAGATTGAGCTCTCTTCGTAATTGCGTCCGTCTGCAATCGCATCGCCATCTCTATATTAGCCTTTCGCAGTCCCGCTAAGAACTCTGATAAAACTTAGTTTCGATCTTGATATGGTAAGGATGTAGCATGAGTTGCCATCAGGAGTGCTGTCAGACCGCAGGCCATCTCTCACGTGGGCAGCAGAAGATTTCGACGGCAAGCACCATTGATAGGAGCAATACTGCGCTGGTGCAGATTTTGTGGTGCCAAACT
Organism: Ceratopteris richardii; assembly: GCA_020310875.1. NCBI lineage: Eukaryota > Viridiplantae > Streptophyta > Polypodiopsida > Polypodiales > Pteridaceae > Ceratopteris > Ceratopteris richardii. Next base: position 47,513,783 of record CM035439.1, on the reverse strand, counting down.
TCAGAAGTTTCTAATTTTGGCATTCAGACATCTCCAAAAAACACTATTTTTGGCACTATGTAGAGAGTAGGCACTGGGAGTCCTTGACTGAGCAGAACAGAAGGCAACAAGCCCTTGGCGGAGTCTGTTTATCTCTATCGCCATCGGTGCTTGATAGGAGCCAGCTCGTGAGTCGTGGTGATTTGAAGTCGCAAGAATTTGACATCATACATGACGTCCGCAAGCTTGTACATTGAATCTACGAAGATTGTTATCTCACGTTATGTCATAGGACAGCCACCAATAGTTTGTAATCTCTCCATATTTGAACTCTTCACGATGTATCATTCAAAGTAACTCCCTCAAGATAATTGTTGTAAAGAGTTACTTTATCTTTTCTAGGGTATCCATGCTTTATTTTGGCACACTCAAGGCAGTAAGTGGCTCCCTCTTTGTATGCTCAAAATATAAGAAAAGGTATTATGTGTGTGTGCACTTGTGGGTTGGAGGCTAATCTAAGGCCACTCACAAAGTGATTTGGTTGTCGTGCCTACTAAAGCTATTTTGGTATCCAAAGGGCTACTCTAAGCCCCCCCTCCCCAAGAATTTTAAGTGTGGTGTCCAGTTGTTCATTTCAAGCTTTGCAATTATTTTGAGGCGGTATTTTTGGCAAGTGTCTTTGATAGTGTTTCTAAACACTTTATCCTCAAAGCTTTGTAATGACCAAAAGTGAAGGTAGCTCATTAATAATCTATGGCTAACTTCTTACCCTCTTTCACCCCTATTTTTATGCCTATGGATGAATGCCTCAATGGACAAAATTACAATCTATGGAAAGATGTCATGCACGCATATCTCTACACGAATCTCCTTCATGAGGTAGTAGACGGGTCAGAACCCAAACCCAATAGGGATACCAACTTAGACAATTGGCATGTGTGGAATGTCAAGGACAAAAGAGCTTTAGGTCAGCTATTACTTGCTTGTGACGAACTGACGAAAGGACATATCACGGCCTGTAAGACATCCAAGGACACTTGGGATATGTTACCCGCTTTGTATGAAGACAAAACCTTTTCAAAAATATATGCATTAGAGGCCAAGTTTCATAATTTGACCATTCGGCCACACGACACAATTACCAAGGTCATAGCACAATTTGAGGACTACCAGCATAAATTAGCACTATGAGGTAGGCAAATCTCTAGTGAACACATGCCCATTAGGCTTCTTAACAAGTTACCTAAGTAGTAGGAGACATTTGCCACAACTTTGTATAATCGCAGCCAAGTCTTAACTTGGGAAGAAGTTCGTCGACTATTGCTCCTTCACGACTCGCGAGCCAAATCGACTTCCTCCCAAGAGTCTGCCATGAAGGCCAAAGGCCCATTCAATAAGGACAAAACCACAAGTCATCATGCTAGCAATGGATCTAAGCAAGGATCACATAATTCATGGAAGAAGTTCACCTGTAATTTTTGTGGAAAATCAAGACACTTAGAAAAGTTTTGCTATAAAAAGAAACAATCATCAAAGGCTTCTACGTCTAGGCAAGAATCCAAAGGATCCCAACAGAGATCCCACTGCTCTAGTGAGGAACTCTTCATCTTGAGAGAAGCCAATGCCCTAGTTACTTCCAGCTCCCCGCATCAGTGGATCTTTGATAGCGGAGCTACCTCTCATATGTGCAAAGACAAGGACTCCTTTCAAGAACTCGAAGAGCACATGGGAGAAGTCTATCTTGGCAACAACAAAAGTTTACCCATCAAAGGAAAAGGGAAACTTCAAATTACCAACAATCATGGGGAATGCAAGTCTTTATCCAATGTTCTTTTTGTTCCAAATTTATGTATGAATCTACTTTCCGTCAAGGCCATTACAAATGAGGACAAACAAGTATGGTTTGATAACACCTCAGTTAAGGTAGTTGATCCCCATACAAAGGATGTCATTGCTCAAGGTATTGAAGAAAAGGGCCTCTACAAACTATTTTGCTTTGTATCCAAAGAATCAACCTCAAGTTTGTGGCACCAAAGATTTGGCCACACCTCTTACTTATCAAAAATCTCTTCATCCCAACTTGTGATGGGATTGCCAAAGATAGGGCAACATACTGATGTCTGCCAAGCTTGCACCCAAGGCAAGCAACATAGGGCCCCAGTTCCCAAGGAAGCTTCAACACGAGCGAGGAACCCTCTAGCCCTTATCCACATGGACTTATGTGGACCCATGAACACCCCATCCCTGAGTGGATCCCTCTACTTTTATCTTCTAGTAGATGATCACTCTCGCTATATTTGGGTGTACTTTTTGAAGTCAAAGGCAGACACATTCTCTAAGTTTCAAACTTGGATCAAGGAAGTTGAGAATGAAGCTTCGACTAAAGTTAAAACCATCAAATGAGATGGAGGTGGTGAGTTTATCAATCATGACTTTGATAACTTTCTCAACCAGAAAGGGATCAAAAGACAAGTCACTCAGCCTCATACTGCATCCCAGAATGGAGTAGCTGAAAGAAAGATACGCAGTATGATGGAAATGGCAAGAACTATGCTTCATCACAAGGATCTACCCTACAAGTTCTAGGTAGAAGCCATGCATACTGCCGTTCATATTCTTAATCGAGGATTTACAAGTGCATTACACAACAAAACACCCTTCGAAGCATACTATGGAAGAAAACCAAATGTGAATTACTTTTGAATCTTTGGTAGTGAAGCTTTTGTCCATGTACCAAAAGAAGATAGGAACAAGTTACAATCAAAGTCCAAGAAACACATATTCATAGGGTATAGTGACCAATCAAAGGCATACCATCTATATGATATGGAAAACCACTCCATCACCATTTTGAAGGATGTGATCTTCAATGAAGCTTCCACATACTCAAGAAAAGATTCAAGTACAAGTCTTAGTCCACCTATCTACACTTCAGAGGGGGACTCAGTATTTCCAAACTCCAACTCAAAAGCCAGTACTTCACAACAACCACGCCGATCTCAAAGGCTTCTTGATAAGAGACAATTCGAACAAAGCCATTATGTTAATTATGCTCTAATGCACCAAATTCAGCAAATTCTAGAGCCATCCAACTACAAAGAAGCTCAAGGCCAACCAGAGTGGGAAGCAGCTATGAAAGAGGAACTGGATGCAATAGCACAGAACAAGACTTGGACATTAGTTCCCAAACCAACCAACCATCAAGTCATAGGATTCAAGTGGATATACAAATTCAAATACAAGTCTGATGGAACTCTAGATAAATATAAGGCAAGATTAGTCGCTAAGGGATACAAGCAACAACATGGCATTGACTATGAAGAAACCTTTGCTCCTACTACAAGATTCACAACCATAAGAATCATCTTAGCACTAAGTGCTCAATTTAAGTGGCCCATTTACCAGCTGGACGTCAAAAGTGCATTCCGGAATGGAGATCTTCAAGAAGAAGTATATGTTGAACAACCTAAAGGCTTCAAGATCAAAGGAAAGGAAGATCAAGTGTACAAACTTCACAAAGCAATTTATGGACTCAAGCAAGCTCCTAGGGCTTGGTATGAAAAGATTCACAAGTTCTTTGAAGACAAGGGATTTCACAGAAGCAATGTTGATGCTAATCTCTATATCTATCAAGAGGAGTCTTTAGTAGCCATCATCATTCTCTATGTAGATGACTTGATCTTGACAGGCTCAGATAAAGAATGCATCCAGTTTATCATCACACAGCTTCATCTTGTGTATTCTATGACAGATCTTGGATTACTACACTACTTCTTGGGTATGGAAGTTTGGCAAACAAAAGAAGGTATATTCCTATCACAAAAGAAGTACTGCTCTAATCTACTTTCCAGATAGAACATGGACCAGTGTCGCTCAGTTTCTACACCACTTGATCCAAACATCAAGCTTAAACTGGAGGACAATCATCACTTGTGGATGTGCATACCTATTGAGAGCTTGTTGGCTCATTACTCTATCTTGCCAACACTAGACCAGATATTGCTTATGTAGTTGGTATACTCAGTCAATTTGCACATCAACCTCGTTAGCTTCATTGGGGGGATGTTGCTCAGAGACTACTTCGATACCTTGCCCTCACTCAACATCATGGTCTTTGGTATAGAGGGGGCATCGAACTCGCCGGATATTCAGATTTTGATTGGGCTGGTGATCCTGATTCTCGACGGTCTACTTCTAAGTATATATTCTTGCTCGGCTCAGGACCTATCTCTTGGGCAAGTAAGAAGCAACCTACAGTTGCTCTATCATCCACAGAGGCCGAGTATCGAGCATCGAGCTTTGCAGCATGTGAGGCCATCTGGCTTCGACGTTTATTATCTGACATTGGTGTTTTGCAAGATACTCCGACATGTATTGGCACGGACAGCCAGTCAGCCTTGGCCATCGCCAAGAATCCAGTATTCCACGCTCAGATGAAGCACATCGAGATCTGGTGCCATTTCATCTGCGAGAAGATCATATCTCAAGAGATTACTCTGGAGCAGTGTACCTCGCAGGAGAACCTGTTGGACATGTTCACGAAGGCTCTACCTCTGGTTCCACTTCAACGCTTGGTGGACCTCTGCAGCATTCAGCCACTCCAAAATGGAGCTGCAGAGGGGCTGTTGATGACATGATTGCTCCTACTTCATCTACATTTGTATCCGCATGAGTGTATCTCCATTTTGTATCCAAGAGGCACTCCATTTCTAGTCTATTTCCATGTTATATTGTATTTCATTTGTATTTGGGTACCTTGCCATGTGCTTCTACCAGTTGTATTCATTCTCCTTTCAAGAGACTTATCCCACATATGATGTACTTTTGAGAGCCCCTCCCAAATCTATATAAGGAGGGCCTCTCCCTTCATTTGTACTTGGTTAGAAGCTTGAGGAGCCTACTCCATTGCAAGAGAACAAGGATTACGACCACCACATGCCAGAGAGATGACTCTCCTCCCAACCAAATGCCTCTATCTATAGCTCTCTCCAGGGGACTGCCTTCTTGGGCAGGTGGATACTAATCATCCAAGTGTTATCCATGTAACTACATGTGCACAAAGTGTCCCAGTTAACTCGAGTTAACTCAAGTAGGTGCTTCTAGAAGGTTCTAGATCTCTTTGGTCAAAATACTCTCCCCATGTCCCTCATGGGGATTGAACCCAAGACCTCCTCCTTCACATCCTTGAGACTTAACCACTAAGCTAAGTGGGTCACTTGTTCACAAGAGCACAAGACCTCCTAGTAAGTCTAAAACTCGAGATCTTTGGTCATACACACGGATGACCAAATGGTGTCCGATTTCATATCTGTCTGAACCGGTCATACCCTTGGATCATAGACTTACTTTATTACATTCTTCCCCCCTTGGAAAATATTTTCATCCTCGAAAATAGAGCTATATACATACTGTAGGCAGCCCTCGAGCCTCATGTTCTAAAACTGGAAGAACATGGTCATGTTCTAGAACTAGAAGAACATGTCTCATCTCTATGGTGGCATCCCTACCCAAATGATTCAAAACACTATCTGGTTTTGCACTTTGATGAACTGATCAAAGTACAAACTAGTGAAAGAATAATAAGGGTGGATCTAAACACATCCTTGGCCAATTCATAGTTTCTAGATGTGCGTGTCTAAAACTGAAAAAGTACTTTGTATACTTTTGTGTCATTTCAATACCGTTTAGTTCTCTAATTCGCTTTCATGTTGAGATAATCATAATTGGACTATGCTTTTAGTCCTAATTAATGCATCCTAAATGAAAGCATTCGAGCAAACAAATATCAAAATGAAAACATAATTTGGAAAATACTTAGCTCCACATAGAGCTACGTCCTTCCCTTGATCCTTTGGAAGAGTGATTGGTCCTCTTGATCCTCGTCCTAGCATCTTCCCCATATTCTTGATCACAAATCTTTATCGAACCCGAATGTTGCTTGTGGCCGAGTAGTCAGAACTTCGAATTTTGAACGTTGTGGCAGACTTTGTCAACAATAGACAGAGTTTTGCTTTGGTTTCGACACTTGGGCAGCCCTCAGTTCCATAATAGCCTTGCTGCTGTGGATAAATCAGCCGCCTCAAAACCACAAAGTCTCTGGTTCGATTCCTACAGCGCCCGTCGACAGGTCATGATGTTTTTATAAGCTCCGACATGTTAGGATCTAATCGTCCTCTCTTCTTGGACTACACAAAATCCCCGTCATGACAAGATTGTGCTTTCGATCCCTCTTAAAAGCTGCTGTAAATATCCTTCTTTCCGTTTATGACTTCTGCAGTAGTTTAAGCAATAAATTTAATTGTAACGTTCCAAATACACGACACCAACGCGGGTAGTACTTCTGGATAGGGAGGTCGCTGGTCAAGTGTGCGGTATGGGTTTGCAGGGACAGCTGCAGATTAGTAGCGGGATCGAATTCCATATTCTACAAAAAGTGCACATAATCATTTTGGCTAATCTGCAATTTCGACGCATCCCAACAACAGCTTACAAGCAATGAGAATATGAGAAGTTTGATAGCCTTTGACCACTCCTTAGCAATGCAGCTCTGTGCTAGCTCACACTGTTGCTTTGATGCATCAGCCATATCTACAGCCGTATGCAACAATGGAGTAAAGAACACTCGAAACTTTGCCTTTCTTTTGCTTTTACAGCAGAATCAGTGCAAGTGTAGGACACACGACGGACCAATGCAACAGAATGACTTTCCACACAGAGATCGTGAGATTACTGCTCCACATGGCCAAGCTATAGCACCAGGGAGAATCCCGAATGCAACATGTGGCAGAGAAACTCAACCATTAGTAATTTTGCAAACATCGATGAATACCCTGAAGCTTGTGGTCTCCTGGAGAAAGCAAAAGCTCTATAACTCTCTGGTCAGAGGTTCAATTCTCGATGGCGCCCGTAGTTTCCATTTGTCAAAATAGAAAATACTTTTGCTCCTCTAAGCACAGATGCCGATGAGAAGACATTCACGCGGACGCAAAAATAAAACCGATGCAAGAGACTGATTTCCGCAAGCAAAAGCATAATATGAATACTCAAAGAAGATGATGAGAGCAGTGTCTCCATGAGAGCTTAGGGAAGATGATGAGCCACCAAGGTCACCATGAAAGCTTGCTCTGATACCAATGCAAGAGAACAAGGATTACGACCACCACATGCTAGAGAGATGACTCTCCTCCCAACCAAATGCCTCTATATATAGCTCTCTCCAGGGGACTGCCTTCTTGGGCAGGTGGATACTAACCATCCAAGTGTCAGCCATGTAACTACATGTGCGCCAAGTGTCCCAGTTGTTGAAGAAACACTCACGAATTTGACAAACAGACATGCATAAAAGAAAAAAGAAAAAGAGAAGCAGAATCAAAGAAAATCAAAAGCCTTAGTGGAGGGACAAATCCACAACCGTTATGTACAGTACAGAATCTTCCAGGATCAGAGTTCGTTACACCGAATCAAACTGTACATAGAGAGAACGTGCATAGGAATAATGGAAGGGGAAGTGCGTTTTTAAGAGCGCGCAGTATAAATAGAGCACATACAGAAAGAATGAGTGGGAGAGTTTTTAGTTATGATTAGAAGAAGACGCCAGAGATCGCGTATGTAGAAGAAGACGCCAGAGATCGCGTATGTAAAGATGAATAACAGAAACCTGAAATGTCGGGTATTCATCTGAGAGAGATGGTAGGAAGGAACTACTCACTATAGGAGAGTTTCTGTAGCTTGAGCAAGAAGAGGCCAAGCCTGTTTGTACACATCTTCTCTAATAGAAAACACATGTTCATGTGGAAATTCATGTGCACTGTTCGTATGTGAAGAAACCGAAGTATTGTCATACTACGGTTAAAAATAGTTAACAGTTAAAGTTTTCACAGTAAACGTATTTTGGTCAGTTACAGTGTCTCACTAAACGAGTAATTTCCGGTAGAAGAACGAAGTAGATCTCGCAGAGTAATGCGAAGTTTTGTATGAGAGATAGCTCATTCTGTAGCTAGACATCTCTACTTTCAGTTGATCAAAGTTTTCGGTGGAAAAGATTGTTGATATATTTAGGTAGTGATGTGTGTGAACACTCTAGGACTGTCGGGGCACTTTTTTCCCTCTTTAGGAGGTTTTTTTCCCCCGGCTTGTATATACGCCTATTGCCCTAATGGGCTACTTATCTTTGTACATTCTCTAGTAATACATTCAGTCTTGTGTGTTGTGCTCCAAGCTTCTTCTTCTTCCTTGTGCTGTTCGCGTGCTTCCGCAGACGTCTAACTCCAACAATTGGTATCAGAGCAGGTCGTTGCTTCTTCTAGGGCGCCGTCGACACTCCTCCGTTTGCAGTCTCAGATTCGCACAAAATTTGGTGAGCATACTCAGGGTGTTTCCGAGATCAAAACAACTTCGCTCTGTGGTGCCGAAATCGCGATCTGAGCTCGTTTCGGCCTCCGAACGCACTATCGCAGTGCTTGTGTAGGCTATTTCGTCCTTTTGTGCCAAAGGTATATACCAGTTTCTGTTCGCCAGTTTAAGCGTCTTGAAGTCTGCTACAGGTCTGGCAGAACTCGTCTGGGCAGTTCTGTTCAACTTTTTGAGATACAGTCAATTTTCTGCATCAAGGTATTTTAGTCACCGGCCATGGCTGAAAGCAGTGATGTATTCCGTATGTTGGCTGTTGAGGATAAGTTGGATGGTACCAACTACCCATTATGGGCTTATATGATGCGACATGTACTGGTTGCAAAAGGATTGTGGAACATTGTGCAGGGTGTTGAAAGACGTCCTGTTACACCTGTAACGACAGGTACTGCAAATACAGGTGTTGGAGCTGATGAAGATGGTGTCGAAGATGATATTCCGCAGATTCCTGTTCGTGCTGCTGTTTCTGTTGCACCTACTGCAGAGCAGATTCGTTGGGATGGCAGAGATGCCCAGGCACATGCATTGATAGCTTTGTCTGTCAAACGTGCCATTATTCCTCACATTCGCTCTTGCAGAACAGCAAAGGATGCTTGGGATACGCTTACCACTTTGTACCAGGCTAGGAATGAGGCTCGTGTTGCTTACCTCCGAAAACAGTTGGAGAGTGAGCACATGAATGAAGGTGATTCTATGGACAGTTTTCTTACAAAGATCAAAGACCTGAAGGAACAATTGATTTCTGCTGATGAAGTTATACCAGATAGCTCACTTGTGCAGACCGTTCTGAATGGTCTTCCTGATTCATATCAGAGTTTTGCCTCTACTCTTCGGTTGATGATGAAAGGCAATCCGAATGCCTTGTCATTTGAGGAATTAGTCTCTGTTCTGTTGCAGGAAGATCAGTCCAGGCAGAACAGGTCCATTATGCGTGTTGCAGATCAAGCTTTCCTGGCTAGTCAGAAGGGCAAAGGAAAATGGAGCTCTTCTACTAGTAAGCAGAAATCTGCAAATGCTGCACAATCGAAGAACCAGGATAAAGATGAGAAGAAATCAGAAAAGCAGAAATTGTTCTGCAAGTACTGTAAAGGAAATGATCATATTATAAAGAACTGTCCAAAACTGGCTGCTAAAGAGGCAAAGAAGAAAGAGGCTGGAATGGTTGTTGCAAAGGCCTCTACACCAAAAACAGAGTCTGCAAATCTTGTGCAGGAAGAAGAATGGGCGTTTACTACTGTCTGCAGTTTTGACCCATCTTCTCATGATCAGTGCATGTCTGCAGTAGACTCAGATGTTTGGTACTTTGACAGTGGGGCGACCAAACATATTACCTCGCAGCGCAGTTTCTTCTCTTCACTCGAGCCTGCCCCTACAGGGAATACTGTCACATGCGCCAATAACTCCTCTTATCCTGTTATGGGAGTTGGTAAGATCATTCTGACTACTGCTGATGGTAGTTCTTTCACTTTGTCAGATGCTTTATTTGTGCCAGGGATCAAAAAGAATCTGTTATCAGTTTCTGCATTAGCCAAGATTGGCTTGGTTGTGAAATTTGTTGATGACAGGTGTACAGTCCATGATCTCTCAAATGGCGATGTGATTATTGCTTCTGGCATTTTATGTCGTGGGCTGTATAAGCTCATAGACTATGAAAGATCTGTGAATGATTCGGCATGTGCAGTTCATGATTCTCAGGCTATGTCAGATGCAAAGCTTTGGCATGCACGCTTTGGTCATCTGAATTTTGCTAGTTTGTTACGCCTGCAGAAATCTGAAATGGTGTCCTCTTTGCCCAAACTTGAGGCACCTGGAAAACATGTTTGTGAAGGCTGTATTTTGGGCAAAATGCAGCGTTCTTCCTTTCCAAAAGATGGTTCAGTTCGGGCTATGCAGAAATTGCAGCTTGTACATAGTGATGTCTGTGGTCCTATGCAGACATCCTCTTTTGGAAATTACCTTTACTTCGTGACTTTCATTGATGATTTTTCCAGGCATGCATGGGTATATCCACTCAAAGCAAAGTCCGAAGTGTTCATGTGCTTCAAACAGTTTTTGGTTTTGGGTGAAAATCTGTCAGCATGTAAAATGGGCACCCTCCGTTCTGATCGAGGGGGGGAATATATGTCTTCAGATTTTAATGCATTTTTGGCTGAACGTGGGATAAAACACCAGTGTACAGTGCCGTATACACCTCAACAGAATGGAGTTGCTGAACGAAAGAACAGGTCACTCATGGAGATGGCGAGGTGCATGGTCAAAAGTCAGGCTTTACCACGTAGTTTCTGGCTTGAGGCTGTCATGTGTGCAGCATATGTACTGAACAGGTGTCCCACCAAAGCGTTGCAGTCTATCACTCCATATGAGGCTTGGCATGACCGCAAGCCATCTGTTGCTCATCTGCGTGTTTTTGGTTGTTTGGCATATGCATTAGTGCCTGAACAACATCGCAGAAAATTGGATGATAAGGCAGTAAAATGTATTTTTGTTGGGTACAGTTCTGAAAGTAAAGGCTATCGTCTGCATCATCCACAGACTAAACGCATTCTGGTTAGCCGTGATGTTGTCTTTGTGGAAGATGCTATTCAGCCATTGCTTTCATGTACTAAGGAGACATCTGTTAGCTCCAAAGACATGTATGATACTTTGATGCCTCTTTTTACAGGTGGACAGGCTAACGCTGGTCCTAATGAGGCAACTTCTCAGCCTTTGCAGGTTTCATATGATGATGCAGATCATTCCATTTCTGATGCAGATTTACATGATGCACTTGTTGATGAGAGAGCTGATATTGAACAGGCAAAAACTATGCCAAAATGGCTGGTGCAGACTTTGCGTGACAGCAAATTAGATGCACCTTTGTCATATCGTACTCGTTCAGGCTCTCATAGTACCTCCTTTGCATCAGATTGCTATGCTATGGCTGCATCTAGTCTCTGTGATGAGAATGAGCCTGTTTCTTTTGATGAAGCACAAAATTCAGAAAATTGGATGGCTGCTATGCAATCTGAATATGATGCTATAATGAAGAATGGTACATGGTCTTTATGTGACTTGCCTCCTGGCAAGAAGGCCATTGGCACTAAGTGCGTATACAAGCTGAAGCGTAAACCTGATGGTACAGTTGACAGGTATAAGGCTAGGCTTGTTGCAAAGGGTTATGCGCAGGAAAGAGGCATTGATTTTGATGAGACCTTTGCACCTACATGCCGTATGACTACTGTTCGGAGCATTTGTGCACTTGCAGCCCATCATGGTTGGAATGTACATCAGTTGGACATTAAAACAGCATTTCTGAATGGTGACTTGCATGAAGAAGTGTATGTTTTTCAGCCCCGTGGCTTTGTGCAGAAAGGGCATGAAAACCAGGTGTGCAGGTTAAAGAAGGCGTTATATGGTTTAAAGCAAGCACCACGTGCTTGGTATGAGAAAATACATGCCTATCTAATTGCACATGGTTTTGAGAACAGTCCAACTGAAAGCACCTTATATGTTAAGCGTGCTAATGATGTGCTTCTGATCATTGTTGTCTATGTAGACGACATGCTGCTCACTGGTCCTCTTGAGAAGCATATTGCTGATTTTAAGGCTGATTTGCATGCCTCATTTGAGATGTCTGATTTGGGGCATTTGCATCACTATTTGGGCATTCAGTTTATGCACGTTGATGGTGGAATGGCTTTGTGTCAAACGAAATATATTGACACATTATTGCAGCGTTTTGGCCTTGAAGAATGTAAGCCTATTGCCACTCCTATGGAGACAGGTTTACGATTGAGTCTTCATGATGCTGGAGATGCATTTGATGCTGTTCTCTATCAGCAGGCTGTTGGATGCTTGATTTACTTATGCATTACTCGGCCAGATATTCAGTTTGCTGTCTCACAGATGAGCAGGTTCATGCATTGCCCAGGAGTCACGCATTGGAAAGCGGTTAAGCGCATCTTTCGCTACTTGAGTGGTACTCGGCTACTTGGGTTGTTTTATCCCAAGGGGGGATCACTACCGCCAGATTTGCATGCTTTTTCTGACTCAGATTGGGCTGGTTGCTATGACACTCGTGTGTCCACCAGTGGTTTTTGCTTCATGCTTGGTAGCTCATGTATATCTTGGTTGAGCAAGAAGCAGCCTACTGTGGCCACTTCCAGTTGTGAGGCTGAGTATAGGGCAGCTTTCACAGCGACTGTTGAGTGTGTGTGGCTCAGACGCCTTATGGCTGATTTGGGTGTTGGCCAGTCTTCTGCCACCACCATCTTCACTGACAGTCAGAGCGCATTGGCAGTTGCGAGGAACCCTGTGTTCCATGCTCGCACTAAGCACATTGAGGTGCATTATCACTATGTCAGGGAGAGGTTCTCTGCTGGGGAGATCAGCTTGGCATATGTGCCCACGCAGGAGAACATTGCAGACCTTTTCATGAAGGCTCTGCCTAGGGAGAAGTTTGAAGCTTTCCGCAAAGCTTTGGGCTTACTTCCTTTTGTGGAGTGATTTCCACATAGCTTGGCACTTCCTTATACATGAGTGCCAGCTCCTTGTTCACCGCATCACTCCCAGGGGGGATTTGTTGATATATTTAGGTAGTGATGTGTGTGAACACTCTAGGACTGCCGGGGCACTTTTTTCCCTCTTTAGGAGGTTTTTTTCCCCCGGCTTGTATATACGCCTATTGCCCTAATGGGCTACTTATCTTTGTACATTCTCTAGTAATACATTCAGTCTTGTGTGTTGTGCTCCAAGCTTCTTCTTCTTCCTTGTGCTGTTCGCGTGCTTCCGCAGACGTCTAACTCCAACAAAGATATCTACACACAGTAAAAAGCCTGACCGGAAAGAGGTTTTCTGAACTAGTGGAGTTTTTCCTTAAACTTCAGGAAGAGTTCAGTAAGTTAAGGAAGTTCACGCATCACTCCCTTACTTCATAAACATTCACTTGAAGTAATTATAATCAGAATTGAAGTTCATTCCGGTACAATTCCGGTACGATCACGGTGTCAGTCCAGTGACAGTCTGGTGAAGTTCCGATGAAATTTTTCAGTAAATATAGAGTGCAGTCTTATACGTTGAGCGTCAGAAACTATGCTAAGCAATTGATTGATTACAGAGGTGTTCTAAATCACACTAGCTTAGTTCTTCTTGGGCGTGGCGAATTCCGCAGGCTTAATAAGGTTCAGCCTTCGTCGCGTCGACAAGAAGTGGTATCAGGCAAAGCCGAGTAAAACCACATCAGTGGTATCAGAGCCAAGGATAGATCCAAGAGCAAGGGCGAATCGACTACAAGTGGATATCAGAGCTAGGCATATCTAATCAGAGCAGGCTAGACCCAAGAGCCGAAAGATTCTGAAAAGCAGAAAGGTTCTCAAGGAACAACCGGAAGTGAAGATACAAGAGAAGTCAAAAACTTTCATAAGGAAAGGAGAACGCTGAAGAGATCAACAACAAATGGTATCAAGAAGTATTTTGAAGTCATCCTCAAGAGTAAAGGTTTGTGAAAGGTAAAACCCTTAACATCATACTCACTGGAAAAATTATGGCAGACCACGTTACTATTGACAAACTGGACAGAGATAATTATCCTGCATGGGTAATGCGCATGGAAGCCTTACTTATGAGTAAGGACTTAATGATGTATGTGACCGGAGAAGAAAAGAAGCCGACTTTCGAAGATGATAGTCAACTGGAAAAAGAAGAATTAGAAGCCTTGAAGCTGTGGCAGAAGAAAGATGCAACGACAAGAGCCTACATCTATAATACCGTAACAGACCATCTACTACCGCACATTAGAGGTCTGGAGAAAGCGGAGGACATATGGAGTGCGTTGGAAGATCATTTCCAAAATACTACGAAAGCTAGGAAGGCTAGCTTATGGTCCGAATTCACAACGTTCAAAAAGAAGTCGAGTCAAAGCATTAGTGACTATGTTACTAAGATGAAGGATCTAGCAGATAGTCTTGGATCCATAAATGAAGATGTCAAAGATCACAGATTGATAGCACAACTGCTAACAGGTTTGAGAGGAGATGAAAGGTGGAAACCTTTCGTACTCTCAATTGAACTTTCTTTAAATCATTTTGTGCCAGATTTAAATCAGTTGCTTGGTTTGATGCTCACATATGAGCAAGACCTAAAAGGAGATGGAGACAAAGGACAAAGTTCAGCGATGTACATGAAGAACAAGAAGAAAGACAAAGGTAAACCAAAAGAGCCTATTACGCAAGAGGTAAAGGCACTGGCAGAGGAAGAGCAAGACGTTTTGGAAGAGGAAGAAGTAGTCAGAATACCAACAAGAAGGCCTGCTGGATTTGTGGATTAAGTAATCATCTGGCTCATGACTGTTGGCACAATGAACAAGGATCAAATCAGAATCAGAACAATAATAGCAAAACTAGGAGTGGAAGATATCAAAGAGGCAGACAAGGCCAAAGAGGCTGTTATGGTAGAGGTGGAGCGAGAAGTTGGGGACAGAATCAATCCTACAACACCACCTACAACAACTACGCAAATGACACGCACAATGAAAGTCATACATTGTTGATGATGAACTCTATCAGCACATCAGAAAATGAAGACCTAAAGGTATTTTACATTGATTCTGGATGCTCTAATCATTTGTCAAGAAATATAGAACTGATGTCAAAACTAGAAAAAGGTAGTTCTAGTCACACTGTTCAAACAGGTGACAATACGAGACATAGCGTACATTCAATTGGAAAAGTGAAATGCAAGAGTGGAGCAGATCTGCTAACCAATGTTCTGTATGTTCCAGCAATACCAAAAAATTTGATCAGTGTGGGACAGATAGTTGAAAAAGGTTTTCAGGTCAGATTTACAAACAAAGGAGTATTTGTAGAAGATCCCGAGAACGGATATAATCAGATCGTCTCTGGAAAGAAAGAAGGCAGACTCTTTACCTTAAGAGTACAAGGGAACATCGGCCAAGCGTTGCTCACACATGGTGAGAAGGTGATTACAGAACTTGATCTATGGCATAAGAGATTAGGTCATTTCAATGAAAAAGGAATTAAAGCTATGATCCCAAATCAGTCTGTACTGAGATTACCGAACATACAGAATCAACATATGATTCATAAGTGCGAAGCATATCAGATGGGAAAAGCCCACAGGTTACCTTTCTAGAAGAAAGGATTCAAACATGATGGAGTACTCGAGCTTATTCATACAGATGTATGGGGGCCAACAAAAGAAAGATCAATCAGCGGATCGAGGTACTATGTCTTATTCATTGATGATGCAACAAGGTGGATAACTCTTTATGTTTTGAAAGAGAAATTAGAAGTGTTTGGAGCTTTCAGGCATTTTCATGCATATGCTGAAAGACTTAGCGGACGAAAACTTAAAAGACTGAGGTCTGATGGAGGGGGAGAATACTTCTCCCAAGAGATCAATGATTATCTTTGGAATGCAGGTATCAAAAGAGAAATAACTTGCAGGTATACATCGCAACAAAACGGAGTAGCAGAAAGAAGGAACCAAACTCTAGTTGAATTTGCATGAGCTATGCTAAACGAAAAAGATTGTCCAAATTATCTTTGGGCTGAAGCTGTAAATACGACATACTTGATAAACAGATTACCATGTACAGCTTTAGAAGGAATGACCCCTTATGAAGCTTGGTGGAGAAAGAAGCCAACACTTGATCATTGCAAAGTGTTTGGATCAGTAGTGTATGCTTATGTACCATCACAACTGAGACATAAGCTTGAATCGAAAGCAGAGAAATATGTGTTCGTCGGATATGATGAAAAACAGATGGGTTATAGGTTATGGAGTCCTCTAACGAAACAGTTTATTGTTTCTAGAGATGTTACTTTTGATGAACAAAAAGGCTGGTATACAGACCAAAGACATACGACTGAAGAATCTGAAGAAGAGATAAGAAGAAGAGAGAAAGGAAAATCAATTGTGCAGGTGCACAGAGATGAAGATCATATACAGGCAAGTACGTCCAGGATCGGATCAGGTATGAGAAATGAAGATGAAGAAGTGTATTCAGACACTTATGAAGAACGCGAACCAAGAAGGTCAAGCAGGACTAGAAGACAACCAGAAAGGTATTCATATGATACCTCATACATAACTCAGAAAGATTATGCATATATGGTCAAAGATGATGAAGAACCATAGAGCTATGATGAAGCTAAAGGCAAGAAGCAATGGGAAGAAGCAATGAAAGAAGAAATCAGCACACTGGAGGAGAACAAGACATGGGAACTTGTTCCGAAACCAAATGGTAAGAAAGTAATCGAAAATAAATGGGTTTTCAAAATAAAGAAATTTGTAGATGGAAGGATAGCCAGACACAAAGCAAGGCTGGTGGTCAAAGGCTATGCCCAGACGTATGGCATAGATTATGATGAGACGTTTAGTCTGGTGGCAAGAATGTCAACCATAAGGACAGTAATTGCTGTAGCTGCATCGAAAGGATGGAAGCTAAGTCAGCTAGATATAAAGAACGCATTTCTGAATGGATACATTTCTGATGAAGTGTACATGGAACAACCTGAAGGGTTCGAAAGTTTTAGATACCCAAACTTGGTCTGCAGATTAAGAAAAGCACTTTATGGACTGAAGCAAGCTCCAAGAGCTTGGAATTACAGACTTGTGAAATATCTGAATGAACTTGGATACCAAAGTTCGAAGGCAGACGCAAGTCTACTCATAAAGAGAACAGAAGAAGGTATGATCTACATTTGTATTTATGTAGACGACTTAATCATCACAGGAACCTCAGATGAAGGGATTACAGAAGTAAAGAAACTACTCGAAAGAGAGTTCAAGATCAGTGACCTAGGGAAGTTATCATATTTCTTAGGAATGGAAATCACATACACAGATCATGGTGTATATGTTTCACAAAAAAGGTATCTCCTAAACTTACTGAAGAAGTTTAATATGGAGAATTGCAGAGAAGCTTCAACACCGCTTGAAGTAAATCATAAACTCAGCAGATACAGTGGTGCAGAGTTTAAAGATATGAAGAGATATCAGTCATTAGTAGGAAGTTTAATTTATGCTACGATAACGAGACCAGATCTTAGTTATGTAGTGGGAGTTCTCTCACAATTCATGCATTGTCCGACAGATCAACATTGGGTTGCAGGACAAAGAGTTCTTAGATACGTCAAAAGAACTATAAAAGAAGGATTATATTATCCTTTTACGTCAGATATAAAGCTGAAAGCATACAGTGACTCAGACTGGGCTGGAAGTCAAGATGACAGAAGATCAACGCACGGGTATATGATATACCTAGGAGATAAGCTGGTAAGCTGGTGTTCAAAGAAGCAACACACAGTAGCGTTATCGTCAACAGAAGCCGAATACAAAGGACTTGTAGAAGCAGCTAAAGAAATAATATGGATGCAGACCTTGTTCAAAAGCATGGGTATTGATCAAGGTGTACCTATCATACATGGAGATAATATGAGCTCATTGTATCTTGCAGCAAACCCAGTATTTCATGCAAGAACAAAGCACATAGAGATTCAGTATCATTTCCTGAGGGAAAAGATAATGGAGAAAGAGATAGAAATAATATACACTCCGACAAAAGATCAGATTGCAGATATTTTGACAAAGAGCTTGGATGGAACAAAGACAAGCAGATTCAAAGAGATGGCAGGTATAAAAGAAAGAAAGATATATGAAAGACCGGAAGATGTCAAATTAGTGATTAAGGGGGAGCTGTTGAAGAAACACTCACGAATTTGACAAACAGACATGCATAAAAGAAAAAAGAAAAAGAGAAGCAGAATCAAAGAAAATCAAAAGCCTTAGTGGAGGGACAAATCCACGACCGTTATGTACAGTACAGAATCTTCCAGGATCAGAGTTCGTTACACCGAATCAAACTGTACATAGAGAGAACGTGCATAGGAATAATGGAAGGGGAAGTGCGTTTTCAAGAGCGCACAGTATAAATAGAGCACATACAGAAAGAATGAGTGGGAGAGTTTTTAGTTATGATTAGAAGAAGATGCCAGAGCTCGCATATGTAGAAGAAGACGCCAGAGATCGCGTATGTAAAGATGAATAACGGAAACCTGAAATGTCGGGTATTCATCTGAGAGAGATGGTAGGAAGGAACTACTCACTGTAGGAGAGTTTTTGTAGCTTGAGCAAGAAGAGGCCAAGCCTGTTTGTACACATCTTCTCGAATACTACGGTTAAAAATAGTTAACAGTTAAAGTTTTCACAGTAAACGTATTTTTGGTCAGTTACAGTGTCTCAGTAAACGAGTAATTTCCGGTAGAAAAACGAAGTAGATCTCGCAGAGTAATGCGAAGTTTTGTATGAGAGATAGCTCATTCTGTAGCTAGACATCTCTACTTTCAGTTGATCAAAGTTTCCGATGGAAAAGATATCTACACACAGTAAAAAGCCTGACCAGAAAGAGGTTTTCTGAACTAGTGGAGTTTTTCCTTAAACTTCAGGAAGAGTTCAGTAAGTTAAGGAAGTTCACGCATCACTCCCTTACTTCATAAACATTCACTTGAAGTAATTATAATCAGAATTGAAGTTCATTCTGGTACGATCACGGTGTCAGTCCAGTGACAGTCTGGTAAAGTTTCGGTGAAATTTTTCAGTAAATCTAGAGCGCAGTCTTATACGTTGAGCGTCAGAAACTATGCTAAGCTATTGATTGATTACAGAGGTGTTCTACATCACACTAGCTTAGTTCTTCTTGGGCGTGGAAAATTCCGCAGGCTTAATAAGGTTCAGCCTTTGTCGCGTCGACAAGAAGTGGTATCAGGCAGAGCCGAGTAAAACCACATCACCAGTTAACTCGAGTTAACTCAAGTAGATGCTTCTAGAAGGTTCTCGATCTCTTTGGACAAGATACTCTCCCCATGTCCTTCATGGGGATTGAACCCAAGACCTCCTTCTTCACATCCTTGAGACTTAACCACTAAGCTAAGTGGTCACTTGTTCACAAGAGCACAAGACCTCCTAGTAAGTCTAAAACTCGAGATCTTTGGTCATACGCACGGATGACCAAATGGTGTCCGATTTCAGATCCGTCTGAACCGGCCAGACCCTTGGATCATAGACTTACTTTATTACATCCATGCTCTTGGCAAGCTCATTTCTAATCAACATGAGTTTACCCATTTCATGGTCTACTAATTTTGTGTCTCACACATTCTTCGTTTTGTGAGAGTACTTTACTTTTCATTTTGCTTCCGCGTGTGTACTCTCTACACCTTCTTCACCCCTGATCACAGAAAGTGACCCTAACTCCAACACTTTTGACTCTACTCATGTAGATACTCCACCAGCATATTATACGGAGTCACCAGAACATGTGGAAACATATCAATACTATAGTCCATCATTGGAACCCAGTTGGGAGCCCAATTATGCTAATGTGATGTATGCGAACCCTAATCCGCGGCCCCAATTAAGACAGCAAAGACCACAAGGCCCTAGAGGATGATGCTTTAGGTGCCAAGGAGACCATTTCGTAAAGGATTGCTCACATCCTCCAATAGCTGGATAGTCACAATATTATAACATAAAAGGTTTTTGTGCCGAGTGTGGTAAAGAGCATGTCATAAAAGATTGGCCCAAGAACCTTGCTAATGCTTCAAAAGTAACACCCATTAACATGATAGGTATTGTGCACAATGCAGATGGATCCAATCCTACATGTGTGCCTATCCAAGCTATAACAAGAGCCCTGGCACTCTTACGAAATCAATAGCTTAATCCTGAAAAAGTAGTTGAAACTAGCGAAGTTGGAGAGTCTAGTAATAAAAAGACGAAATCTTGGAAAGGTTCTAGAGAAAGGATTAAGAGAAACTAGAGTAAAAAGATAACTGAGTTGAAGGAAGTCTTAAGGAATCTAGAGCCAAAATCCTAGAATTGACTTCTCAAGAATCTAATCAGGAGAACCTAGCTCAGAGATTAGGATCAGTTCTACCGGAACCCATACACAAAAAATTTGGACATGATGTTTCATGCATATCAGGCTAGATTAAAAGAAGGACCCCAAATAGCGGAAATGAGTAAGAACTATCCACGAGTAGATTTAGAAATTGAGAGAACTAAAATCTGTATGAAGATGGTAGAATTAGCACAAACTATGTTCGAAGCCTCTCGTTATCTTAATTGGAATAACATGGCAAAACCTAAATTATACTTTCAAGGACTACTGGAGAGGTTAGAATATTTGATCAATAGCAACGAGAAAAAGAATCTGCATAGGAACCTTATTATCTCTGAGACACAGGAAAAGAATGCACCATCCATGACTCAAGTACCAAATACAGAAGCTGAAGACAACCTGTCTTCCATACATAAGCATTCACATGAATTTCTAAGAGAAATCCAAGAAGAGAAGTGGAGAAAAGAGCGAGAAACCCATCCTCCTATTCAAGAGATAGATGACTTGCAAGAGCAATTTCCCTTAGACATCCCATCTATTTATGATGATGTAGAGGAAGAACAACTAAGTGAACACACATATTTTGAATCCAATTCTTTGCAAGAATTACCTCAGTTCACAAGACCTTGGGAAGCCAAGTCGATCAGCATGAGAGCACCCACAATAATAATGAGGAATGAAGAATCGGTAATCCCTAGAAACATCGAAGTCATAAAGAACACTCGAGTACAATGCCATCTCACTCTAGAGGAATTGTTGAAGGTTAAACCAGAATTGTGGAAGCACATAGCAAACCAATTCCCAGAGGCTGCTATTGCTCCCTCATAGATAGGATCACACAAGAAGGTACCAGAGATACCCATAGAAAGAATTGGAGATGTGAGCGAAGGAGAGGAAGGTAACACTTATCTTCCAATAACCCACTAGGGCTACACCACCAAATCCATCTTAGATTCAGGAGCCAGAGTAGCCATCGCTACCACTGCTTTATCGAAACATTGGGGTAAGCCAGCATTAAGACCCACCAAGATGAAGCTACAAATGGCTGACGGACATATAGAAAAGCCATTGGGCTTACTAGAAGGCATGCCAGTTGCAAATTGTACAAGATTGGGGAACTAATTCCTTGTACTTGCAACATTTAGGAGTGACTACTAAATTCAATCTTAAAGACTATTCCCATCGGGATGTGCCCCCAATATAGTGGAACACCATCCATAAGACACAAGAAGAAACAGAGTTTGTATACTCATTGGAGTCAGATCCCTCATGGTTGCACGAGGATACTGATCTATGGATGTTTAAGGTAGCGAAACAAGAGGAAGAACGATTAGAATTCAGGATCTTAGGTTCAGAACAACATCCATGAACCCTTCAAGACCCAGCTTATGCACCTATAGTATTTTCGGACGAGAAATTTGAGCCTACATGTGGATGTATCCAACTATGCCATAGGATGTGTATTGGCACAACCTACGAATGAAGGTAATGTAGACCTGCCTATAGCCTACACGAATAGACAATTGAATGCGGCAGAAAGAAATTACACCACTACAGGACGAGAAGGATTACGAATTATCTATGCAGTGAAGAAATTCAGGCATTACTTATTGGCAAATAAATTCAAGTTCTTTACGGATGAGCAAGCATCATTGTACTTAGTCAATAAGCCTCATAGTACTGGACGATTGATATGTTGGTTTCTATTGCTCATGGAATATGACTTTGAAGTCATAGTCAAGAAACGAAAGACACACCTTAGAGCTTACCACCTCTCAAGATTAACTTTAGGAGAAGCTCCTCAAGGAATAGCAGATGAATTGCCCGATACATATTTGTTTACCCTAGAGATAATATGGGCTAAGCCTATTGTCCCTATTCTCACATATGGACCCAAGAATCCTAGGATAAGGATCAAAGAAGGAGAAATCACCAAGTCACAAAGATATCAAATCATTGCAGGAATTATATATAAACAAGATAATCAGAAGATTCTTGCTTGTTGTGTGGATGAATCAAAATACACGAATTGGTTGCAATTAGCACATGTAGGTGCATTAAAGCAACATCATTCAAAACATCGTACATTGTAGACTCTGCATAGACTAGGAGTATATTGGCCTTCTATGGAAGCAGATGTCTATAAAATGTGTAAATAATGTCTTGTCTGTTGTGAAAGACCACCGGTGGAACATGCCACATTATAGCATATGTCTCTCACACCATAATGGAGTGAACCTTTAGTGACGTACTTGAGGACGAAAACATTCCCTCAAGGAATGACTTTAGCACGACAAC
The DNA here is from genome assembly GCA_020310875.1 of Ceratopteris richardii. NCBI lineage: Eukaryota > Viridiplantae > Streptophyta > Polypodiopsida > Polypodiales > Pteridaceae > Ceratopteris > Ceratopteris richardii. Next base: position 47,491,198 of record CM035439.1, on the reverse strand, counting down.
GAAGTCTAGAGTAGGAAGCTCAAGACTATTCACTTATTGGCAACAATTTATACAAATGAGGACGAGATCGATACCTAAGATAGTGTGTTCATGAGAGTGATTATTTGAGTATACTAGAGACTGCACACCAAGCTGTTGCAGGAGTTCATTTTGGCCCCGATAGGATCATCAAAGCCATACTCTTTGCAGGATTATGGTGGCCCACTCTTCACATGGATGCACATACCTATGTTAGGAGATGTGATGTGTGCCAAAGGACTCAGTTTCCTACTCGCAGAGATGAAATGCCACTGAAACCCATGATGGGAGGATGTGCATTTCCAAGTGGGGTGTAGACTTTGTAGGACCCATTAACCCCCTCGCAAAAGGAACACATGCGGAATACATCATAGTTGCAACAGATTATCTTACCAAATGGGTAGAGGCACAAAAAAGAATGGTGCACACATGACTGCCGAATTCTTATTTGAAAATGTCTTTACAAGATATGGACTATAGAGTTAGTGAGGGACACAGGAACTCACTTTCTAAACCAAGTCATTGAATATTTGTTACACAATTTTATGTTGATACACAAGAAATCTGCACCATATCATCCTTAGACCAATGGTCAAGTTGAAAGTACTAACAAGATCCTTTGTACTGTACTGACGAAAATCGTGAACAACAAACGTTCAGATTAGGACAAATAGTTATATCATGTTGTTTGGGCATATTGAGTGGCCTACAAGACCGTACTCAATGCAACTCCCTTTCAAATGGTTTTTGGTCAGAACGATGTGTTTCCTTTGGACTTCTTGATACCCACCCTTAAGGTTTCACAAGAACACCAGTGGACCGATCATGAATTATCATCAAGTATAATGGACTTGGAACGATTAGGAGAAACCAAGCTAAAAGCCACAACAGCCATATATGCAGCAAAGAAACGACAAAAAGCCTATTTCGATGCACATGTGAAAGACAAAGGCTTAAAAGAAGGAGATTTAGTCCTAGTATATACGATAAAACAGCATGCACGGAAATTAGAAAAGTGAGGTTATGGACCCATGATCATTAACAGACTCTCGACAAGTGGAGCAGTACAATTACCCACCTTGGAAGGAGAGATAATGCCTAATTACATTAGTGGTTGTAGAGTCAAGCTTTATCAGGAACCTCTTACTGAGGATATGCTTAGAAGACTCACATTGGCAAAAGAAGTGTAAGGAGGAAGAACAAAGAATACGTGCGGAAGCTCAGGCAGAAGTTATAGAACGCATTAAGTGCATGAAGCTAAGAAGATAAGGACTAGGGAGAGAACATTATAACCATCTGGAAACAACACCCAGATACCCCATGGCCATGTGTCAAGCAAAGTCAACTACTCATCCTAGCATAGTGGATAGGAGACCATTCATTACAGTCAGGCTAGAGCACGACAACCCTTGCCATGAGCTCAGGGCTTTAATTGATTCAGGTGCTGCTACTAGTGTGATTAGATGGTCCCACTATAAGGACTTAGGAATAGAAATGCAGCCAATTGAGGCATACCTCATAGGGCTAGGAGGCATGGAAACCCCTTGCATGGGTGAGGTGGACCTTCCTATCCTCATACACGAAGTGATCATGATCATGTTGCTCCTAGTGTGCGATGATGATGACTTGATAGAACCCCTAATCCTTGGCCAAGATTGGCTATACGATCACTCAGTGGACCTAAATCTTAGACAAGGCTCCTTGCAGATTAGAACCTTAGACCAGTAGTGAGTGATACGGCTTGACTTCCCTAATAGCACTCTGCCTGAGGTATGTAACCCTAGACCATATGAACTACATGCGAAGGAGGACCATAAGATCTTTGGCCAGATAAGTCACATCTACCCCAACCCACGCGGGCTTGGCGATGGACAATTGCCATTCAAAAGAATGTCAACAGATTTACACCTGGGCTTCCTGCAAACTAGAAGGGGTCACCACCCAACAACTGGGACAAATGGGGATGCATCAGCAATCAGGTGGACTGCATCGGTGGACAAATGGGCACAACACCTTGCGGTGCCCATCCTTCCACACTTACTGCGGACTCTCCTAGATTTATGGTACAAAATGCTACACTTCCTAATGGGCAAGTTTCGCAAGTGTTGGACCTCTCTTCTTTTCCAAAGCAGAGCATCAACCAGACCTCTCACCCATGCCCACGAAGGAGTCAACCACAACAAAGGAATCCAAAACGATGTACCCAGGTGATGAACATGCTACATGCTGCAATGGATATGCCCTCAGTATCGGAAGCAACGATTCTTAACAAAACTAGAGAATGGGAACATGTTATATTTACACGTGAGCTCATCAACAAAGCTTTTGGATGGAATCAAGATGGTCTAACAAATCTCAAAAATGAATGTCATGATGCTAAAAAGAAGACCTTTATGGAAATCAACAGGACAGATACTGAACAGTGAGTTCGTGTGGTGCATCAACATTTTTGTTTCCCAAACATGAACAGATATATAGCACCGCAAAATATTGTAGTTCAATTGTTATCTCATGCTATGAGGCAAATCAGGAACAGAGTCAACTTTACTCCATACATATAGGAGTGATTATTCGAAGCTTAAAAGAAATGGACCATAAGAAGTTTTTGAATGGGAGCTTTGCCTTGACCCTATTGATCTACGAAGCACTAGAAATGAAGGAATGCTTACGATTAATGCCAACCTCTACTGAAATGGAAAGATACATGAAGTCTGCAACAATTCCAAAGAAGAAGAAAGCATCCATATCAAGAGAAGAAGTTGGAACAAGTTCGAGAACTACGATGTGTGGAGCCAAGCAAGCTAGAGAAGAAGAAGCACAAGAGATCCCACAATCTAAGAGAACACATCTCCTACCACGGGTCTCATTAACTCAACCTCCAATAACACAAAGGGATCTATCAATTGCTTTAGAAGAAACACATGCTTACATGCAAGGACATGTAAATCTTACTGTACAAGGACACCAATACAGGTAGTCCAAATGCTTGCAGAGAAAGAGTCAAAAAGACCACATCCCATAACAAATCCCCAGATACAAGGAATTGGGGCTTGACGATTCAAGTTCCAATGATGAATCTATTCATGAACAAGATACATTGGACACAGATATAAGAATACAGATGAATGAAAAAGATTGGACGGAGATTTATCAAGTCCAAAATACCCCTGAAGATCAAAATCCACAAGTACAGAATCAAGAGGCACCATCTGAAGAAAGGCACATCATCCAATTGAATACCCAGTCCAAGATCAGTGTAAAAGAAGCATCTCCACCAAAGACAAATGTGGTACCATCCATCAAGGACGAACTGCAAAGGAATGTAGAAAAAGAGGTACTTTCACAACAAACATCGATAAAAAATGTGATTAAGATTCTAGATAATATGCCACAAGGGAAGGGATTAACTAAAGAGGCTGAGCCAACGATACAGCTACATATTCAGCAACCCCACCAAACAACATTGCACGTGGCACAAGGAAAGCACATTACCATAGGCAAAGAACCTATTATACCGCAAACTTGGTTAAATGTGGATGTCAATAAACTAAAGCCACTTGTAAAGACCATGATTGATAATGCAATGACTGCACAAATGATGCTCATGGAAGAAGATCAAGAGAAAGAAACGTTGCCACAACAAGGGAATCCTACTGACAAGGTAGAGTTACTTCCCCTATCTCCCCCGATCTATCATTCACCAATAAGGGAGCAGGCGGCAGAACCTAGTGATGATCATCCAATGCCATATACTGCAGAACTAGGTTAGAAGGAACGGGCACTATTGGTGTCCCCATTGATGGAAAATTTCAAAAATGAAGTAGTCAAAGTAATGAAAGAAGCAAAAATTAAAGGTAAAGACTTGGACCAAATAATAAATCCATTCAACATACATTATGGGCTATTGAAAGTGCAAATGCACCATTATATAAAGCAAATTATGCAAAAAGATCCAGATAACCAGTAGAACTTCAAGTCAAATACATTCACTTACACTCAAGAGGAATTTGAGGCGACACAACCATTATGGAGAAGGAAGTTTTTGGAAAAGAATCCAACATTATGGGTGCATTGGCAAGCAGCACCATATTTACTCTAGGTGAATCCTTCTTTTTGCCCGATGCCACATCGACATGATGCATAAGAATTTTTGGATTTACAAATAACTGATAAGCTCAATAAGCAATGGTTGAATTACCCTTTACTTCCAAGTCCACCTCACAACTATTTATTGACTGAGGAATACATGGTGAGATCCATCGAGTTCTAGCTAACCCATTATGCGATAGTACTCGATCTCATTATAAAAATGACCAATAAAATCCTTCATATGATACTCACAGTACTCAAAGTTTTTAAGCATGCAGAATATACATTTTTGAATTTCATCGGCATTAACCAAGGCACAGATATCCTTATCTTCGATCTATTTGTTATGCCTAGTCATCCTACTATTATGGCATATTACTCCAGACTTATGTTTTTGTCGAGCCCATACATGCAAACTTTTGAGGAAGCGTTCTTTACAGGATTTTTTGAGATTGACTCAAAAATTTTCTTGAAGATGTCAACTAATCTGAATGCCAGACTCGTGGCATATGAATTAAGCTTCTTTGCCAACCATAGACAGGCACCACATGACGGTGTAAGAGTAGAACAATCGAAATCACTCATGATAAGAGAAGCCAATTTGTTGAATCACACAGAACGTCATGTGTACCAGACCTACTCCCGCCGTATTCCAAAGCATGTCAGGGACGACAGAGTTCAAGAGGGGGGTGGTGTTGAAGGAGAATCAAGCAAAAACAAAAGAAGAAGGAAACCAAGAAAGAAGCTTCATCAAATAGGATCAATCTGAAGAATCAACACTACAGGAAGCCCCGTAGGGACACACAACATCCATCTCTGCACAGAGCCCCATAGGAGCACGCATCAGGCCACAACATAAAAGGACCATGTCCCGAAGAGTGGAAACAAAGAAATATAACAATCCAGGACCTTTCAAGGGAAGTTGTACACAGCTTCCTCATCCACAAGATGCGTGCGTCTGAAACTCTGAGGCCTCCATGAAGTGCATGCAATATAAAGAACTCAACACGCCAGAGCAATACAATAGGGTTAGAGTTTTGAAGACAAAGACATATCCAAAAGATCAAAAGTTAGAAATAGGTAGAGGTTGAAAAGTTGAAGAGGGTGACTAAGAATATCACATTCTTAGCCACTAATGGTGTGCGTGGCAGCCCGACTTCACACAGCAACCCAGATTTATGAATGTAAGGCATACCAAGGGGATTGAGGTATAGTCTCTTTCTCCTCAAGTCCCTAAGTCGATACTTAGGTACACACTAGTCTTTATGTGATTTTCCTCTTAGCAAGAAGGCCATTAGCACTAAGTGGGTATACAAGCTGAAGCGTAAGCCGAATGGAACAGTTGACAGGTATAAGGCTAGGCTCATTGCAAAAGGTTATGCTCAAGAAAGAGGCATTGATTTTGATGAGACCTTTGCTCTCGCATGCCGAATGACTAGTGCTCATATCATATTTGCACTTGCATCTCATCATGGTTGGAATGTACATTAGCTGGACATTAAAACTATATTTCTGAATGGTGACTTACAGACCATATTGGTAGTTATGAGGAACCCTAAGTTCCATGATCGCACTAAGCACATTGAGGTGCACTAACATTATGTGAGGGAGAGGTTCTATGGTGAAGAGATCAGTTTGGCATATGTGCTCACACATGAGAACTTTGTAGACCTTTTCACAAAGGCTTTGCCTAGGGAGAAGTTTGAAGCTTTCCGAAAATCTTTGGGCTTACTTCCTTTTGTGGATTGATTCCACATAGCTTAGCACTTCCTTATACATGAGAGCAAGCTCCTTGCTCACCGCATCACTCTCGGGGGGGATTTGTTGATATACTTCAATCGTAATGTATGTGAACACACTAGGGATATTGGGGCACTATTTTCCCTCTTTAGCATGTTTTTTCACCCGGCTTGTACATACACCTATGACCCTAATGGGTTACATATCTTTGTGCATTTTCTTCATAATACATTCAGTATTGTGTAATGTGCTCCAAGCTTCTTGTTCTTCCTTGTGCTATTCGTGTGCTTCTGTAGACCTAAAACTCAAACCCTGTGTGTGTGTGTCTATATATATACACACACACACATACATACATACATACATACATACAAGCTTCCGTAGACCTAAATCTCAAACCCTGTGTGTGTGTGTGTGTGTGTGTGTATATATATATATATATATATACTGTGTACCTAAGTCGTGAAGTCTTAGCAACTTGTGTCAATGAGATTGTATCTCAATCGCCCCACAAATGCATATAGTGGTGGATTAATACACGTTTAATTATCAATCCGAGGAATTAGACATACCACGTGTATGAAGACATGTGCATGCATGATGGTAAGAGAATTATCAATGCTATAATGCCTGTCACTTGTCTCAACTACCTCTCCAACTCACTAACTCTTTGAAAATTCACGTCACGATACCATATACACTAGTAAGCACAAATTCAAACTATTCTCTCAGCTCCGAACTCCAAATATGATCAATGTGGGTTTATTTCAAAGCTCTCGATGAGACGCATCATGTCTTCATGGACTTCCTTCTTATTCCTTTTGTGGACTACTTCTACCCAGGACTCTCAGGTGGATTCTACCTCCGTTTTTATTTCCTTCTTTATTTCTTCTTTCAGTGTCTCTACACTGGAGATCTCCCCCTCTTCTTTGAGGTGCTCATAGGCTGTCCTCCAAGTATCTTGTGCTTCTATGAGGGTCTTTACTTGTTCTTTGAGTCTTCTGAATTTATCCATAATTTTTCGTTCCTCAGCATTTACTTGTTCTTCGAGTCCTCTGAATTTCTCCATCATTTTTTGTATTTCCATGTTGAGGGTGCGTCCGCTTCTTTTTTGGCCTCTTTGATGGCTTTAGAGATAAGTTCTTCCACTTCCATCCGGTCCATGGGAGCTATACCGGTTCTGAGAGAGAGAGAGAGGGAGGGAGGGAGGGAGAGAGAGAGAGAGAGAGAGAAAGAGAGAGAGAGAGAGAGAGAGATGTGTTCAACTACTCGAACCAAAGCGATTCCATGCCTATTCAAGAGTGCTAAGTGGTAACTTGTAAGAGAGAGCTTCTTGTGCTCACTAACTGAGTCCACTACCTTCAAATTGGTGCCCATAATGTATATTATATGTGCAGTATGTATGTACATTATGTGTGTGTATGTATGTAATATGTATGTGTGTCGTATGTATGTACATTATGAGTATGCATGTACATTATGAGTATGTATGTGAGGAGATGGATTGTAACTTGATGAAGATGAAGTGGTGCTGCAAAATCTTTGCACTACACCAGCCAAATGAACTCCAGAGATATGTGGTGGGCACTTTTAGATTTACAATGGATTTATTAGACACCCTCTGTAGCTTGGAAGATCATTTACAGAAAGATGAATCAAAATAGATAAGTTTGACTAAAATTCAACTAGGCAGGACTTTCTATTTTTGAAGGATGACCTTCAATATTTTACTCAATGCTCTTTCTCTGAACAAAATTGACAATAGGGCTTTTAGAGGAATCTAATTAGGAATCAAAGCAACCTATTGGAAGTTATTTCACTGAGAATGATTGATTGTATGATGAGAAATTAAATTTAGCAATCCACATATGTAAACTCGACTTTTCAGGAGGCAGGAGATATGAATACAAAGTGAATCTCTGATGAACATTAATCATAATTCAAAGATCCAAATGAAATGGAACTTTGTAACATAAAAGTATACTTAAAGAGCTACCATTATCAAGTTAAAGCATTGGAAAAAATAGACTATGCTAAGAGAAATCCTTTCTACAATCTGACTGAAAAACTGAGAACTATCACAGTGAACAATGCACTCACATAGGCATGAGGATATGGTCACAACTGATGTTGAAATCAAATGTATATTGAGTGGAAATTACAATGGACTTACTCGTAAATGGGTGTGCCTTGAGATCACACTCTGATATGGCAAGAAGCTCTACTCAAAATGGAGCCTATCCCACGACTGAAAAAGTCATGTATATATAGTGAATGTGGGAGCCAAGATTTGTATTTGAAATCAAGCTCAAGTAAATCACTTTCCCTATCTTTTGGTGATTGATTCTCCAACTAATTTAGTCATGAATTCGTGGAGTTCTTTTCCTACTCATCAAGTGGATTCAACCACTTTTGATTCTTTAACTTTTACATCACGTAAATGCTCAAGAAGTTACAAGGGTGAGTTCATAAGTGAGCTCTTCATGTCTTCAACATTTGCTTCAATAATAACATAATTTTTATGATTTGAGAGACTCAAGACAATACTTAGGCTTGTCATGTACTTGATCCAACAGCTCCCCCTCAAGTAAAGTAAGCGTGAATTCTTCAAGCATCCAAGATTACCTGCAAACCAATCATAGCTTTGAATTTACTGAGTTTTGTACCATTTATTGCCTTGGTTAGAATGTCTGCGCATTGTTGATGAGTTGACACATATGATAGCTTAATTTCCTTGCTTAGAATCTTCTCTCTTACATAGTGATAACGTACTTCAATATGTTTAGTCCTTACATGGAAAATTGGATTGGCAACCAAGTGAATGGAACTCATGTTGTCACCAAAAATACTTTGAGTTCCAACCTCCAATCCAAGATCTATAAATAATGTCTTCATCCACATTCTTTCTTGAGTAGATATGGAAAGACCTCTATATTCAGCTTTTGTAGAAGAGAGAGCAACTGTAGGTTGCTTCTTAGATGACTATAAAACAAGTTTTGACCCTGCAAAGGTAAGGTATCGTGAGGTACTCCTTCTCTCTTCCTTGGAGCCAACCCAATCTGCATCAGAGAACAACTTTAAACCTAAATTAGATACATAATGGTAATATAACCCTTCATTTATGGCCCCTTTGAGATATCTGAGTATCCTCTTGGCAGCATCCATGTGAGGTTTCTTGGGTGTGTGCATAAATTGACTTAGCACACTCACATTATAACATATATGTACTCTTGTCAATGTGGCATAGTTCAAACTACCCAAGGCTTTGTTAACATGTGATATCTTCTATGAGTTCACCTTCATGTGAGTTTAATTTGTGATTAACCTCCATTGGAATGCTTGCAATCTTACAATCTTGCATCTTGAATTTTGTCAACATGTCTTTAATATGCTTTCTTTTGAGTAAGGAATAAACCATGATCTCTGTAAACTACTTCCAATCCTAGGAAGTATGTAAGTGAACCTAGGTCACTTATCTTGAACTCATCTCTCATTTGATCCTTGATCTTCTTCATTCCATTTGCATTATTTCTTGTAAGAATAATATCATCCACATACACACATAAATAGATGACTTCAGAATTACTCTTTTTGATAAAGAGTGATGGATCTGCCTTGCTAGATTGAAATCCTTTGTCCTATAGAAATGAAACAAGTCTGTGATTGCAAGCTCTTGGAGCTTGTTTGAGTCCATACAGAGCTTTATTAAGTTTACACACATAATGACGATGTACTTGATTCTCAAAACCAGGTGGTTGTGCCATATACACTTCTTCTATTAGCTAACCATTAAGAAATGCATTTTTTACATCCGATTGAGTATCTTCCGATTCTTGAAAGAAGCAATACTAAGTAGAAATATGATTGTAGGCATCTTTGCCATAGGAGAGAAAGTTTCTTCATAATCAATTCCCTGAGTTTGTGCAAAGCCCTTTGTCACAAGCCTTGCTTTATACATGTTAATGGAACCATCAGAATTCTTCTTTAATTTGTAAATCCATCTTGAACATATTACTTTCATTGATGAAGTCTTGGGAACCAATTCCCAAGTGTTGTTTTTGTCAAGTGCTTCCATTTCCTCTTCCATTGCATGCTTCCATTCTGATTTCTCCTTGGTTTCCTCAAATGTTGAGGGTTCCTCTTGATTTATGTCTTGTGCTATATAGATTGAATGCTTAGTAACTAGAGAAATATCAAACCCATACCTTTCCGGTTTTCTTTTCTCCCTCATGGACCTTCTTAGACCATGATGTGATGATTCTGCCTCTTGTCGAAGCTCCTACAATTTAGCTTTACCGTTAGACTTCCCGCTTTGATCCTTTCTATCTGAGATTCTTCATCATCTTCTGAGATATCATGCTTTTCAACTTTAGGATGATTCTCCTTGACAAGCTTTGGGAAATCTTCTTCAAAATCATAAGGTAAGTTTATCTTCCTGCATGAATCTTCATACCAAGAACTATTTTCATCAAACACTACATCTCTACTCACCAATAACTATTGTCATCAAACACTATATCTCTACTAAGTTGCTTGGGCTGTATAATCTGTAGCCCTTTTGGTTGTTGTCATATCCGATGAATACATACCTTTTCGCTTTTGGATCCATCTTCCCTCTAACCTGTGAAGGAACATGAGCATAAGCAATACATCCAAAAATCTTGCAATGATCCAAGCTTGGTCTTCTTCCATTCCAAGTCTCATATGGTGTCATGCCATCAAGTGACTTTGAAGGCAACCAATTGATTAAATAGGTGGATGTGGATACAGCCTCAGCCCATAAATAATTAGGTAAATGTTTTTCATTTAACATACACCTTGCAGCTTCAATTTGTCCTATTTCTTCTCTCTGCCACTCCATTTTGCTATGGCGTGTACCTTGTAGTAACTTCTCTCTTGATTCCCCTTTCTTGAAGGAAAGAATCCAATTCATGGGAGGAATATTCTCCCCCTCCATCTGACCTTAGCCTCTTTAGTTTTTTACCTATTTGCTTCTCCACAAGAGCTAAATACCGTTTGAAGCATGAAAAGACTTCATCCTTGTGTTTCATAAAGTATAGGATAGTCCATCTATTGCAATCATCAATGAAAGAAACATAATACCTTGATCCAAATATTTAAGCATCCTTGGTAGGTCCAATACATTTGTGTGAAGCAATTCTAAGAGATCTCCATGCATATATCCTTTCTTCATGAATGGTAGCTTGTGAG